>OX103973.1:18626250-18983688 GCA_944470395.2 Schistosoma turkestanicum
TTTTCGTTTCGAATAGCGACCATACTGCAGATGGATTAACAAAACATTCTAGTAATAGTCAAGTTCAATGGAATCGAACGATGCCAGGGGTGAAACCAGTATCACAGGTGGTATGAGATGATCATCAAACTCGTTAAAGTTGGCAGTGTTAATATACGATTTTATAACTAAGTGATCTAAAGTATCCTGTTTCATTACAAAATCTAAGAGTCATGAGTTCGTTTGTACATTGAGCAGGCATGTTGCTATTTGGAAATGTTTCGGTAAAATATTCAGTTTTCCTGCATTCTCAATGATCCACTTATTGACCTCAGTCTGAAATGAAAATTTTCTCCAATTAAAAATATTCATTATCATCAACATCATTATCACATGTGGTATAATGTTATAGATTTCCTCAACTTGAACTTATAAGATTAGTTTTTATGAACTGCTTTTTTTTAATATATATTACAAAATTGAACGGTTAAGTAAAAGCTTTTCGTTTTTTGGTTTAAATAACTGAGATAATTGTAAGGATAATTGTTGAGAGACCTCTGTTATATATCCTTTTTCACTTAATCAATGAAGTGACGTTTTTTTTAACAGGTCAACATTATTAACAGTTATCGTCATTTTTTTAAAATCAGTTTAAGTGAATAAAATCATCTACTTGATTTGAGATACATTGTAGAAAACAAAAGAAAACGTTAACACTTAATTTATAATATTTTTTAATTAAGAAATGAAACTGACAATGAAGTAATTAAAGATGAAAATATATAACTATTTTTCTCTAGTAAGAATTTGATTAGATGGCAAATAATGTCATTTGGTTAATGATTAGATCAAATTACGTTGGATAGATTTAAATTGGAGGAAATCAGTTTCTAATTGTATTATGAGGACACATATTGTTTCAGTGATAATTAACTCAGGGGAGCATTATCATTTGCCATAAGGACTGCAAAGTTAAAAAAATGTCTGTAGTCTAATTACCTAATGACTTTAACATGATTGAGGTTTCCATTTTGATTTTCAAATATGTTAGCTGTCTCGTTAATACTTAATGGGAACTAATTTGGAACATTAATGAACTATCAGACTATTTTTGGGTTACACATAAAAGATTCTAATTATCGAATTGTCGAATAAATTCTTATATTTACCATAGATGAGATATTGAGCTTAGCATTTAATTTTAATTAGATAAATATCGTTATGTTTATTCTCAGTCTAACAAAATAATAATTTTATTGTTTAATAAATATTTCAAGAAATACAAACGGTTTATAAGACCTCAACTTTAAAATGTATTGATTTACTGAACACGCGATTCATGTGTTGTTTCACATCTATCAAACCTCAGTGGCTGTAAAATGTGCGCGATTAACTATCAGCCATTTAACATTTGTATCTTAAGTCCTAAGATTAGATGTCTACTACAGTTCATATTTTATTCACAATTAGCTTTCTATTAAAAACGTTTCTAGGATTCAGCTGCAAATAAAACATTCATTAATTGAGTCTCCTAATAACTTCATCATTTTCACTGCTTTGATGCGTGATTCATTAGGTTATAAGGAATAAACAATCAGTAAATAATTCCTCAGTGAACATTCATTCATGATGTAAACTGAAATACTCAACTAATTGATGAAATGTTAAGAAATAAAGGGTTCGTCACTAGGTACACTTGAAGCTATTACGAAAATAGCACACTAAAATACACAGCAACCATCACGGCCATGGATTTTCCTGGTGGGAAATGAAATCTCAAGGTCAACTGATCAGCCCATGCTGGCAAACGTGAAATCCGAAATCAGGCATTTATCAAGCGAGTTTTGGAGATCTAACATCCCCAGCAGAACAAAACCTAAGTTTGAATGAATTCCTATTAACTTATCTATTCTAATCTTTATAAATATATATACATGGAATATAATTAATGACCATTATCAATATAATTCAGACCATATGGGGCATTATTTTAGAAAAAAAGAACTTACCACAATGAACTAATTAACAATTCATAATAAACGAAAGCTGAAATTATTGGAAAAAAATTAATTAATTATTTATCACTTTTGTTAGCAATTAAATAATTTTGTTGTACTTATGGTTATCATTGATCTACCATTAGTTTTGATAATAAATTACTTCATCTTTCTAGGTCGTTTACCGTTTCTTGTACAATTAAATATTAATGGTGCGCATGAAGAAATTTTATGGTTTATTTTACAAAATGCATTTACTTAGGTTGAATACATCATTTTAACATTTATTACAAGGAATCATTAATTATCTATTTAACCTAGGTAATATTAAATGATACTTGAAATTAAAGAAATTAATTTAACTTTAAAGTTTTTAATATAAACAAAAATTCACGCTTCTACAAATAAATATAATAATGTTGGTGTACAACCAGTTCAATAAATTCTATCACTATATCATTTATAGGTTATCATGTTAATTTATGTTCAGTATTTGTCATTCTAATAAACTTTTGAAGTTTATAGTAGTTTAAGCATAACTAGAGGTTCTGTTATATCCTAAACGATCTGTTAACAGATTGCAATGTTCAATGTGAATTATACTATTCCAGTGGGTGTTTACATTTGTTGAAATTTTTTTTGCATCACGATGCTCCAAATTTAATACTGATTGATCCATCAGATGCGTTTTACAAAATGCGCAATGAAAAAATTGATACTACACGATTAAGAAATTTGTGATTTATTGAACGTAATCAAGAAAGTGTGAAGATACCGGTTATTGCAATATGGAAATCTATCAGTCAATGATGAATCTTGTTTTTTGTCAACAGTCGATATTTAGAAAGAAGAGTAGCTAATTATTATCAGACTTTACATGATATATTGATGTAAGGTGACATCAAACAATCCATTATCATTGTTATTAACACTGAGTTATAGTTTATGTTTACCACATTAAATACTATGTTAAACTCTCAGCCTAAACAATGAATTGTTTGAAAATAAAACATTTTAACTTAGACAATGCACTATTAACTTGTACCAGACTAATATTAAAAATTAATAAAATTAAATTCATCTCAATGAAAATTTGATAAAGGAACTTAAAGTACAATGTAATCTTTCGGAAATCATCGATTCATATGTATATATTCCTCTAAGTCTATGTTTCATACTCATTAGATACTTTTTTCTAAAAACACATGGTACATATGTCGAGACTGTGTCAGTCAGTATGTAATATACAAAAAATGATTCGTTTATTTATTTTAACAATTTTTCTGTCTTTTATTATTTACTTCAAAAATAACAACTTTTTTTTATTTATCGGTAACTGTATTTTTTTTAGTACTATTAATGTTCAATGTGTACTAGTAACTTCTATTTATATTTATTTTTATTCATCAATTTTATATTTAGATAGTACCTAGTGAAGTAATTCAATCATCTAAATATATCCGTATAAAAGTTATTTCATTTATACACATATATATGTCAGCAAAAAGATACATCCAAATGTAAACAAAAGCATCTACCTTAAACACTCCAAATATTTTAATATAAACCTCAATTATCGAAATTCTCACGTGTGTGTGTGTGGTTAATTGTCGTCATTTTTATTTCCCTTAAGTGTCTAGACCAGTAAATACATTTACAAGACAATTAATGGTTTTTTTTAAAAATCTGTTCGAAACATTCATTATGACAGGTGTTATGTGATTGTACCAAAGATCAGGTCACTAAAACTGTTCACTACATATATTGATGTGTGTTTTGTAACTAGCACGGAAACAGAAGGCTCGATTGGCTTTTACCAATCTGCGTCACTTATGGCGCAGGCAAGATGTCCGCTCGCTAACCAAAGGACGAGTCCACTACGCAGCAGTTCGCTCCGTCCTACTGTACCGATGCGAAACTTGGCCGTTAAGAGTAGAGGACATTCGTAGGTTACTAGTCTTCGACCACCGTTGTCTCCGGAGCATTGCTCGTATATTCTGGGACAACTGTATAAGCAATGCTGTCGTTAGGAAACGGGTGCTAGGTAGGGATGTCTAATCAATATATGAAGTAGTGAAACTTCATCAGTTGAGGTGGTTGGGACATGTGTTACTTATGCCTAAAAACCGACTGCCGCGACGAGCTTTGTTTTGCAGTGTGGGAGTAGGTTGGAAGAAAGTTAGGGGCGGCCAAACCAAAACATGGCAGAAATGCATGAAGTCACTGACAAGTGGACTGAGTCATGTTGGTAGATGTAGACTACCTGGTTGGGGTCCGCGAGACGAAAGTCACCGGTGGTTAGAGACCTTGAACGACATGGCTCAAAATCGTTTACAATGGCGCAGGTGCATTCACTCTTTGTGTTCTATAAAATTCTAAGCTTCTTCATTCCTCACAATCTCATAATCTACAACACATCATATAAGAAAATCTAGGTCAGTGATTTTAAACATATTTTGTTAGCAAGAAATATTGTGTGCTACACAAGTAAGCAAATTATATCCTCTTGATTTGGATACGCATAGATATATAAATTATTTTAAAGTGGACAAATTTATTCGTACATATACCTATGTAAACGAAAGGTGATTATATTAAGTTTAAGTGATGGAGTTTCGTTCTCCGAGTTGGATGTTTTGGTTGTAGAGCTTTCATTCTTCTTCTGAACAACATCATCAGAACAAACGTCTATCTGCAAAAATCTATTACCTATTGTATTTCAAATTGCTGATAATTTTTGTATTCAATACACTAATCGGGAAAGTAATTCTTAGAATATCTGAATATTTTCCTTGAAAAAAAAAATTAAGAGGTCATAATTTCAAATAAATTTATTTTACTGTCATTTGCGTAATCGTAAGTTAGCTAAGCTGTAAGTTAATGCATTTCTCCACTTCACTCATTGTTTGCAAAATATATTAGTTCAGAAATTAAATCATATTGCAAACATTGTTTAAATTTTTAATTTGAGCACTTTTATCATGATAAATGGATCTGTAGATATAATCTATACAAAGTTCATGAAAACCTGTATTGCATAACAATGTTAATATTTATCTGACAATCATATTAAAATTAAATTTACTAAAGGAAATCTAGTGATTATTAATCAAATTATTTGACTGATTAATCAAAGCAATATAAATAAGTCGTCAACATAATGTTCTACACAATCCACTATTTTACTAAGCTGAATATTAAACGATTTATAATCTAAAATAATAAAATATTCATTTCTTGATAAGTGAAAATACATGAATTATGCTGTGACATCATCCCCATTTAAGACCACAGAATAAATTTAGATATTATATAATTCTATGTAATAAGTCAAGCTAAACTGGATGCTACAGTTTACGTAAACAACTATTTCATGTTAACCTATATGCTCAGCAGTACAATTTCAACATTTTTATTTAAGATAATAAACAGAATATTCATGAATGGATGATGGATGAAAACATAAAAATTAGAATGAAAAATGTAAGTACCATATTATAATTATTGAGTTAAACAGCAGTGTAGGAAAAAAAATCAATAATATTTCATGAACTGATTAGCAATTTAAAACTTACTCTATTCGTTAAATACAATTCAACAGTTGACAAATTTACGTGGATGAACTGATGAAATCATTGTACATTGATGAGTAAAATAATGTTTATCCATTTGAATTGCTTACAGTGATATTAAAAAGAAATTAGTGTACATTAAAATTGTCACAACAAACTTCTTCCAAGTTACTGAATGATATTTTTTGTGTTGACTATCTGTAATTGGATGAAAAAAATAATACAAATAAATATGTTTTAATTTCCAATTTGTTGGCCTTAACGTCAACATTCATTTTATTCAATTTTATTCAACTTGTATGATATCCTCAAAATGTGACTGTTGACATCAACAGATATATATATTTGTATATTTATATGTATATGTACATAAGTTTATATGATGATGAACTAGTAGGGATAATAATAATTAGTGTGAAATATGATTATTTAACATCATACTTTAACACTGGTAAGAGAATGATATGATGTTTTAATGGCAAAAATCAAAATGTGTGTTTGTGTTAAATAAAAAAGAAGTGAGAGTGAAATTGAGAAATCTAGTGGTTAAAAAAACATTAAAATAATTTCCTATTTTATGGGCAAATGAAGTAGTTCGTTTCATTCATTCATTCATCAATACACAAACATGAACCAATAATACAAAGAGTAGATAAGTTCTTGCACTGAATTATATTGTAAGAGAACAATTGTCTTTTTTTTTTTAAAAAAAAAATGCCTCAACATCTAAATTAGGAGTACAAACATATATACACACACATGTGTTTGTTTATTCGTTCAGTTCATTCATTGATCCACCATATACGTACGTATATGTCAAAAGTATGCTGACTTAACACATTTACAAACAAACGTACAAGAGGAGTGAAAGAGAAACAGATAGGAAATAGTTTAGTCGACAGATTATGTAGAAACACCAACCTCTAACAGTTTGAATTTATATATATATATATATAACATTAGTGACAACAGTACCAAAATAAGTAATGTTTTAAAAATAGGTCATTTAATCTATAAGTTTACTGTATTCTTCAATTTCTATTAGGTAACTGAATGATATGAAATGATTAAAAGCTAACATGCTTCTATATGTAAACAAAGATGTCGATTGAAGCATAGATGTTAGGGGGTTAACTGAACGCTAATTGTCAGCTTGAATCAAATCACAACAAAAAATTTCAAAATAAAAAGAATTATGTGCTAACAATTTTCATGTTGCTGAATACACATAATTCTGTCAAGATTTAATAGAAACATTTCAATAATGAAATCGGAAACCATATTTGTTGAAAACAGTAGGTATAAATTATATTTGTAAAGGTTTAACCAAGAAAAAATCAATCGTTTTAACTTTTTACCAGACACTTTTTCTCCCTAAGAATGATAACATTATGTCTTATCACCTAACATGTCGATTCACACGTGTTCACTGACTATTTAGTTGTAATAACTATAATATTATTGAGATAAGGATAAACTCTTATAAACGATGTTCGTATAATATTTTTTATCTAGTGATAATCTTGATTTGAAAATTATTTATTACTTTGTTTTTATGACTTTTAATAACATGAAGGATAATTATGAGAATCATTTACTGTTTTGACAAATCAACTATTTTCAGGTGTAAAGATAGATCGTCAAAGTGCCGAACGTAAAGTTAGTTCTTAAGAATCTAATGTAATTTCAACCGGTGGAATAATACAATCTTCACAAATACCCTTTATGGATCCTGTAGATATGCAGTTACATTTATTAATAACTACTATGATAATTTGAGATTTGATTTTAAATGTGAAAAGAACATGGATTAATTATAATCAAATATCTTTGATAATTTGCTAAGTAATAATCATATTGTTAACGAAAACTGCCGTATTGTGTGTTTATAGTATATTATTATATTCCCAGCGATTCAATGCACAAAGAGTTTTGTTTAAAAAAGATGTGTTTTTGGTTAAAAGTAGAGAAAATTTGGTAAAATTATAGTTGTCGTTTCAGGTTAAAAAAGGTAATAGCCATATATGAACGAAATAAAGTCAAAACAAGTAGTTGAATAAAAATTGTATACGTTTTGCTAGTTTGTTTTTGAAGTATTCTATGCTTTTCTAAAAATATATATAATACATATATGTAACAGAGTCAAAATCACCATGTATGATGTTGCTAGCCCGTTCTGTTTTTTTCCTATTTCACGGCGATCAAACATAAGCGCTTGGGAAGCTGAAGAACAATCCCTGTGTCCTCTAAACTTAAAGGATGGCTCATAAGACTTTGGTAAACTAGTCACCCCTTTCTGTACAAACCATAAGGATTTTAATTTTTAAATAAAAGAGTGCCGTGGCTACCACTTTGTGTTCTTTCTTGGTGTAAGGTTTTAAACTAACCTTGTGTGTTGTGTTTGTAGATCCTATCCGCCCTTCAGCGACTTCTGGTTACACGTGTTACAATTGGTGCTGGAGCTGACTACTGGAAAACTCAAAGCGAACTCTGACGAATCCCCGGTGCTGCCAGCCAAGGCAGCAACCAGCGCTAGCCCTCGTCAGCCACCACTCTTAGAAACTTCATCGGATTATGCTGTTTGGAAATTCAGAGTAGAAGCTAAGTTGGTATATTTTAACTGATAATTGAATAAATTTATCATTGATTAACATAAACACAGAGGAACAATGATTACTGAAACATTAAAAAAAATATTACACATTTGATTGAGACTAATAAAAGGAATATTTATTTCTATAAAAAAAAATTTAAATAAATATTTGTTCATTAGAAATTTCTTTTTTTTTCTGATAGGTTTTAATTTCAGTATCAAGTGAAATCAATTAGTTGCATTTGTGAGCATTTGTCTGAAACATTAAAAAAAGCTGGTCTAATTTTGATACAGTATTCGCTATTTCATATCTTGTTATTTATTTAGATGATAAATCTTATTTATCTTTAAAAACTTCAAATTTTGAACTCACAATAAATTTGTTTAATGGCGACAAGCGTTAATGAATCAGTTGAAAGTTAATTATAAAGTAGTCAATAAAAGACAACGAAATACAATCATAAGAATTATAACTTATATGATTGGCAGGTTCTCTTCATCAGTCAATAAAAGGAACTCTGCACTTCATCTCCTCTATCTACGATAACAGTATATCTTAACAAAAATACAACACGACAGATGCAAACTGGTTCTAAATATAATCATCAAAATATAAATATCACTATCAGAAGAGGTTAAAAAATTCATTTTTTGTCAGAAACTGAGAAATGTTGTAATCTCTGTTGATCTTACATTAAAGAAAATGTTTATTAGTAAGTATTCTTTACTTTCTGGGTAGTCTATGAAATAAGACTAAATCAGTCCGTTAGAAAAATATGTTCCAATAATGTCCAGTCATTGTGTTCACTCTTTTTACAGACCATTATTATCAAGAGTAATACGCTAAATGGAACAGGTTTTTAGGAAGTGAATTACTGTGCTTATTCCGATTGACTTAATTCTCTTTAGCTATAATTATCATTGAAACATGGTAGGGCATATCGTTGTTTATTCATTTAATAAGCATCTGAGAAAATTTCATCTTCTGTTAAATTGATATGCTTATTGAATTTTTTCATATCACGTAGAGTATGAGTTAGCCAAAAGAAAATGAAACTAACTTGGCAGATGAATACACTAATCTGTGAAATAGTTTATAATACATCTGTAATTAAAATTGATGGTTTTTTGACAATCTCACAGAATTCAAATTCTTTTATTGTTTTGGGCTTTGAATATTTTCGAATAATTAGCACCTAAGTTAAGTGGGGATAATTAATTATGTCTTACTCCTGATATAGTAATCCTCAAAAGATTAAGATAATCGGTAAGTCATAAATGAGTTGTGTTGCAATTATTTCTTAAGTTATTTTATTTTATTAAGGTAGTAGTTTTGGTCGGTCTTGAGACCTATCGACACAAAAAATGTAGCACCTTTTCTTACATGGTGACAATAATACATTGAGCTAATAGGTTCTGAATTACGAATCGGTGTATTTGGCTTGTCAAATAAGTTGATTATCATAGGTTCAACCAGATGAAGGATCACGGAAAGAAATTGCTGATGAGTTTGAAATCAAAATATCACTTTAATAACACTCAAAGCGAAACATGGATGAATGGAAGTGTAATTATCTCAAAACGAATGATTTTGTCACATTTTCTTGTAACAAAAAAATCGTCGTCATACTGTGAATAAGTGTGTCAGATTCCGTACGAACTGATTCAGAGTTGATTTCGATTTCCAAAATACATTTAAAACGCAACTCAGACTACATCATTTCAAGTGATCAGATATGAAGAAATCTAGACTGCCCAAAAATAATAGTGGAATGTCAAACATTTTCAAGTTTATGTTACATTATGATCATCAAGTTACTTTGCATAGAATCGATTGCAAATCAAGTATTATGAACGTTAGAAAAAAAATATGAAAGGCCATGAACCAAGTCTTAAATTATCCATAAAACAACATCCAGTGCAAAATTTTGGAATTTAAATAATTGTTAATCTTTTCATATAATTTGAAATAAATAATAGAGAAAAATAATAATTAGAACAAATTTTATAATCTATTTTCACGCACTTGCCTTGCTTAAGGTGACTATTTCTATCCCATAACTATTTCACGCTCATGGTGTTTCCATAATTAAACGAAGTGAATAAAAAATATTTTTCTTGTTGTTATTGAAAAACAGTTTATCTTCCCCTTCGGTGTATGCTTATTTAAAACACAATTGATCTAAATTGTCAAGTAATGATAATTTATTATTCATTTACTTACACAACAAACAAGAGAAAAGAAAGTTGTTTACAAATGGCTAATTTAGTAAAATAAGAATCAACAGAAGTAAATAAATATGGAGAAAAAAATAGAGAAACTAGTTGACACAGTTAACTTACAATGTGAGAACATTACTATATATGTATTACTATATATATATATATATATATATATATATATATATATATATATATTCAATCGAGTTTCTTACATATGAATGAAGAGAGGAACACAGTGAACAAGAAATTGAACGATAAGTATTTATTATTTAATGAAACAATAGATATAATATTTTTAATCCGAAAATATTTGTTTACTTTCTCATGTTCTTGTGATTTAACAACAAATTTCATAGAGTTAAAATATAAAAACAATAGAATATAAGTGTTTACCGAAATTGTGAATGTTCATTAAATTTTTTATCACAAACCGAAATCAATACAATCGTTTGTCCATTATTTTTTTTGATTTAACTGAACCGGAAACAAACTGTTTAACTCAATAACAATTTTCGGAAAAGCAACAAATCAATTACAATTCATGTTATGTGGATATTAGCACTAACTGATTTCATCTTGTTACATTATGTTAATTTAATTTTGAATAATGTGTTTTGTTTTTAAGTGAAATTATTCGAATCATCCATTTACTTGATTGGTATAAACTAACGTGGAATATTAACAAAATGTGTCCGTTAAATTCGTTATTAATTGTTACAAAGCATAAATCATAATCCACTGAAACCTGTACTTATGAAAATGAAAAATCTTTCTTCCACACAGTGCTAATAAATTTTTTAAAAAAAATTGGCAACTTTGTTTTGGATACTAAGCTCTGAATATATACGTTATTTATTTGTTCAAATATAATAAATATCCAGATTGAATCATTGAGTTTTATTTCAAGAGTATTACAAATATTATTCATTTAAATATTTCAATGTAAAATTCGTTCGTATATTTCTAAGTCGATAACTAGACCTAATAAAACAAGAACAATCATTAGGTAATTTACCAGAATAACTGATAATATATTAAATTTGAAGAAAACTAATTTCCAATAAAGAGGATGATAATAAAACAAACTGTATCGATTGTTGTACTCAGTTCTTAATGTTACTTACATCAGTCTTTCTGAAAGTAAATGGGAGAGGAAATTTCTTTATGACATTTATTATTTACTATCGATAATATTTGGTTCTCATAGATACATGTTTATACAGATATATATATATATATATATATATATATATATATATATATATATATATATAGAGAGAGAGAGAGAGAGAGAGAGAGATAATAAATTTAGTTTTACAGTTTTGCTTCACAGCGCTAATCTAGATCAAATAAAAAAAATAATGGGTTATTCAGATAATCGATTATATCCTTATATTTAAGTTTTCTACTTAGGTCAGATCGATACTGATATTAGTGAGTTCACGAAAAGATTAGTGTTGAAATTTGTGTTAATTATTTAATGAAAAATTTTGAAGGAGTATTGAAATTTCTTGATATTATATCGCCGAAATTCTTCAATACTCTTTCAGATTATGATAATCTGATAACAGACGGCGGTCATGACTTTGATCCATATTGAACATAAGTAAGCTTCATGACTGGCTAATAGAAATGCTCATTAATATGAAACTCTTTTTGATGCTATTAGTTAAATTTATATCTAATACAGTAGATCAATTGAAATATTAAAGGATACTATATTTAAAACTCCAGGACTGCGAAATATGATTTTTAACTGATTTAACATTAATAAACCAGCAGTATTCCAGATGTGAGTGACTGGAGGATTGAAATGAAGTGTAGTTTTTTAAAGAAAGGACTAAATAAAATTCGGTAAAATACTAAATGCCATAGATTATTCATAGCTTTTTGCGATTATATATTCGTTATGTAGTAAGGTCTAATATACACCTAAACGTGGTTGTTAGTGATATGTCAAAAATCCTTACTATCTCATTACCCGAAACAAAAATGCTATTTTGATGAGTACTGCATGCATGTAAGTGTTAGAGTCACCCTGCCTAAGTGTGAAGAAGAGTAAAATACAAAATTAATAGTATAAAATAACCGCTAAGTCAAATCCATGATTTATTTTCACTTTAAACTAATGGTTATAAAATGTTCTTTCTTGAATGCGGCTAGGAGTTTATAAAGGTTTCTTTTTATCAGGAATCGATAATCGGTAGTTTGTAAAGAAAATAGTTTTGTGGAAAATATTTGTTCCAAACTATTTCAACACAGGTAGACGGAAAACAAAAGTATTTTATTCTATGAAAAACGAACCGGAGTTTTTCACCACAACTCTGTGAAGTGCAAACATGGAAAAGTATTTTTCCTTCTACATTCAAATCCAGATAAAGCGTCAATCCCTAACCCTTAAACCTTAGTTTTATGCAGAAGAAAGATACTGGAAATGTATAAATAAATAAACTATAAAAAAATTCTACCATACGAAACATTAATTTAATTATTTTAACTGACAAGAATGATATCTGTGATATCACAATGACAGTTTCAGATGTTTGAAATTAGATTTTCTTTTGTATAACGTTAGGCATCCGAACGTATAGTTTTTAGAGGAAAAAGTAGAGAAGTACATTATAATACAAAATCATCATCCATTTTGATGATTGTGAGGTTGATATTTACACTTGAATCTGTGAACAAAGCGAAAGAAACATTTACCATTGTTGTGAGGTTTTTTTATTTACAAGATAAAATATTTTTCATGTATAAGAAGACTTCAAAAACCTAGAAGTTAAAATAATCGTCTGGAAGTTCAAACTTTGATCCATTATTAACTGACAATGAATTTTAATTTCAAAGAAAATTCTAAGTATAGTAAATCACAAATGATACAGAAATACTGAAAGAAGCTAAACTCAAAGGAAAACAGCATACTGTCTCGTCGTCTTTTAACTAACCTAAAAAAAATTCAAATCACAATTTTCTTATCTTTTTATATCATTTAACAAATTTATATCAGACACTGAAACATTAGGTAGTGGAGAAAAAAGATGCTGCAGTTACTTCATGTTCAACACGACTCCAAGGTAGTCCCATCGGTCAGACTCTTAATAGTAGGAATCGCTCTCCATGAATTTAAGCGCCTTCAAATAATATAATATGTCATTGGCAAAACGACATCGCAACATATTGTAAATCCCTTGTTAAAAACGTAAAAGTCATTAAAAATTATTTTTTCGGTTGACGGATTTCGTAAAACTATGCAGTAGCTTTAAGCTCGTAAATCTTCTACAAGATCTGTAAACTTTTGATTACCAATGGGTTTCAATACACAGAAAATAGTATCTGCCTATATCATTTGAAATTTGTGGTAAAATGTTCCACTCATCACAAGTGGATTACTTTCACATCTAGTGATCTATCTATCTCCTGATTATGTTTGCTGGAAGTGTGAAACAAAAATTTTCAAACAATTTAAGTATTATGCTTTGTATATTGTACCTGAATACCTATTAAATTAACTTGTGATTGCTGTTTAATGTGAATATCAATCTAAATGTCAGAGTAAAATTGAACACTGAAAATCTACTTGTTTTGATAAGCAAAGTGTTACTCATCATAACAATAAAAATGGACAGATTTTTCGGGACCATCATCTATTTACATATATAGAAGAGAGATATCTAGATATTATTTAGGACTTTCTAAAATCTGATACCAATATAAACTAGCTTAATATAATAAATAAGTAAATCTGAAAACCGTAGTGCTTTGACTTGATTAGTAACTTTGCCGCCCCCGGCACTTTTTATCTGCATTGCATTCGGAACTATAAATGCAGACAACATACAACATGGCGATTTTAGGTTCCTGCCACATTCACAAATTTACCGAAAATAATTGGAACGTTGACACTCTGTAGTTAATCATGTGTATGTTCAAAAATACCTTCAATCGATACTCAAAATTTTCGCATGAATTTTCAGCAAATGTAAACAGCATGTCAGATATTCTCAACCTTTGTGCAAAGAATAAACCCACTGTTAAGTAGACATGTATTTATCGTTTAGTTAAGATAAACAATTAAATACTAACACAATGATTCGCATTTTCAAATAGCAAACAGATTCACAAAAACAGGTTACAAGTCAAAAAATGTATTAAAAATTTAAATATCAGTTCGAATTAGTCCGTTAAATATAGTTACCTATGTTGTTGCTGAAGTGTGAACAAAATGATTAGCCTTAGTTACTTTCATAATCGAAATCAATCTCTACCTTAAATAGTTTGTAAAGACATTGAAATAAAAAATGGAACCGAAATAAAAACCAAAATCTAAATAAACTTTCAAATCCATGTATTCTGTGTTTTCAGGTCAATCAACCGGCTGTTTTTATTAGACAAACGTTTTTAAACACGTTAACACCAATTACAAATATGAAAATATTCGAAATTATTATTCTTGCTAAAGAACAAAGGTATACAAAATATACTTTGCCAAATAGAAAGTTTCGATCTATCTTTCTTATTTCAAAATACATTCGGAATTCATAACCTACCTATTAAGAAACTTGATGTTAATTAACCTGTGGAAATTAGCGAAATACTAAGCTCATAGAATAAACAGTTGCTTATTAAAATAATTATTTTGTTAAAGTAACAAATGAATTGTGAAATTATGAAAAAAATGTGGACTCTTTTAATATACGGATTAATGCAAGTAATTTATCTTGCCGATCACCGGTTGAGTTATTTTAAAGTTAATATCATTTAAATACGCATAGATATTAGACAAAATGATCTCTTAGAATCAGCTTGACAATGACTAATGATGTCATTAACGAAAAATTTTAACTTTCTGATTAAAATCACGAATCGATTAATGTTTGACCGTCAATGGAAACTTGTAAGCATTGGATGGCTGTTTCGTCTTAGAATGGTACTTATTAGCAGTGCGGATCCATGACTCCCACACTTGGAAATCGTACCAATAATTTTTGGCTTTGTTCATGAACGCTTAATCTGTTGACCAATAAGCCGGCATCCAACGATGTTAATGTTTAAATTCAATCAATCCATGATATTGCACGACAGAGTCCACTGTCTCTGGTGTCCAACTACCTCATACCCATCACAGCTGAACTCCAGTGGTTACGACTTGTCACTAGAACTCCAAGAATTTCCTTACAAAGCTAGTCACTAGTAAGCACTTGATAAATGTCATTATACGGTTGCGGTCATTTCATTGGTTACATAAAATATATGAGGGTACTGATTACTAAAACTCCAGAATAAAACAGAGTTCAGATCAAATAACAAATAAACTAATTACTTTCAAATAAATTTTATTCAAACCTTTCCGTCTTTTGACAAGAGGCTTTGATCAATGAATTTGATCAGTTTAGAAGTGCTAAAGCAACGCAATGATAATATCGAATAACGATAGCGCTACAAACTTATTGACTAAGTGTTCTAGTTCACCTCGAAAAATTCTAGTTGAACCCCATTCTACAGTATTAAATGCTTAATACGGATGAGTGCTAACACTAACGATAAGCAGTTGTCTAGACTGTCTCACTTTTTCAATGATTGTTCAGGTTAAGATTACCTCCAACTCGGTACCTAACATTCAGTCATCTATTTTATTTGCTATATGACTACGTTTTCCTTAAAAAAGTGACAGTCAAAAGAAATAACTGGTAAAACTTCACATATATAATTGGTTTCTTACATTTTTCTCTCATAATCTAAACTGACATCAAAGCATCAATTGTAAAAGGTTTTGATAATATTAATCCTACTTTCAAATTTAACTTGGAATACGCAAGCGAATTCGAATTTAATGATATAAAACTAACCGAGTGTAAAAATATAACAACTCAAAAGATCAACGAGAGAAAATAGATGAAGTGTTGAGATAAAAATTGTTCTCATTGTTGTATTATTGTTCAAAGTAAGCAAAAGTTTCATGTCCATGTAACCAATCAATTTTTAAACATCATTTCTCTCAAGGCGCGTACTAATTACACTTTAACATGATAAAATTTGATCCTATATCATATTCTCATAGTTACATTCAACATGTTATAGTACAGTTCCATACTTCATTATAATAAATCAATGCAAAACCATTTTCGGGCAGAGGTTTGGCGGTTTGTGTTTTTACACATTTGAACTCATCAACCAATCATTGTTAGACCACCATTAGAAACCTGGAAGCAAAATCTGTAGATCAATCAGAGTTGAACATTAACACAGTTAGATGCCAGCGCAGTGGTCCGACGGTTAGGCGTTCGCGCCCAATACCGAAGGTCCCAGGCTCGAGTCCTGAGAGGTGCAGGAGTCATGGATGAGCACTGCTGATGAGTCACATACCAGGACGAAACGGCCATCCAGTGCTTCCAGGTTTCTAATGCTGGTCTAACAATGACTGATTGATGATTTCAAATGTGTAAAAACAAAACCATTTTCCTGGATGTTATAATGAAGTATACCAGTACATTAGTTTAGGTTGTTTTATCGAGTATTTTCTTAAAAAACGTTTATCCCTAATGTCTGTTGGAGTAATTGGAATTGGTTAATGTGGACATTTGCGTATAATGCATAGTCCGTAATATTCTAGTGAAGTTTTCGATTTAAATTTTGTTTACCAAAGAAATTTATAAATCAGTAATCCTGATAATGCTGTTTTACTTGATCGTTGAATGAATTTGATAAGAAGGATTAGCTCATTTTAAATAGCGTGTATTTGTATTGTGAATTTCGTAAGTTCAGTCAGTTAGTAAGTAAGTATTTAACGAATGTGTGTATTTTGAGCGCACTGTCCAACTAAACACTGATATCATGCTTTGAAATGGATTTCTCAATATGACCTGTAGAGTCAGTACTTAGATATGAAGCAAAACTCTGTGGTTGCTGGTTCATGATCGTAAACTAAATGAAATTATTAGAATAAACTGCTAATAAGAGATTTGGTGTAGACTGTAAACATGATCTTTCACAAAGAATACTACAGAATAGTAAGGTAATTGCATAGTATTTGACGTTTTTGATGAGTTGATTATTTGATGCCGCCTATTCTATAAATTATTTTCCTTTGAAAACTGACTAGGTACCTATTCAAAACTCATTTACCTGATAAATGCATCAGCAAAGATAAAAGCTTGTATTACGTACACAAATAAATTATTTCAAACAATATAATACAAGTACATTCAAACAGTATAATATCAATAGTAATACAATTATGTTATATAACCTGTAGTTAGTTACTAATTCATACAATCGAAAGATAACAGTTTTCATCTTTTATTTAATGCATTCTACACAAATGACATGTCTTAAAATAATTTTCTCTCTAGAGGTACAAATGAATATTATTGTCTAAAAACAGGCCGATCAGCTTGCGATATTTGTGGAAACTTGTTAAGTTTTTTTTCAAATGGCAATCTAACTAAAATGATTTTAAGAGCTCTCGTCATACATTTAACTTGAATGTAACAGGGTATTTACCATTGAATCAGAAATGTTTGTATTCTGTTCGTAGGTTTATGGTTATATGTAAATGTAAAATATCTGAATTGTTCTATACAATGCATCATAATTTATATATATTGTATATTTTGTCAACAAGCCAGCAACTGTTCCATGTATCTAGTTATCATCATATTTATAAAGCAGTTGTTATTGTATTCTTTCTGAAATATGTGCATTAGTGGGAACTTTACATTCAGTACTAATCATATCCTTATTGGAAAAAATGATTAATTGAAGTGTTAGAAAGACTTGATTTATTTCTAGTATTAGAAGGATGTTTAAAAGCTTGTTGAAATAATTTAAGATCTGTAGCATGTAATACTAAATGAAAACTGTACAAAAATGAATAAAATATGATGTTTTCAGATATGTGAACAAATCTCTTTTTACAGACGTTACAGTTCACAATTATTGTAAGTTATTGCTGAATTTTTCTCAACGAGTTGCATACACATCTGATCTATGAACTTGTGTAGGTTTAGTTGAGTTTACTAATCCGTAGAATTAAACAACGTAGGAAGTAGAAAATCAGTTGGTAATTATCCTATTTAGGATTATTTATTAAAATAATATATATACCGAAAAACACTGGTCATTGATGGTAAATCGAAAGAGAGGAGATCAAATGAATCCGATTATACATTTACTTGAATCGGTGTGAGTAACTATGACTCTTAAAAAAGCCAAATGCCTCGTCACATAATTACACATGACCTGTTCATGCAGTGCACAATAATCGGCGCGATCACGGGTCGGAAATAATCACTACAGATGTACTCTTTTGAGGGTTGTGGTGGCGACTTACCTCTTTGTGGCCTGTTCGGTAAAGTGGCGTTGTTTACGTCAATGCGGCCAAAAGTCGTTCCGAACGCTGAGGATACCGTGCCTAGCATGGCCCAGAGTAACGGTGCTTGTTCACAGTTGTGAAGCTGTGGATGCGAATTAGCCACCCTTGGGATTAGGACTTAACGCCTGTAGGTCTGAATCCCGTCCATTTAGCGTAGGTAAATTGAATTAACTTTTTGAGGATTTGTCCTCCATCATTCTAGTAGTAGTAAATACTTTAAAATGGATGTAGTCTTCTAGCTTTTTTGAAATCGACCTTTTGTTTGGGGAACCAGCCTTAAAGATCTTGGACAAATGCAGTACGACACTATAGGGTTGTCCTGAACACTCTGAAAAGCGGTGTAGTGTGTCAAGTATCGTCGGGGCCTCCTAAACAAGAGTCTCTTGTTGGGTTATAGGATCCTGTGCTGAAAGGACACTTGATCGCACATGATGTCTGTCCACCCTTATGTGGTGTGATTAACCCAGCTTGGCTGAGTGGTTGCGCTTGGTTGAGTACATGATATCCAACCCATGGGAGGGTGTACGCTCTGGCTGACCTCACGAGATAAATTCAACCCTTGGCTTTATGTAGGGTTTTGGGGGCTCTGGTCGATCGCATTAGCTTGAGGCGATTGGAGGCCAGCTAGTTGAAATGGCTGCTGGTTATTGCACTACTAGGTGGCTTGGCGACCCGTCACAGAGTGCCAGGTCTATCTGGGTAAATCTGCCCTGCTGCCCTCGCCAACTGGGGATCGTGGATAGTGCGCTGGTTGGAGGGATTGAGTTGATTCATAAGAAGCCGTATGGGGTGACTGATCGTGCTTGCACATATTGGATGTCTGACTTGTTTGCATGACAAACCGGACGACATGTTCATAACGTCTGAGGCAAGGGTTATCATGTGTATGGCAATCGTTAGAATCATTGTGTTGTGTTAAAGTGGCTTACGTGCGTTTGCTGCAGGCATTTTAGTCGACCCTCTAATAGTATTGACACTAAAAAGACATCTGTTATTCCCAATGAAGTATAAGCTGCCGTCTAGTACTCTCGATCCTACTCTGTCCTGACCTTCTTTTTTCCAGTTCTGTCCAATTTTTGTTCATTCTTCTCATGTCTGTATCCTTTTTTCGGCCTGTTCTTAGTCTTTTCTATTGTCCTTAAAGGTTCCAAGTGAGAGCTTGGGTGTATTCTGCAATGTGTGTCCTATCCACTTCCAGCGCTTCTTCCTGATTTCTTCCTCCAATGGGGTCTGGTTTGTTCTCTCCAACAGTAGGTTACTGCTGATGATGTCTGGTCAATGGACACCGACAATGGTTAATTTATTTACATATGGACAGTAGGTAGTACATGTTATTCTTGTTCAATTAAAAAGTTTTGTTTTCTGACTTAAAAGTTGCACTGTAAACAATAGGAAGTCGTATTAATTTTATTAAAATATTGTGCTTAAACTCATTCCTTTACACTAAGTAAATAAAATGACAATCATGATGAGTAATAAGTGATTACAGCAACTTTAAAAACTTACATTTTATTGTTCCATATAAGTGTACAAATATCAACGAATATATATTTTAAACTTTATTTCATGACTAATACTATTCCTACGAATGATCTATAGGACAGAGAATATAGTAAGTGTCTATATTGTTTAGATTTTAGATCATAGTAGTTTAAAAACTTATTACATGTCAGAATAAAACATTTTAACTCGTCAAAATTTGATCCTTTTTACAGTTAGGAAAAAATATTTTGCAAGAGTTAATGGTTCTTCATTGATTATTCCTTGTAATCAATCTGAGCCATTATTATACTACGATTGACTACGATTAAATTTTCTCTTCCTCTAATATTACTCTCCACTTTATGTGAAAACTATAGATTTTATGTTTAGATTTATTTAACTAAGATATAAGTCTATACAAAAATCACTCACGAAGATGAATGAATAATAATCAGTCTTACAAAAATGCATTTATATATAAACTAAATAACGTTGTCCAAGACTTTGGTGTCACAGAAAATTTCCAAACAATCAATTCGAATGACCGAAAGGGAGTGAATATTTATCAGTAAAATTGCACTCTCTATTTTGAAATCTAAAGATCATATTTAACTCATAAAATTTTATTGCTGTTAGTTTCATGTAAATATCATTCATCCTAATTTATTATTTCAAGATTTTAATGTTTACGGTCTTACAAATTGTTTAATATAATTTTTGTTGTGTTAAATTTAATTCAACTCCGCCCGGAACCACTCTGGAGCTACTGTCGGCCCCAAGCCCAGAGAAAGGAGGAGGATTGTGCATAAGGTTGGCGAGCCAATCGGACAGGAAACTAACTCGCTGAAAAAACTCTGACCAGAGCAAGTAATGAGTTTCAGTAAAATTTCATTTAAACTTATCAAACTTAGGGCCATATTTTACAGTAGACGTACGGATATAGACGGTAACTTTTTTTTAAATCGACGGTTCAATCACAACGTTTCCTTTATTATTTATCGTAAGTCATTGAAAAACTTAATTATTCTATATCTTATGTTCTGATAATGAAAATAACTCAACATAACAGTAATTGTACAATTTGTAACTTTAATTTGCGATTGGTATATGTAATAGATTATTCTTCCAGTGAAATTTCTGTAATAATCAGGATATTTTTGGAAAAAACTCTGTGGGTTGCTTATCAGATAAGAAATTTTTCAATTAAGAGTATTTTAATACATTTTTTAATAACTTAAAATGTTAGCACCCATGATTTTAGTATGTTTCAGTAATAAGTACCGCTAGACCATGTATACATATCTGTATATATAATACTTCCATCCGAATTGAATAATATCATTCTCTTAAAAAAATATAATACATTTCAGTAGGAAGAAATTATCTTGTGTCTATTTTATTACATTTAAAAGCAGTAATTCTAAAGACTGCATAAAAGTTTCCGAATAAGTTTGTAGCAAATGCCAATATATATATGTAAAGATATATATATATATATATATATATATATATATAAATTTTGGCTTACATGCTCGTCAGTATATCCTAGAGTGATCATAAAAATATATTATCAAATTATTTCATGGTAGCATTCTTCCGTATTTAACAGACAGTGAGCATATTATCAAGATAGATGGGATGTTTATTTAGTAATAATGAAAGTCCGATGTTAGCTATCGGAAGACTTGAGATTATGCTTTGACAATATAGCAGGGGTCGCATGCTATGTCGTATAGATGATTGCTTCCAATTATGATATCGCCAACTGACTAAATAGTTAGAATGGATGAGCTATTTAGAAAATGAATGGCTTACTGGTTTAACACACCATACTGATGGGTAATTAGGGAGATAGTCTAAATTCGATTTTAAACGAGTACACCATAAATCTGTTATTACTTTTCACATAGTTGTGGAATTAGACGAAACGATCACACCGAGTTCTGTTGCGAGCCATAATTCAAACATACTAGAACCTTCACCAAATGAGACAATACAAATTCGCACAAACAAGAAAATTCCAGTACTGATACAAATATTCCATTCAGTAATATCAAAACTAATAGACCGTAAACCAGATAAAATTCATTCTATGTGCTGAGTGAACTATACTCATTGAAACAATTTTGTAATGGATTTATTGAGTTTCCCTGCTCAAGTTCTATAATAGATCTATAGCACTGAGAGTATCTTTTGAATGGTCACTTATTCGCTTGAATATTTTCAGTGTCAGAAATTAGTCAATCATTTCCGAAACTTCATTTATCATAGTTTCTCTATGCACATGCTTCATGCATTGGTTACTGTTTATTGAAAACAGTCAAACATTTCTATGTGAATGTGAGATCGAAGAGTCTTGTATTTTAGAATCGTTTTCTTAAAATTCGAATTAAAAATCTTTTATAATCAGTGAGAAAGATTAAGCAAGTGACAAACAGTTCGAAGCGGTAGACAAATTTTGCATACCTCTTTGACATGCCTCCTGAAAGAAGCTATTTCAGCTAAAGTAAATCAATGACCATGATTGTAAACCTGATTTCCACAATGAAAATTTAAGCTTTACAACAACATTCCAATAATAAGTAACAGTGAACATAAAACATAAAATTCTCTATATTTCTTCATCTCTTGTAAATATCTATGATGAAATATCTAGTATTGTCCTATCATATAATTTGGTCAGTGTTTTATTTGATAGATACTGTAAAAAAAATTTGTCCCTCAGAATACACAAACCCTGTAGCAATTAACATAAATAAATAAGACATGATTTATTGTTTTACAGTTTATCTATTAAAAAATGTTAACTAAATGATTTTTCTCTTTACTGTCTGTTAATAGCCAAAGTTAGATTCATATCACATACATGCATGTATAAATTTCGCAAGCATTAAGTTAATGACAACAATAATAATAATAATAATAATAATAATAATAATAATAATAATAATAATAAATCATAAAAAATAACAGTGAATTTCAATCTAGATTTTTTTTTAATCGGAATAAATCCTGTAATGTTTTAAATCGCTGTGACGAAAGCTTAATATTTCTAACTTTCGGAATAAAAAAGAGATTTGCATTGAATGCACACTAACTGGTTTTTTTTAAAGGATAATTTATAGTTCTTATCAGAGAGTGAGTGAGTGAGTTCTATACAGTGCATGATGTCTGCTTACTTTTAGTGTAGTTTCACTGTGTGTCCCGTCTCTCTCGCCTCCTCATCCCACACGATCGTGTGGGATGAGGAGGCGAGAGAGACCGCACACTCAGTGAAACTACACTAAAAGTAAGCTGACATAATGCCTGTAGCTCACTCACTCACTCTCTGATAAGAACTATAAATTATCCTTTAAAAAAAAACCAGTTAGTGTGCATTCAATGGCAAAATCTCTTTTTTATTGCGAAAGTTAGAAATATTAAGCTTTCGGTCACAGCGATTTAAAACATTACAGGATTTATTCCGATTAAAAAAAAATCTAGATTGAAGATTCACTGTTTATTTTGTATGATTTTATTATTATTATTATTATTATTATTATTATTATTATTATTATTATTATTGTTGTCATTAACTTAATGCTTGCGTAAATTTAATACATGCATGTATGTGATATGAATCTAACTTGTGCTATTAACAGACAGTTAAAGAGGGAAAAATCATTAGTGTAACATTTGATTAATATGATAAACTGTAAAACAATAGATCATGTCTATTTATTTATGTGAATTGCTACAGGGGTTGTGTATTCTGAGGGACAAATTTTTTTTACAGTATCTATCAAATAAAACACTGACCAAATTATATGATAGGACAATACTAGATATTTCATCATAGATATTTACAAGAGATGAAGAAATATAGAGAATTTTATGTTTTATGTTCACTGTTACTTATTATTGGAATGTTGTTGTAAAGCTTAAATTTTCATTGTGGAAATCAGGTTTACAATCATGGTCATTGATTTACTTTAGCTGAAATAGCTTCTTTCAGGAGGCATGTCAAAGAGGTATGCAAAATTTGTCTACCGCTTCGAACTGTTTGTCACTTGCTTAATCTTTCTCACTGATTATAAAAGATTTTTAATTCGAATTTTAAGAAAACGATTCTAAAATACAAGACTCTTCGATCTCACATTCACATAGAAATGTTTGACTGTTTTCAATAAACAGTAACCAATGCATGAAGCATGTGCATAGAGAAACTATGATAAATGAAGTTTCGGAAATGATTGACTAATTTCTGACACTGAAAATAAGTGACCATTCAAAAGATACTCCTCAGTTGCCTATAGATCTATTATAGAACTTGAGCAGGGAAACTCAATAAATCCATTACAAAATTGTTTCAATGAATGATCAGTTCACTCAGCCACATAGAATTGAATTTTATCTGGTTTACGGTCTATTAGTGTTTGATATTACGGAATGGAATATTTGTATCAGTACTGGAATTTCGTGTTTGTGGCGAATTTGTATTGTCTCATTTGGTTGAAGTGGTTCTAGTATGTTTGAATTATGGCTCGCAACAGAACTCGGTGTGATCGTTTCGTCTAATTCCACAACTATGTGAAAAGTAATAACAGATTTATGGTGTACTCGTTTAAAATCGAATTTAGACTATCTCCCTAATTACCCATCAGTATGGTGTGTTAAACCAGTAAGCCATTCATGTTTCTAAATAGCTCATCCATTCTAACTATTTAGTCAGTTGGCGATATCATAATTGGAAGCAATCATCTATACGACATAGCATGCGACCCCTGCTATATTGTCAAAGCATAATCTCAAGTCTTCCGATAGCTAACATCGGACTTTCATTATTACTAAATAAACATCCCATCTATCTTGATAATATGCTCACTGTCTGTTAAATACGGAAGAATGCTATCATGAAATAATTTGATAAGTATATTTTTATGATCACTCTAGGATATACTGACGAGCATGTAAGCCAAAAATTTATATATAGATATATATATATATATATATATATCTTTTACATATATATATTGGCATTTGCTACAAACTTATTCGGAACTTTTATGCAGTCTTTAGAATTACTGGCTTTTAAATGTATAAAATTAGACACAAGATAATTTCTTCCTACTGAAATGTATTATATTTTTTTAAGAGAATGGATATTATTCAATTCGGATGGAAGTATTATATATACAGATATGTATAATGGTCTAGCGGTACTTATTACTGAAACATACTAAAAATCATGGGTGCTAACATTTAAGTTTATTAAAAAAATGTATTAAAATACTCTTAATTGAAAAAATTTCTTATCTGATAAGCAACCCACAGAGTTTTTTTCCAAAAATATCCTGATTATTACAGAAATTTCACTGGAAGAATAATCTATTACATATACCAATCGCAATTAAAGTTACAAATTGTACAATTTACTGTTATGTTGAGTTATTTTCATTATCAGAACATAAGATATAGAATAATTAAGTTTTTCAATGACTTACGATAAATAATAAAGGAAACGTTGTGATTGAACCGTCGATTTAAAAAAAAAAGTTACCGTCTATATCCGTACGTCTACTGTAAAATATGGCCCTAAGTTTGATAAAGTTTAAATGAAATTTTACTGAAACTCATTACTTGCTCTGGTCAGAGTTTTTTTCAGCGAGTTAGTTTCCTGTCCGATTGGCTCGCCAACCTTATGCACAATCCCTCCTCCTTTCTCTGGGCTTGGGGCCGACAGTAGCTCCAGAGTGGTTCGGGCGGAGTTGAATTAAATTTTTGTAAGGACCCGTAAACCATTAAATCTGAAATAATAAATTAGGATGAAATGATATTTACATGAAACTAACAGCAATAAAAGTTTATGAGTTAAATATGATCTATCTTACAGATTTTTCAAAATAGAGGAGGTGCAATTTACTGATAAATATTTCACCTCCCTTTTCGGTCATTCGAATTGAGTGGTTTGGAAATTTCTGGTGACACCAAAGTCCTTGGACAACGTTATTTAGTTATATATAAATGCATTTTTTGTAAAGACTGATTATTATTCATTCCTCTTCGGTGCGTGATTTTTGTATTAGACTGATATCTTAGTTAAATAAAATCTAAACATAAAATGCTATAGTTTTTCAACATAACGGTGGAGAGTAATATTAGAGGAAGAGAAAATTTAATCGTAGTCAATCGTTAGTATAATAATGGGGACTCAGATTGATTACAAGGAATAATCAATGAAGAACCATTAACTCTTGCAAAATATTTTTTCCTAACTGTAAAAAGGATCAAATTTTGACGAGTTAAAATGTTTTATTCTGACATGTAATAAGTTTTTAAACTACTATGATCTAAAATCTAAACAATATAGACACTTACTATATTCTCTGTCCTATAGATCATTCGTAGGAATAGTATTAGTCATGAAATAAAGTTTAAAATATATATTCGTTGATATTTGTACACTTATATGGAACAATAAAATGTAAGTTTTTAAAGTTGCTGTAATCACTTATTACTCATCATGATTGTCATTTTATTTACTTAGTGTAAAGGAATGAGTTTAAGCACAATATTTTAATAAAATTAATACGACTTCCTATTGTTTACAGTGCAACTTTTAAGTCAGAAAACAAAACTTTTTAATTGAACAAGAATAACATGTACTACCTACTGTCCATATGTAAATAAATTAACCATTGTCGGTGTCCATTGACCAGACATCATCAGCAGTAACCTACTGTTGGAGAGAACAAACCAGACCCCATTGGACGAAGAAATCGCTGGAAGGGGATAGGACACACATTGCAGAATACACCCAAGCTCTCACTTGGAACCTTTAAGGACAATAGAAAAGACTAAGAACAGGCCGAAAAAAGGATACAGACATGAGAAGAAGGAACAAAAAATTGGACAGAACTGGAAAAAAGAAGGTCAGGACAGAGTAGGATCGAGAGTACTAGACGGCAGCTTATACGTCAGTTGGGAATAAACAGATGTCTTTTTAGTGTCAAATACTATTAGAGGGGTCAGGACTAAAAATGCCTTGCAGCAAACGCACGAAGCCACTTTAACACAACACAATGATTCTAACGATTGCCATACACATGATAACCCTTGCCTCAGACGTATGAACATGGTCCGTCCGGTTTGTCATTGCAAACAAGTCAGACATCCAATATGTGCAAGCACGATCAGTCACCCCATACGGCTTCTTATGAATCAACTCAATCCCTCCAACCAGCGCACTATCCACGATCCCCAGTTGGCGAGGGCAGCAGGGCAGATTTACCCAGATAGACCTGGCACTCTGTGACGGGTCGCCAAGCCACCTAGCAGTGCAATAACCAGCAGCCATTTCAACTAGCTGGCCTCCAATCGCCTCAAGCTAATGCGATCGACCAGAGCCCCCAAAACCCTACATAAAGCCAAGGGTTGAATTTATCTCGTGAGGTCAGCCAGAGCGTACACCCTCCCATGGGTTGGATATCATGTACTCAACCAAGCGCAACCACTCAGCCAAGCTGGGTTAATCACACCACATAAGGGTGGACAGACATCATGTGCGATCAAGTGTCCTTTCAGCACAGGATCCTATAACCCAACAAGAGACTCTTGTTTAGGAGGCCCCGACGATACTTGACACACTACACCGCTTTTCAGAGTGTTCAGGACAACCCTATAGTGTCGTACTGCATTTGTCCAAGATCTTTAAGGCTGGTTCCCCAAACAAAAGGTCGATTTCAAAAAAGCTAGAAGACTACATCCATTTTAAAGTATTTACTACTACTAGAATGATGGAGGACAAATCCTCAAAAAGTTAATTCAATTTACCTACGCTAAATGGACGGGATTCAGACCTACAGGCGTTAAGTCCTAATCCCAAGGGTGGCTAATTCGCATCCACAGCTTCACAACTGTGAACAAGCACCGTTACTCTGGGCCATGCTAGGCACGGTATCCTCAGCGTTCGGAACGACTTTTGGCCGCATTGACGTAAACAACGCCACTTTACCGAACAGGCCACAAAGAGGTAAGTCGCCACCACAACCCTCAAAAGAGTACATCTGTAGTGATTATTTCCGGCCCGTGATCGCGCCGATTATTGTGCACTGCATGAACAGGTCATGTGTAATTATGTGACGAGGCATTTGGCTTTTTTAAGAGTCATAGTTACTCACACCGATTCAAGTAAATGTATAATAGGATTCCATTTGATCTCTCCTCTTTCGATTTACCATCAATGACCAGTGTTTTCGGTATATATATTATTTTAATAAATAATCCTAAATAGGATAATTACCAACTGATTTTCTACTTCCTACGTTGTTTAATTCTACGGATTAGTAAACTCAACTAAACCTACACAAGTTCATAGATCAGATGTGTATGCAACTCGTTGAGAAAAATTCAGCAATAACTTACAATAATTGTGAACTGTAACGTCTGTAAAAAGAGATTTGTTCACATATCTGAAAACATCATATTTTATTCATTTTTGTACAGTTTTCATTTAGTATTACATGCTACAGATCTTAAATTATTTCAACAAGCTTTTAAACATCCTTCTAATACTAGAAATAAATCAAGTCTTTCTAACACTTCAATTAATCATTTTTTCCAATAAGGATATGATTAGTACTGAATGTAAAGTTCCCACTAATGCACATATTTCAGAAAGAATACAATAACAACTGCTTTATAAATATGATGATAACTAGATATATGGAACAGTTGCTGGCTTGTTGACAAAATATACAATATATATAAATTATGATGCATTGTATAGAACAATTCAGATATTTTACATTTACATATAACCATAAACCTACGAACAGAATACAAACATTTCTGATTCAATGGTAAATACCCTGTTACATTCAAGTTAAATGTATGACGAGAGCTCTTAAAATCATTTTAGTTAGATTGCCATTTGAAAAAAAACTTAACAAGTTTCCACAAATATCGCAAGCTGATCGGCCTGTTTTTAGACAATAATATTCATTTGTACCTCTAGAGAGAAAATTATTTTAAGACATGTCATTTGTGTAGAATGCATTAAATAAAAGATGAAAACTGTTATCTTTCGATTGTATGAATTAGTAACTAACTACAGGTTATATAACATAATTGTATTACTATTGATATTATACTGTTTGAATGTACTTGTATTATATTGTTTGAAATAATTTATTTGTGTACGTAATACAAGCTTTTATCTTTGCTGATGCATTTATCAGGTAAATGAGTTTTGATAGGTACCTTAGTCAGTTTTCAAAGGAAAATAATTTATAGAATAGGCGGCATCAAATAATCAACTCATCAAAAACGTCAAATACTATGCAATTACCTTACTATTCTGTAGTATTCTTTGTGAAAGATCATGTTTACAGTCTACACCAAATCTCTTATTAGCAGTTTATTCTAATAATTTCATTTAGTTTACGATCATGAACCAGCAACCACAGATTTTTGCTTCATATCTAAGTACTGACTCTACAGGTCATATTGAGAAATCCATTTCAAAGCATGATATCAGTGTTTAGTTGGACAGTGCGCTCAAAATACACACATTCGTTAAATACTTACTTACTAACTGACTGAACTTACGAAATTCACAATACAAATAAAGCCTATTTAAAATGAGCTAATCCTTCTTATCAAATTCATTCAACGATCAAGTAAAACAGCATTATCAGGATTACTGCTTTATAAATTTCTTTGGTAAACAAAATTTAAATCGAAAACTTCACTAGAATAATACGGACTATGCATTATACGCAAATGTCCACATTAACCAATTCCAATTATTCCAACAGACATTAGGGATAAACGATTTTTAAGAAAATACTCGATAAAACAACCTAAACTAATGTACTGGTATACTTCATTATAACATCCAGGAAAAAGGTTTTGATTTTACAGATTTGAAATCATCAATCAATAATTGTTAGACCACCATTAAAAACCTGGAAGCACTGGATGGCCGTTTCGTCCTGGTATGTCACTCATCAGCAGTGATCATCCACGACTCCTGCACCTCTCAGGACTCGAGCCTGGGACCTTCGGTATTGTGTGCGAACGCCTAACCGTCGGACCACTGCGCTGGCATCTAACTGTGTTAATGTTTAACTCTGATTGATCAACAGATTTTGCTTCCAAGTTTCTAATGGTGGTCTAACAATGATTGATTGATGAATTCAAATGTGTAAAAACACAAACCTCCAGACCTCTGCCCGAAAATGGTTTTGCATTGATTTATTAAAATGAAGTATGGAGCTGTACTATAACACGTTGAATATAACTATGAGAATATGAAATAGGATCAAATTTTATCATGTTAAAGTGTAATTAGTACGCGCCTTGAGAGAAATGATGTTTAAAAATTGATTGGTTACATGGACATGAAACTTTTGCTTACTTTGAACAATAATGCAATAATGAGAACAATTTTTATCTCAGCACTTCATCTATTTTCTCTCGTTGATCTTTTGAGTTGTTATATTTTTACACTCGGTTAGTTTTATGTCATTAAATTCGAATTCGCTTGCGTATTCCAAGTTAAATTTGAAAGTAGGATTAATATTATCAAAACCTTTTACAATTGATGCTTTGATGTCAGTTTATATTATGAGAGAAAAATGTAAGAAACCAATTATATATGTGAAGTTTTACCAGTTATTTCTTTTGACTGTCACTTTTTTAAGGAAAACGAAGTCAGATAGCAAATAAAATAGATGATTGAATGTTAGGTACCGATTTGGAGGTAATCTTAACCTGAACAGTCATTGTAAAAGTGAGACAGTCTAGACAACTGCTTATCGTTACGGTTAGCACTCATCCGTATTGAGCATTTAATACTGTAGAATGGGGTTCAACTAGAATTTTTCGAGGTGAACTAGAACACTTAGTCAATAAGTTTATTCGATATTATCATTGCGTTGCTTTAGCACTTCTAAACTGCTCAAATTCATTGATCAATGCCTCTTTTCAAAAGACGGAAAGGTTTGAATAAAATTTATTTGAAAGTAATTAGTTTATTTGTTATTTGATCTGAACTCCGTTTTATTCTGGAGTTTTAGTAATCAGTACCCTCATATATTTTATGTAACCAATGAAATGACCGCAACCGTATAATGACATTTATCAAGTGCTTACTAGTGACTAGCTTTGTAAGGAAATTCTTGGAGTTCGAGTGACAAGTCGTAACCACTGGAGTTCAGCTGTGATGGGTATGAGGTATTTGGACACCAGAGACAGTGGACTGTGTCGTGCAATATCGTGGTTTGATTGAATTTAAACATTAACATCGTTGGATGCCGACTTATTAATCAACAGATTAAGCGTTCACGAACAAAGCCAAAGGTTATTGGTACGATTTCCACGTGTAGGAGTCATGGATCCGCACTGCTAATAAGTACCATACTAAGACGAAACAGCCATCCAATGCTTACAAGTTTCCATTGACGGTCAAACATTAATCGATTCGTGATTTTAATCAGAAAGTTAAAACTTTCCGTTAATGACACTATTAGCCATTGTCAAGCTAATTCCAAGAGATCATTTTGTCTAATATTTATGCATATTTAAATGATATTAACTTTAAAATAACTCAACCGGTGATCGGCAAGATAAATTACTTGCATTGATCCGTATATTAAAAGAGTCCACATTTTTTTCAAAATTTCACAATTCATTTGTTACTTTAACAAAATAATTATTTTAATAAGCAACTGTTTATTCTATGAGCTTAGTATTTCGCTAATTTCCACAGGTAAATTAACATCAAGTTTCTTAATAGGTAGGTTATGAATTCCGAATGTATTTTGAAATAAGAAAGATAGATCGAAACTTTCAATTTGGCAAAGTATATTTTGTATACCTTTGTTCTTTAGCAAGAATAATAATTTCGAATATTTTCATATTTGTAATTGTGTGTTAACGTGTTTAAAAACGTTTGTCTAATAAAAACAGCCGGTTGATTGACCTGAAAACACAGAATACATGGATTTGAAAGTTTACTTAGATTTTAGTTTTTATTTCGGTTCAATTTTGTTTCAATGTCTTTACAAACTATTTAAGGTAGAGATTGATTTCGATTATGAAAGTAATTAAGGCTAATCATTTTGTTCACACTTCAGCAACAACATAGGTAACTATATTTAACGGACTAATGCGAAATGATATTTTAATTTCTAATACATTTTTTGACTTGTATTTTAGGATAGTGAAACTGTTTACTATTTGAAAATGCGAATCATTATGTTAGTATTTAATTGTTTATCTTAACTAAACGATAAATACATATCTACTTAACAGTGGGTTTATTCTTTGCACAAAGGTTGAGAATATCTGACATGCTGTTTACATTTGCTGAAAATTCATGCGAAAATTTCGAGTATCGATTGAAGGTATTTTTGAACATACACATGATTAACTACAGAGTGTCAACGTTTCAATTATTTTCGGTAAATATTTGAATGTGACAGGAACCTGAAATTGCCATGTTGTATGTTGTCTGCATTTATAGTTCCGAATGCAATGCAGATAAAAAGTGCCGGGGGCGGCAAAGTTAATAATCAAGTCAAAGCACTGCGGTTTTCAGATTTACTTATTTATTATATTAAGCTAGTTTATATTGGTATCGGATTTTAGAAAGTCCTAAATAAAATCTAGTTATCTCTTTTCTATATATGTAAATAGATGATGGTCCCGAAAACTCTGTCCATTTTTATTGTTTTGATGAGTAACACTTTGCTTATCAAGACTAATAGATTTTCAGTGTTCAATTTTACTATGACATTTAGACTGATATTCACATTAAACAGCAATCACAAGTTAATTTAATAGGTATTCAGGTACAATATACAAAGCATATTTCTTAAATTATTTGAAAATTCTTGTATCACACTTCCAGCAAACTGACTGACATAATCAAGAGATAGATAGATCACCAGATGTGAAAGTAATCCACTTGTGATGAGTGGAACATTTTACCACAAATTTAAAATGATATAGGCAGATATTATTTTCTGTGTACTGATTCCATTGAAACCCATTGGTAATCAAAAGTTTACAGATCTTGTAGAGGATTTACGAGCTTAAAGCTACTGAATAGTTTTACGAAATCCGTCAACCGAAAAAATAATTTTTAATGACTTTTAGGTTTTTAACAAGGGATTTACAATATGTTGTGATGTAGATTATGTGTTATACTGTCGTTTTAACAATGACATATTACATTATTTGAAGGCGCTTAAATTCATTGGAAGCGGTTCCTACTATTAAAAGTCTGACCAATGGGACTACCTTGGAGCCGTGTTGAACATGAAGTAACTGCAGCATCTTTTTTCTCTACTACCTAATGTTTCAGTGTCTGATATAAATTTGTTAAATGATATAAAAAGATGAGAAAATTGTGATTTGAATTTTTTTAGGTTAGTTAAAAGTCGACGAGACAGTATGCTGTTTTCCTTTGAGTTTAGCTTCTTTCAGTATGTCTGTGTCATTTGTGATTTACTATACTTAAAATAAATCAGCAAATTTTCTTTGAAATTAAAATTCATTGTCAGTTAATAATGGATCAAAGTTTGAACTTCCAGACGATTATTTTAACTTCTAGGTTTTTGAAGTCTTCTTATACATGAAAAATATTTTATCTTGTAAATAAAAAAACCTCACAACAATGGTAAATGTTTCTTTCGCTTTGTTCACAGATTCAAGTGTAAATATCAACCTCACAATCATCAAAATGGATGATAATTTTGTATTATAATGTACTTCTCTACTTTTTCCTCTAAAAACTATACGTTCGGATGCCTAACGTTATACAAAAGAAAATCTAATTTCAAACATCTGAAACTGTCATTGTGATATCACAGATATCATTCGTGTCAGTTAAAATAATTAAATTAATGTTTCGTATGGTAGAATTTTTTTATAGTCTATTTATTTATACATTTCCAGTATCTTTCTTCTGCATAAAACTAAGGTTTAAGGGTTAGGGAGTGACGCTTTATCTGGATTTGAATGTAGAAGGAAAAATACTTTTCCATGTTTGCACTTCACAGAGTTGTGGTGAAAAACTCCGATTCGTTTTTCATAGAATAAAATACTTTTGTTTTCCGTCTAACTGTGTTGAAATAGTCTGGAACAAATATTTTCCACAAAACTAGTTTCTTTACAAAGTACCGATTATCGATTCCTGATAAAAAGAAACCTTTATAAACTCCTAGCCGCATTCAAGAAAGAACATTTTATAACCATTAGTTTAAACTGAAAATAAATCATGGATTTGACTTAGCGGTTATTTTATACTATTAATTTTGTATTTTACTCTTCTTCACACTTAGGCAGGGTGACTCTAACACTTACATGCATGCAGTACTCATCAAAATAGCATTTTTGTTTTGGGCAATGAGATAGTAAGGATTCTTGCCATATCACTAACAACCACGTTTAGGTATACATTAGACCTTACTACATAACGAATATATAATCGCAAAAAGCTATGAATAATCTATGGCATTTAGTATTTTACCGAATTTTATTTAGTCCTTTCTTTAAAAAACTACACTTCATTTCAATCCTCCAGTCACTCACATCCGGAATACTGCTGGTTTATCAATGTTAAATCAGTAAAAATCATATTTCGCAGTCCTGGAGTTTTAAATATAGTATCCTTTAATATTTCAATTGATCTACTGTATTAGATATAAATTTAACTAATAGCATCAAAAAGAGTTTCATATTAATGAGCATTTCTATTAGCCAGTCATGAAGCTTACTTATGTTCAATATGGATCAAAGTCATGACCGCCGTCTGTTATCAGATTATCATAACCTGAAAGAGTATTGAAGAATTTCGGCGATATAATATCAAGAAATTTCAATACTCCTTCAAAATTTTTCATTAAATAATTAACACAAATTTCAACACTAATCTTTTCGTGAACACACTAATATCAGTATCGATCTGACCTAAGTAGAAAACTTAAATATAAGGATATAATCGATCATCTGAATAACCCATTATTTTTTTATTTGTGAAGCAAAACTGTAAAACTAAATTTATTATCTCTCTCTCTCTCTCTCTCTCTCTATATATATATATATATATATATATATATCTGTATAAACATGTTGTATCTATGAGAACCAAATATTATTGATAGTAAATAATAAATGTCATAAAGAAATTTTCTCTCCCATTTACTTTCAGAAAGACTGATGTAAGTAAACATGTCTTCATTAATGAGATGTACATTAAGAACTGAGTACAACAATCGATCCAGTTTGTTTTATTATCATCCTCTTTATTGGAAATTAGTTTTCTTCAAATTTAATATGTTATCAGTTATTCTGGTAAATTACCTAATGATTGTTCTTGTTTTATTAGGTCTAGTTATCGACGTAGAAATATACGAACGAATTTTACATTGAAATATTTAAATGAATAATATTTGTAATACTCTTAGAAATAAAACTCAATGATTCAATCTGGATATTTATTATATTTGAACAAATAAATAACGTATATATTCAGAGCTTAGTATCCAAAACAAAGCTGCCAATTTTTTCTAAAAATTTATTAGCACTGTATGGAAGAAAGATTTTTCATTTTCATAAGTACAGGTTTCAGTGGATTATGATTTATGCTTTGTAATAATTAATAACGAATTTAACGGACACATTTTGTTAATATTCCACGTTAGTTTATACCAATCAAGTAAATGGATGATTCGAATAATTTCACTTAAAAACAAAACACATTATTCAAAATTAAATTAACATAATGTAACAAGATGAAATCAGTTAATGCTAATATCCACATAACATGAATTGTAATTGATTTGTTGCTTTTCCGAAAATTGTTATTGAGTTAAACAATTTGTTTCCGGTTCAGTTAAATCAAAAAAAAATGATGGACAAACGATTGTATTGATTTCGGTTTGTGATAAAAAATTTAATGAACATTCACAATTTCGGTAAACACTTATATTCTATTGTTTTTATATTTTAACTCTATGAAATTTGTTGTTAAATCACAAGAACATGAGAAAGTAAACAAATATTTTCGGATTAAAAATATTATATCTATTGTTTCATTAAATAATAAATACTTATCGTTCCATTTCTTGTTCACTGTGTTCCTCTCTTCATTCATATCTAAGAAACTCGATTGAATATATATATATATATATATATATATATATATATATATATATAGTAATACATATATAGTAATGTTCTCACATTGTAAGTTAACTGTGTCAACTAGTTTCTCTATTTTTTTCTCCATATTAATTTACTTCTGTTGATTCTTATTTTACTAAATTAGCCATTTGTAAACAACTTTCTTTTCTGTTGTTTGTTGTGTAAGTAAATGAATAATAAATTATCATTACTTGACAATTTAGATCAATTGTGTTTTAAATAAGCATACACCGAAGGGGAAGATAAACTGTTTTTCAATAACAACAACAAAAATATTTTTTATTCACTTCGTTTAATTATGGAAACACCATGAGCGTGAAATAGTTATGGGATAGAAATAGTCACCTTAAGCAAGGCAAGTGCGTGAAAATAGATTATAAAATTTGTTCTAATTATTATGTTTCTCTATTATTTATTTCAAATTATATGAAAAGATTAACAATTATTTAAATTCCAAAATTTTGCACTGGATGTTGTTTTATGGATAATTTAAGACTTGGTTCATGGCCTTTCATATTTTTTTTCTAACGTTCATAATACTTGATTTGCAATCGATTCTATGCAAAGTAACTTGATGATCATAATGTAACATAAACTTGAAAATGTTTGACATTCCACTATTATTTTTGGGCAGTCTAGATTTCTTCATATCTGATCACTTGAAATGATGTAGTCTGAGTTGCGTTTTAAATGTATTTTGGAAATCGAAATCAACTCTGAATCAATCCGTACGGAATCTGACACACTTATTCACAGTATGATGACGATTTTTTTGTTGCAAGAAAATGTGACAAAATCATTCGTTTTGATATAATTACACTTACATTCATCCATGTTTCGCTTTGAGTGTTATTAAAGTGATATTTTGATTTCAAACTCATCAGCAATTTCTTTCCGTGATCCTTCATCTGGTTGAACCTATGATAATCAACTTATTTGACAAGCCAAATACACCGATTCGTAATTCAGAACCTATTAGCTCAATGTATTATTGTCACCATGTAAGAAAAGGTGCTACATTTTTTGTGTCGATAGGTCTCAAGACCGACCAAAACTACTACCTTAATAAAATAAAATAACTTAAGAAATAATTGCAACACAACTCATTTATGACTTACCGATTATCTTAATCTTTTGAGGATTACTATATCAGGAGTAAGACATAATTAATTATCCCCACTTAACTTAGGTGCTAATTATTCGAAAATATTCAAAGCCCAAAACAATAAAAGAATTTGAATTCTGTGAGATTGTCAAAAAACCATCAATTTTAATTACAGATGTATTATAAACTATTTCACAGATTAGTGTATTCATCTGCCAAGTTAGTTTCATTTTCTTTTGGCTAACTCATACTCTACGTGATATGAAAAAATTCAATAAGCATATCAATTTAACAGAAGATGAAATTTTCTCAGATGCTTATTAAATGAATAAACAACGATATGCCCTACCATGTTTCAATGATAATTATAGCTAAAGAGAATTAAGTCAATCGGAATAAGCACAGTAATTCACTTCCTAAAAACCTGTTCCATTTAGCGTATTACTCTTGATAATAATGGTCTGTAAAAAGAGTGAACACAATGACTGGACATTATTGGAACATATTTTTCTAACGGACTGATTTAGTCTTATTTCATAGACTTCCCAGAAAGTAAAGAATACTTACTAATAAACATTTTCTTTAATGTAAGATCAACAGAGATTACAACATTTCTCAGTTTCTGACAAAAAATGAATTTTTTAACCTCTTCTGATAGTGATATTTATATTTTGATGATTATATTTAGAACCAGTTTGCATCTGTCGTGTTGTATTTTTGTTAAGATATACTGTTATCGTAGATAGAGGAGATGAAGTGCAGAGTTCCTTTTATTGACTGATGAAGAGAACCTGCCAATCATATAAGTTATAATTCTTATGATTGCATTTCGTTGTCTTTTATTGACTACTTTATAATTAACTTTCAACTGATTCATTAACGCTTGTCGCCATTAAACAAATTTATTGTGAGTTCAAAATTTGAAGTTTTTAAAGATAAATAAGATTTATCATCTAAATAAATAACAAGATATGAAATAGCGAATACTGTATCAAAATTAGACCAGCTTTTTTTAATGTTTCAGACAAATGCTCACAAATGCAACTAATTGATTTCACTTGATACTGAAATTAAAGCCTATCAGAAAAAAAAAGAAATTTCTAATGAACAAATATTTATTTAAATTTTTTTTATAGAAGTAAATATTCCTTTTATTAGTCTCATTCAAATGTGTAATATTTTTTTTAATGTTTCAGCAATCATTGTTCCTCTGTTTTTATGTTAATCAATGATAAATTTATTCAATTATCAGTTAAAATATACCAACTTAGCTTCTACTCTGAATTTCCAAACAGCATAATCCGATGAAGTTTCTAAGAGTGGTGGCTGACGAGGGCTAGCGCTGGTTGCTGCCTTGGCTGGCAGCACCGGGGGTTCGTCTGAGTTCGCTTTGAGTTTTCCAGTAGTCAGCTCCAGCACCAATTGTAACACGTGTAACCAGAAGTCGCTGAAGGGCGGATAGGATCTACAAACACAACACACAAGGCTAGTTTAACACCTTACACCAAGAAAGAACACAAAGTGGTAGCCACGGCACTCTTTTATTTGAAAATTAAAATCCTCGTGGTTTGTACAGAAAGGGGTGACTAGTTTACCAAAGTCTTATGAGCCATCCTGTAAGTTTAGAGGACACAGGGATTGTTCTTCAGCTTCCCAAGCGCTTATGTTTGATCGCCCTGAAATAGGAAAAAACAGAACGGGCTAGCAACATCATACATGGTGATTTTGACTCCGTTACATATATGTATTACATATATTTTTAGAAAAGCATAGAATACTTCAAAAACAAACTAGCAAAACGTATACAATTTTTATTCAACTACTTGTTTTGACTTTATTTCGTTCATATATGGCTATTACCTTTTTTAACCTGAAACGACAACTATAATTTTACCAAATTTTCTCTACTTTTAACCAAAAACACATCTTTTTTAAACAAAACTCTTTGTGCATTGAATCGCTGGAAATATAATAATATACTATAAACACACAATATTATTTACGGCAGTTTTCGTTAACAATATGATTATTACTTAGCAAATTATCAAAGATATTTTTCAAGTGAATTAATTGATATTTGATTATAATTAATCCATGTTCTTTTCTCATTTAAAATCAAATCTCAAATTATCATAGTAGTTATTAATAAATGTAACTGCATATCTACTGGATTCATAAAGGGTATTTGTGAAGATTGTATTATTCCACCGGTTGAAATTACATTAGATTCTTAAGAACTAACTTTACGTTCGGCACTTCGGCGATCTATCTTTACACCTGAAAATAGTTGATTTGTCAAAACAGTAAATGATTCTCATAATTATCCTTCATGTTATTAAAAGTCATAAAAACAAAGTAATAAATAATTTTTAAATCAAGATTATCACTAGATAAAAAATATTATACGAACATCGTTTATAAGAGTTTATCCTTATCTCAATAATATTATAGTTATTACAACTAAATAGTCAGTGGACACGTGTGAATCGACATGTTAGGTGATAAGACATAATGTTATCATTCTTAGGGAGAAAAAGTGTCTGGTAAAAAGTTAAAACGATTGATTTTTTCTTGGTTAAACCTTTACAAATATAATTTATACCTACTGTTTTCAACAAATATGGTTTCCGATTTCATTATTGAAATGTTTCTATTAAATCTTGACAGAATTATGTGTATTCAGCAACATGAAAATTGTTAGCACATAATTCTTTTTATTTTGAAATTTTTTGTTGTGATTTGATTCAAGCTGACAATTAGCGTTCAGTTAACCCCCTAACATCTATGCTTCATTCGACATCTTTGTTTACATATAGAAGCATGTTAGCTTTTAATCATTTCATATCATTCAGTTACCTAATAGAAATTGAAGAATACAGTAAACTTATAGATTAAATGACCTATTTTTAAAACATTACTTATTTTGGTACTGTTGTCACTAATGTTATATATATATATATATATATATATATATATATATATATATATATATAAATTCAAACTGTTAGAGGTTGGTGTTTCTACATAATCTGTCGACTAAACTATTTCCTATCTGTTTCTCTTTCACTCCTCTTGTACGTTTGTTTGTAAATGTGTTAAGTCAGCATACTTTTGACATATACGTACGTATATGGTGGATCAATGAATGAACTGAACGAATAAACAAACACATGTGTGTATATATGTTTGTACTCCTAATTTAGATGTTGAGGCATTTTTTTTTTAAAAAAAAAAGACAATTGTTCTCTTACAATATAATTCAGTGCAAGAACTTATCTACTCTTTGTATTATTGGTTCATGTTTGTGTATTGATGAATGAATGACTGAAACGAACTACTTCATTTGCCCATAAAATAGGAAATTATTTTAATGTTTTTTTAACCACTAGATTTCTCAATTTCACTCTCACTTCTTTTTTATTTAACACAAACACACATTTTGATTTTTGCCATTAAAACATCATATCATTCTCTTACCAGTGTTAAAGTATCATGTTAAATAATCATATTTCACACTAATTATTATTATCCCTACTAGTTCATCATCATATAAACTTATGTACATATACATATAAATATACAAATATATATATATCTGTTGATGTCAACAGTCACATTTTGAGGATATCATACAAGTTGAATAAAATTGAATAAAATGAATGTTGACGTTAAGGCCAACAAATTGGAAATTAAAACATATTTATTTGTATTATTTTTTTTCATCCAATTACAGATAGTCAACACAAAAAATATCATTCAGTAACTTGGAAGAAGTTTGTTGTGACAATTTTAATGTACACTAATTTCTTTTTAATATCACTGTAAGCAATTCAAATGGATAAACATTATTTTACTCATCAATGTACAATGATTTCATCAGTTCATCCACGTAAATTTGTCAACTGTTGAATTGTATTTAACGAATAGAGTAAGTTTTAAATTGCTAATCAGTTCATGAAATATTATTGATTTTTTTTCCTACACTGCTGTTTAACTCAATAAATATAATATGGTGCTTACATTTTTCATTCTAATTTTTATGTTTTCATCCATCATCCATTCATGAATATTCTGTTTATTATCTTAAATAAAAATGTTGAAATTGTACTGCTGAGCATATAGGTTAACATGAAATAGTTGTTTACGTAAACTGTAGCATCCAGTTTAGCTTGACTTATTACATAGAATTATATAATATCTAAATTTATTCTGTGGTCTTAAATGGGGATGATGTCACAGCATAATTCATGCATTTTCACTTATCAAGAAATGAATATTTTATTATTTTAGATTATAAATCGTTTAATATTCAGCTTAGTAAAATAGTGGATTGTGTAGAACATTATGTTGATGACTTATTTATATTGCTTTGATTAATCAGTCAAATAATTTGATTAATAATCACTAGATTTCCTTTAGTAAATTTAATTTTAATATGATTGTCAGATAAATATTAACATTGTTATGCAATACAGGTTTTCATGAACTTTGTATAGATTATATCTACAGATCCATTTATCATGATAAAAGTGCTCAAATTAAAAATTTAAACAATGTTTGCAATATGATTTAATTTCTGAACTAATATATTTTGCAAACTATGAGTGAAGTGGAGAAATGCATTAACTTACAGCTTAGCTAACTTACGATTACGCAAATGACAGTAAAATAAATTTATTTGAAATTATGACCTCTTTAGTTTTTTTTCAAGGAAAATATCTAATAAATATTCAGATAATCTAAGAATTACTTTCCCGATTAGTGTATTGAATACAAAAATTATCAGCAATTTGAAATACAATAGGTAATAGATTTTTGCAGATAGACGTTTGTTCTGATGATGTTGTTCAGAAGAAGAATGAAAGCTCTACAACCAAAACATCCAACTCGGAGAACGAAACTCCATCACTTAAACTTAATATAATCACCTTTCGTTTACATAGGTATATTTACTAATAAATTTGTCCACTTTAAAATAATTTATATATCTATGCGTATCCAAATCAAGAGGATATAATTTGCTTACTTGTGTAGTACACAATATTTCTTGCTAACAAAATATGTTTAAAATCACTGACCTAGATTTTCTTATATGATGTGTTGTAGATTATGAGATTGTGAGGAATGAAGAAGCTTAGAATTTTATAGAACACAAAGAGTGAATGCACCTGCGCCATTGTAAACGATTTTGAGCCATGTCGTTCAAGGTCTCTAACCACCGGTGACTTTCGTCTCGCGGACCCCAAGCAAGTAGCCTACATCTACCAACATGACTCAGTCCACTTGTCAGTGACTTCATGCATTTCTGCCATGTTTTGGTTTGGCCGCCCCTAACTTTCTTCCAGCCTACTCCCACACTACAAAACAAAGCTCGTCGCGGCAGTCGGTGGTTAGGCATAGGTAACACATGTCCCAACCACCTCAACTGATGAAGTTTCACTACTTCATATATTGATTAGACATCCCTACCTAGCACCCGTTTCCTAACGACAGCATTGCTTATACGGTTGTCCCAGAATATACGAGCAATGCTCCGGAGACAACGGTGGTCGAAGACTAGTAACCTACGAATGTCCTCTACTCTTAACGGCCACGTTTCGCATCGGTACAGTAGGACGGAGCGAACTGCTGCGTAGTGGACTCGTCCTTTGGTTAGCGAGCGGACATCTTGCCTGCGCCATAAGTGACGCAGATTGGTAAAAGCCAATCGAGCCTTCTGTTTCCGTGCTAGTTACAAAACACACATCAATATATATAGTGAACAGTTTTAGTGACCTGATCTTTGGTACAATCACATAACACCTGTCATATTGAATGTTTCGAATAGATTTTAAAAAAAAACCATTAATTGTCTTGTAAATGTATTTACTGGTCTAGACACTTAGGAGAAATAAAAATGACGACAATTAACCACACACACACGTGAGAATTCCGATAATTGAGGTTTATATTAAAATATTTGGAGTGTTTAAGGTAGATGCTTTTGTTTACATTTGGATGTATCTTTTTGCTGACATATATATACATATATATGTGTGTATAAATGAAATAACTTTTATACGGATATATTTAGATGATTGAATTACTTCACTAGGTACTATCTAAATATAAAATTGATGAATAAAAATAAATATAAATAGAAGTTACTAGTACACACTGAACATTAATAGTACTAAAAAAAATACAGTTACCGATAAATAAAAAAAAGTTGTTATTTTTGAAGTAAATAATAAAACACAAAAAAATTGTTAAAATAAATAAACGAATCATTTTTTGTATATTACATACTGACTGACACAGTCTCCACATATGTACCATGTGTTTTTAGAAAAAAGTATCTAATGAGTATGAAACATAGACTTAGAGGAATATATACATATAAATCGATGATTTCCGAAAGATTACATTGTACTTTAAGTTCCTTTATCAAATTTTCATTGAGATGAATTTAATTTTATTAATTTTTAATATTAGTCTGGTACAAGTTAATAGTGCATTGTCTAAGTTAAAATGTTTTATTTTCAAACAATTCATTGTTTAGGCTGAGAGTTTAACATAATATTTAATGTGGTAAACATAAACTACAACTCAGTGTTAATAACAATGATAATGGATTGTTTGATGTCACCTTACATCAATATATCATGTAAAGTCTGATAATAATTAGCTACTCTTCTTTCTAAATATCGACTGTTGACAAGAAAACAAGATTCATCATTGACTGATAGATTTCCATATTGCAATAACCGGTATCTTCACACTTTCTTGATTACGTTCAATAAATCACAAATTTCTTAATCGTTTAGTATCAATTTTTTCATTGCGCATTTTTTGAAACGCATCTGATGGATCAATCAGTATTAAATTTTGAGCATCTTGATGCAAAAAAAATTTCAACAAATGTAAACACCCACTGGAATAGTATAATTCACATTGAACATTGCAATCTGTTAACAGATCGTTTAGGATATAACAGAACCTCTAGTTATGCTTAAACTACTATAAACTTCAAAAGTTTATTGGAATGACAAATACTGAACATAAATTAACATGATAACCTATAAATGATATAGTGATAGAATTTATTGAACTGGTTGTACACCAACATTATTATTTTTATTTGTAGAAGCGTGAATTTTTGTTTATATTAAAAACTTTAAAGTTAAATTAATTTCTTTAATTTCAAGTATCATTTAATATTAGCTAGGTTAAATAGATAATTAATGATTCCTTGTAATAAATGTTAAAATGATGTATTCAACCTAAGTAAATGCATTTTGTAAAATAAACCATAAAATTTCTTCATGCGCACCATTAATATTTAATTGTACAAGAAACGGTAAACGACCTAGAAAGATGAAGTAATTTATTATCAAAACTAATGGTAGATCAATGATAACCATAAGTACAACAAAATTATTTAATTGCTAACAAAAGTGATAAATAATTAATTTATTTTTTTCCAATAATTTCAGCTTTCGTTTATTATGAATTGTTAATTAGTTCATTGTGGTAAGTTCTTTTTTTCTAAAATAATGCCCCATATGGTCTGAATTATATTGATAATGGTCATTAATTATATTCCATATATATATATTTATAAAGATTAGAATAGATAAGTTTATAGGAATTCATTCAAACTTAGGTTTTGTTCTGCTGGGGATGTTAGATCCCCAAAACTCGCTTGATAAATGCCTGATTTCGGATTTCACGTTTGCCAGCATGGGCTGATCAGCTGACCTTGAGATTTCATTTCCCACCAGGAAAGTCCATGGCCGTGATGGCTGCTGTGTATTTTAGTGTCCTATTTTCGTAATAGCTTCAAGTGTACCTAGTGACGAACCCTTTATTTCTTAACATTTCATCAATTAGTTGAGTATTTCCAGTTTACATCATGAATGAATGTTCACTGAGGAATTATTTACTGATTGTTTATTCCTTATAACCTAATGAATCACGCATCAAAACAGTGAAAATGATGAAGTTATTAGGAGACTCAATTAATGAATGTTTTATTTGCAGCTGAATCCTAGAAACGTTTTTAATACAAAGCTAATTGTGAATAAAATATGAACTGTAGTAGACATCTAATCTTAGGACTTAAGATACAAATATTAAATGGCTGATAGTTAATCGCGCACATGTTACAGCCACTGAGGTTTGATAAATTTATAGATGTGAAACAATACATGAATCAATACGTTTTAAAGTTGAGGTCTTATAAACCGTTTGTATTTCTTGAAATATTTATTAAACAATAAAATTATTATTTTGTTAGACTGAGAATAAACATAACGATATTTATCTAATTAAAATTAAATGCTAAGCTCAATATCTCATCTATGGTAAATATAAGAATTTATTCGACAATTCGATAATTAGAATCTTTTATGTGTAACCCAAAAGTAGTCTGATAGTTCATTAATGTTCCAAATTAGTTTCCATTAAGTGTTAACGAGACAGCTAACATATTTGAAAATCAAAATGGAAACCTCAATCATGTTAAAGTCATTAGGTAATTAGACTACAGACATTTTTTTAACTTTGCAGTCCTTATGGCAAATGATAATGTTCCCCTGAGTTAATTATCACTGAAACAATATGTGTCCTCATAATACAATTAGAAACTGATTTCCTCCAATTTATATCTATCCAACGTAATTTGATCTAATCATTAACTAAATGACATTATTTGCCATCTAATCAAATTCTTACTAGAGAAAAATAGTTATATATTTTCATCTTTAATTACTTCATTATCAGTTTTATTTCTTAATTAAAAAATATTATAAATTAAGTGTTAACGTTTTCTTTTGTTTTCTACAATGTATCTCAAATCAAGTAGATGATTTTATTCATTTAAACTGAGATAAAAAATGACGATAACTGTTAATAATGTTGACTTGTTAAAAAAACGTTACTTCATTGATTAAGTGAAAAAGGATATATAACAGAGTTCTCTCAACAATTATCCTTACAATTATCTCAGTTATTTAAACCAAAAAACGAAAAGCTTTTACTTAACCGTTCAATTTTGTAATATATATTAAAAAAAAGCAGTTCATAAAAACTAATCTTATAAGTTCAAGTTGAGGAAATCTATAACATTATACCACATGTGATAATGATGTTGATGATAATGAATATTTTTAATTGGAGAAAATTTTCATTTCAGACTGAGGTCAATAAGTGGATCATTGAGAATGAAGGAAAACTGAATATTTTACCGAAACATTTCCAAATAGCAACATGCCTGCTCAATGTACAAACGAACTCATGACTCTTAGATTTTGTAATGAAACAGGATACTTTAGATCACTTAGTTATAAAATCGTATATTAACACTGCCAACTTTAACGAGTTTGATGATCATCTCATACCACCTGTGATACTTGTTTCACCCCTGGCATCGTTCGATTCCATTGAACTTGACTATTACTAGAATGTTTTGTCAATCCATCTGCAGTATGGTCGCTATTCGAAACGAAAATGATAGTTAGTTAGGACATCTGCAATTATTCATGCATTCTAAATGTTTATGACTATTTATGTATTTCATGTAGTTACTCTTTTATTTATAACAACATTACTTACAAGCGTTTTCAAGAGGATCTATCGGTTGTTTAAATGACGAACTCTGATAACTTCATTTTACGAAAAGAAGTAAAGATTATTTTAAGAAATGAAAAGATTATCAAAAGATCGTGAAGTACAGTGGTACATTTGAAATGTGCACATACATTAGTTGACACCTGTAAATAGCTACTGTTTCGTTACCAACTAATCAAATATATCAAGCGCCTACTGAAAGTAGTGTGCAGTAATTTACAGACAAATTACGCATTATCTAGTATGATGTTCATGATAAGTCGATTTCCAATAATGCATTGGATTTCATTGTAAACTTCCTGAGTTAGGACACTTGAAGTTATGTAATGGTAAAAACCCTGAACAGTTGACACAATTTTTTGATGCTGAATATATATAACACTATGTAACTGTAGATTCATCTGAAGATAAGCAGTGAATTAATTATTAACATGTTATTCAGTTAAAAATTGACATTCTACTGATAAATTTTTAAGAACTCATTTTTACTTTGTTAGCAGACGAGTATTAGTTATTTTCTTGGCCACTTCATATGTGTACATAAGAAGTCTCAAGAATGCATCTACATTGATTATAGTCTGTCACGAATATTTCGAGGAAATTTCCAATCATATCGTGTTCTATTAATCTAATAGTAAAAATGAGCTGCAACTTTATTGTCTGTGCTTGATTCTTGTTTTTAAATTACAAATAAAATTAATCGCAAAAAGAGAATCGGCATAACATGTTTAGCAGATGTTTTTGGATCGGTCAGTATATTTCAAAAAAAATTAAACCTACAATTTCTTTCAATAAAATATTCTTTTTAAAACAAGGTTCACTAGTTTTCAAATTTCTCGATAAGATACTTAATACATTTTACTGTGATAATGTTGGATGCTATATAAACTAGTTCCTGTAATGATCGAGATTGCAAGTTTTTTTCTTAAAGTGAGGTTGGTTGATCACGTGCATGAAACAATACGTACTTGATCATTGTATATTAAAACTTCGCTAGTGATTTTATTCACAGCTAATATTACAAAATGCACAACAGAATGCAATACTCTCTTCAGAATTCAAAAAGATTATCAGGTTTCATTTGGACATTGGTCAAAATGTAATGCATTGTGAACTTGTATACAGATACAAAGGATATAAATCAATAAAAGTATTAGGTTTTTATTTATTATCATTTATCTATGAACATTATGATTTATTATCAGTAAAAAAGGAGTTGTATTTATTTTATTTTCATCAGTCCTCGAATAATATCTCTTTCGTGAATAGGTTAGAGATAAAAACTGTACAAACAGATGAATTGATAATATTTAAATAAAAAGTAGGGAATATCTATAATGAACTAATTAATGTAAAGGTTAATGTTATTTTTATAATGAATTTTCGGGTTTTTAGAATGAATGTCCACCTTATCAGGTGAATATTCCATAAAAAGTAATCAATCATCAACAATTTTCAAGAAAATAATCAAGTTTCTTTAGTATTTTCATAAAAACAGTGGTGATGAAAATATTTATTTACAAGCTAAAATGAATATTAAAATATCAACAAAACATATGTTGATTGATGATTTCAAATAAGTAAAAACACAAACCTCGAAAACTCTGCCTGAAAATATCGTAACAGTGCTTACTAGTGACTAGCTTAGTGAGGAAATTCTAGGAGTTCTAGTTGAGAAGACGTGACCAATGGAGTTCAACCCTGTCGGGTTTAGGCAGTAACTACCAAAGACAAATGGGTGAGGTAGCGCAAAATTCCTAGATCAATCAGAGTTAAGCATTAACACCGTTGGATGCCGGCCCAGTGGTCCGATGGTTCGGCGTTCGCACACAGTACCGAAGGTCCCGGGTTCGAATCCTGTGAGGCGCAGGAGTCGTGGATGCGCACTGCTGGAGTCCCACACCAGGACGAAACGGCCGTCCAGTTCTTCCAGGTTTCTAATGGTGGTCTAACATTGATCAATTCGGGATTTCAAATGTGTAGAAACATATTGTATCATAAAAAAGTGTTTAAACTATTTATCAATAATCTAATCTGTTCCACGAGACATGAGACTTATCTGGATTACAGACTATCCAGGGTTCTGAAAAAAATCCTTGCAATACCTACATATCATTTCGTCAATAGAATCTGGGATTTGTCAAGATGACGAAATTACTTTGGCTAACTTTTGTGTATAAGTAGGCATTTTACCATTGTTGATAATAAGAAATGATGGTAATATGATGATAAGCACTAGGGTGCAGGTACATTTTTTGATTTTAGAGTCGTGGATAGATCAAAACCCACGATTTAGATTAAACTGCTTTCAAACCTTTCACTTTTCCGAAAAAAAAATTAATTCGTTTCAAAAAAAAATCTGTAAAGACATATGTTAACATATGTCGTTCAAAATGTAGTACGATGAATAAGCCCATAGAATTATGATATATATATATATATATATGAATGTAAACAGGTTAGATAAAATGTCATGCTGTTTTATTCTATCAACTTTGTTTTATAACAAAAGATGATTATCTTGATTACAAATTGTTGGACAACAAATAAACATCTTTCTTTCATTTTTGCCTTTTGACATTATTTCTACAGAGTAAATGTTGGTGGTAGCATTAGAACTATTGCTGTATTTACTGATTCGTGAACCAGATAACCCGAATATAAATTGTATTCTATGTAAAAGGTTTTCATTCAACTTTTATCCAGCTTCTGAATAGACCTGTAAACTTATAACAAAGCTGTTTTGGCATCTCTTAGTCAAGAAGTCATTTTGCATAATATCAAAATATAGAAAGTATTGATAGTAAACAAAACAACACTGTACTGCTCCTATTTAAATTGGTATAAGATCTAAACTTATGTTATTTGTGGTTTTACAGTTAAGCGTGTCAAGACTTTTATGCGAGAGATCCACTAGACATGATGTAAACTAAATATAAATTTTCTAAGAAAGTTTGACTGAAACTGATTTATTTTGTAACAATTCGGATTATCTTGTAATTAGAACTTTGGTGCTGATTTCATATATGTACCTATGTATATTGTGTGCAGATTCAACCGATAAAACCCATGTGACACAGTTTACATAGAATAGATAGAATGTAGCTAACATTGGAACCCAGAACTGGCATCTTCTCCTGTTTGGAACTTGACAGCTGGATATACCTGAATTTAAGACTGATCGGACTTCATTCAAATTAACAACAGCAGGATAACACAAATCGGTAATTATTAAACTGAAATTCATGCTAATTGCATTAATAAGTGCCTCTCTAGACTCACTACCGAACTGGATAACATGAAAGCATCTTCAGAGCTGTTCTTGGTTCGAGTCTTGAAGTAGGATCTAGGCTCAGCCAGAGGACAAGTGGTAAATAAGGGGAAATATACATTTTGGATACATTGCTAGCAAAATTTTATATATTCTTTACAACCTGAAATTATTTTTAAATAAACATTGTAAGTAATATTCACGAAATAAAATTGTACATTGGTGAAAACAACAAAACAACTTCAATCTTGATAAAGCAAACCATAGAAAATACTGAAAAGGTATTTTTTTTCTGTACATTAAGTTTCCATTTAGATGATTTGTAGTAATTCTTTTCAGTCAGTGGAGCGAATATGAGATTTATATTTTATTAAGTGTTGTACAAGCATTTTATTTCAATTTAATTACCAAATTATAAACTTTTTTGCATCAGATGATTATTAAGCTGAAGTGATATGTTTATTTACTATGGATGGATTGTTTCTATATTCATTTCTATTGAATGACCTACCTTCTTGTATATTTATGTAACAGAACATCAGTGAGATGCATGTTACTGTCAGCATCTTCTTTACAAGTCATAATCAATGAAGGAAACAAACCAGTGAATGAAATTGCGGTTACCAATTTTTATTTCATCATTAATAACTGCATCATTCGTATAATGACTGTTAACTATTAAGTTTTTTTAGTCCTTAGCTTTGAACTCTGAACAGATTCTTAATACATATGAACGCCAAGAAAGTTAACTTGTACCGTGACTGATCTAAATTCATTTATATAATAACAAGTTAAACAGAAGTTATTCATGATATTCTCCAAAACCTTTATCAAGCCGGTTTATTGAATTTCATCAGTGGTCCTGATTTTTCAGAATCTCTTAATCCCTTTAATTTTGCAAATTTTACTTCATCACTAGAGACTATTTTTATTTGTGAACAAAATATAGCTGTTCTAAAGATCGATACATAATCAATATATTCGTAAATTCAGACTAAATGTCAAACGTTGATCTGAAGATAAACAGCGAAAGTATATGTGTGTGTTTAGAAATCTTCATCAATCGATACATACTTTATAAATAAATCCTGTACAAAATGCGGTTTGACATACAAATACGTTTTTTTCAAATCTTATTGTATATATATATATATGTATACACATATATATACATTTTGTATTCCTTCTAACTAGGTTATTTTTTAAAATTATTCAGGTCTTAACTGTAGTAACTTCAGTAGATCCAGTAGTAATTTGCTGACTTCTACACTTCTTTTATTCATAGAAACGAATACCAGGAAAAAAAGTCATTTTCCCAGCAAATATTTAATCATGCGTAACAATGTTTGAGGAGGGATAATAAAGGCCATACTAGTTTTTTTTACTTTAGAATTGATTAGTTTTTCAATGAAGGTTACTTTGAAAGAAGTAGAATGAATACTGAATTTAGATGGTAAGCAAATGAATTTGACCAGATTTACTATCCACTAACTGTAAGTAATGACAAGTATAAATGAAATTATCTAAGGAAGTAAACATAGTTTAGTATTGAACAAAGTGAACTTTATGATAAGATGCATATGATGGTAATCACAAGGCGTCAATTCTTTATCTAATTTTATGGAATCATTATAAATAAGAAACTGTTAAAGTTATCATATTTTAAATGTTAAGGTTTTTTTCAACAGCCACTGAAAAGTTTCATTTCTATGTTTACGCGTATAAAAGATTGTATGACATTATATAGAGTAACTTCTATCAAAGTAACACAATTCACTTGTACAAGATGTGCTTTGTTTGTGTTTTGCAATAATGTTAAGTTGTCCCGAGTAAACATTATTCTCATGAATTATTTGATAACTTCAAATTTTATGCACATATGTAGATATCATTTATCTTGAGTAAACTCCCAATTGGTAGGTAAACAAACGCCTAATTTTGGATGTATGACTAATAAAATTGCCTCTAAGTTAGTGACCTATTAACTAAAGTAATGTAATGTATATTAAGTTGTAATCCTGAGGGTGATAACAATTTTTCTAACTGCCCTTCTACTATCCTGGCATGAAATGGTAATAATAGATATTGAAAAATATTCATTTTCGTATTCATAGATAACCAAGTATTTCAGTCTAAAATGTTTGGTTACTTCACATAAATAAGCAGTAGTGCTAAATCAAAACACTTAAAGCACGAAAATTGAACTGAATTATTTTTGGAACTCATTTTATTGTTATTATTGTGCAACATTTCCGATTAACTACACATTTTTTAGAAAATTGAATTAGAAATAAGACACAGTAGTTATTAGCATGAGAATCAAAAATTTGACACCTTGAAGGGCAACAGTTATTTCCATAAAAACAATAATCAATGAAGATTATCGGTGGAAAATGAATTGAAGTTCTGAAAATCTTTTTTTTTTGGAGATGCAGTCATATGGAGTTCCTCATCACCGATTTTCAAATGTTGAAAATCATCGTTGAGAAAAATGTCATAATTCATTGTGATTTATCGTCACTTTTAAATACATCGGTGCGTAATGTTACTGATCGATAAAATCAACTCACCGATCATGAATCATCATATTCATGATGGAAAGCAAAAAAAACACATATGTTTATCAGCAAATGTTAATCAAAGTTTAACTGATTTGATAAGATATAATCCCTGTACTGAAAATGGCATTTATTCACAATTACAGAATGCTTGATGAATATATATTTAACATGATAATACTGTTACGTATTTGTCTGGTTTTGGTATATAATACTTTACCACCTAATCAGTAAATTACATTGTTTATAAACTAATTTGAAATCAAACGGAGCTGAATATGAAGAAAACACAACTCAAACCATAAACTGTAGCTCCATTTTTATGTTTTTATTTGAAACCTATAACAATTCAAAGACTTTATGCTTTCAGGAATGATTGGACTTGATTCATTTTTTTCGACGTTATGATAAAAATTCAGATTTCGACAATACAATCCATACTTTCTATTGTCGTTAGATGATATATGTATTGTGTTCCAAATTACTTGAAGATGAGAACATATATTACAGTGTCAGTCTCATGCCTAAATGCTCAGCATCTAGTGTAGATTATTAGAGGCTTATTTTGTAAGCAGTACTCGAAATACCTGTCGCATATGAAAGCTTTGTTGGCCAGCTTCTAATTTTATAGAATATCATCTTCCATGTTTCATCGGAAATTGATAAACTCTAGTAAAAATAAATTAGCCAGCGAATCGTAAACAAGTGGATACCTTAGCTTTCGATGAAAATATAATAATTTCATTGCTTATAAAAAAATGTTTGTTAACTTTTTCCAAAGAAAATGTAGAAATTAATTTAATTAAGATGGTAAAAGATAATATGAAAATAGGTCACCTGTAAGTAGTTTAACGAACTATCCACACTATCGATCGACTGTAGGAGATTTTAAAAATGTCTTACTGATATACAAGTATAATTTATTGATTTGAGTTTAGGCATGGTCAATTTGAAATGGTTTGAAATTTTTTTCAATCTAATCAAGTATAATATTTACGTCAGAATAAGGTAATTTAGAAAAATTCATGAAATGATACAAATGTTATCGGATTATTTAAGTTCAACAAAGACTTAAGTTTAGATTTCGATAATAAAAGCACTAATTTACAAAGATTTAATTCAATGGTTTCAGAGATTATTGAATAACAGAAATATTTCTTCGAATATTTATTTGCAAATAGACATTTAAGACAAATATTTCGCTATCAAATAATTAAAGATAATGTGTACTATGAATCGAATACTAATGTAAAAAATTAAAGTTTAATTTTGTTAAATTCTCAATAGTAGTTAGTTTCATCGATCGGAAAATACCTAAATCTGTTTCCCAGCATTAAGAGATTATATATGGTAAACTACTTAGTTCAATGTATGGAATTATTAAGTTTAATAAGATCTTCTTTCTACATACTGATACATTAAGATTGATTATGAAATGAGTTATAAACGAGTCAGACTATAAGGAAGTCCAGTCATTCGTTTATTAATTTAATTGAATTTCAGGAAATATTGAATAATTTCTGTTAATGAAAATAGTACTTAGAAACTGTTTAAAATAATGAGCAATGAATTATCTATAACAATAAAACTAGATTATCTAATAGCTGATGAAAAGTTTTAAGTGTACTATAAAGACGGAAGAAATACAATGAACAACTAGCTAACGTGCAATAAAATAGTCGGATAACAACACTGATGACCAACTGATAGTTGATTTCTTCAGAATGAGTTAGACTGCATTGATTTTACTGACAAAATATTATTTTTTAAATCTGTGAAACGAACTTATAAGCGATTTCCATTAGTTTTAACAGTATTGTATGTTATAAGAGGTGGGCGTCAACATGAGCTGAAGTTATTTATACATTACGATTTTATTGTTTACTTATAAGTGATCAGAACAAATATGATGCTACTATTTCTTTTTTCATTTATAAATTTCTAATCAATTAACAGTGAATGGTTATGTATGCATCGTTTATATAGAAAAATGGTAAGTATGAACTATTTGTTCTGTTACTGTGTCGAAAAAGAAACAACTGTTGCGTGTTATTTAACTTCAGAGAATGGTTTGCGTATTTTTTATTTTATCAAGTTGGTCTTTCATTAAATTAGATTATTTTATCTAAAAAAAAATTGTTCAAGAGATCAATTCATGCATTCATGAATTGATTGCTAATATTCGTATTTACTTAGCTGCGCTCAAAGGTTGTTATTTGTTTTGTAATAAATTCAATAGAACGATAAAAATTAAACCATGAAACATCATTTGAATTGTTTGACTATGTTTATACAAATTCTCATATATACATTATTGAGTTCATAGTCCGTGAACAATGATTTTAAGAATACTTATACCATTTCAATCACAGTAAATAAAGTCTATTTAATCGAACATTCGATTTGAGCGTTTGTTGACATCATAAAAACTAAACTGGTTGAGTGAATTTTAGAGAACACTTAGTGAGCATTTCAATAATACAATAAGGATTAATATGAGGTAAGATACATATCATTTGTTTTATTTGGAACAACTGTCCATTAAAAATGGACAGTAATTAATCATACCTAATACCAGTTTAAGTAATTATTTGAATAATAACTTCACTAGCTTGACGATGACAATCATAATCAGTTGTTTAGTTGTAGATCAAGTGTTTTACTTATGACAGACCTTCACACAGATATCAAAAATTGTATATAATTGTTGTTGTTCGTTCTTTAATGAGAAGGAAGTCTTTTATATTATAAAATATGTAAACCTACATATATGGATATACATTTTTCTACAATTTAATGACATTATTGAAACTGAATCAAGTGAAGAATGTTCGATTTATTGAGTGAATTTTAGACAAAATCTAATAAAGCCAAATGTACAGTCACCACCTAAAAATTTAAAATCCATTACATACAATTTTGTTTTATGAGAAACCCACTATTAGTCAACTCAGAAGATTTAAGCAATCTTTCAATATAACTATTAGTTGTCTTCTTAAATCAGAAAAACACAAAACATTGTTTTAAACATTACCATAATATGCATTTTGGGGTTGTGGATATTACTGAGGTACTTAATTAAATCATGAATCGATCAACGTTAGACCACCATTAGTAACCTAGAAACAATGGATGGCTGTTTCGCCCTGGTACGGGACTCATCAGCAGTGAGTATCCACGGTTCCTGCCTCTCGTAGGGTTCGAAACCAGGACCTTCAGTCTTGCGTTCTTATGCCTAACCTCTGGAAAACTGAACTGGTACTTAACGTTGTTAATGTCTAATCCTGTTCAATTCAGGGTCTTGTGCAACATCATACGCTATATGAAGCAGTGCTCATCGAAGGCAGTGTATGATGTTGTATCAGAGTTAGACATTAACAACTTTAAGTACCAGTTCAGTTTTCCAGAGGTTAGGCATAAGAACGCAAGACTGAAGGTCCTGGTTTCGAACCCTACGAGAGGCAGGAACCGTGGATACTCACTGCTGATGAGTCCCGTACCAGGAAGAAAAGGACATCTAGTATTTCCAGGTTTCTAATGGTGGTCGAAAATTGATTAATTCATGATTGTCATAATAGTGAAATATTGAGTTCTTTAAATATGCAAAATACATCAGTTCTTTTCAATCATTTTTCTAACTTAATGAGGATGATTTTTCTGGTATCTGTTGCCTAATAGTTCATTCTAATTCATTTTTACTATTAAACGGTTCAAATAGAATCTGTTGTTAATTTATTGAGAGTAGTTGGCTGATGAATGAACAAACATGTATATAAAAAAGAAACAATTTAAGGCTATGAGGTAACATACAGACAATGTCGTTAACTGAATTTTAACTGTGAATTAAATTCATCTGTTGACTATTCATGATGTTAAGAAAGTTTATCGTGTTATACAATATTTAATGATTTCTAGGTGGACAAAGTATTTCATCGTTGATGTTTAGCGATATCATTGTAAAATATAAAGTATTATTTTGTAACGAATTCACTTGGAAATTCGGTAGCTTCGGATTAATTATGTCAAATCAATAAATCACCACTGGTTTTACGTAGAAATGTCATCTCTTAATTTTTAACATACAGTAGAGCTACAGTTAAATACAGATTTGTTTGTGGTGTTGTTTCGTTCTCTGAGCTGAATGTTTTGGTTGTGCAGCTTTCATTGTTCTTCTGAACAACATCATCAGCACAAACTTCAGATAGAAGTGAAGCATTCGAATTTCTCCACGTTTGATCTGTAGCTTGTTCTGCTAACCTCGATCTTGATTGGTTGCTGTTGACTTTTGACCTGTCGTTATTCGCAACTTTGTTTTGATTGCACACCCCTTTTTGATCTGTTTCTTGATCCTGTGTCACCTATGTGCTGATGCTGTTTTCACGAAAACAAAATTGAATCACTGTTTACACGAATCAGTTCTTGAATATATAACATATTTTAACAGTCATTACATGCCAGATGAACGTTTAGAAAGAGTGCAATACTTTCTGCACACAGCTGATGCTTTTAAGCTGGAAAGTGTATTTGTTAAGTTTTTTAAAAGGTATTGACTAATATTTAGTAATTAATAAGGCTTAATATATGCTTTTATAAATATTGAGAATGATTTAAAGCATGTTTATTTTCGTTTTTAACGAAACAATAAACATTGAGTGTGTTGGTGCTAACTCATTGAAGCTGATGTTGAATACATCGGCGTGTAAAGTGAACTAACTAATTTCTGATAAAACAATTTTGAATCAATAACTTTTTTATAACTTGAATTTATTTGCTCGAATTTCATGTGTAATAAATATATTAGGTAATCCTTATTTCTGCATTTTTTTATTTTATTTAGAGACATTCAATCGATTTACAGAAAATCATTCATTTTTTTTATCAGCCATTCACTTTGAATGGCACTTACAAGTGTTGTACCTTCTTATACAGTCGGAATGTCAGGTGATATCATACCAAACAATATCGATATGATGCCCTATTCCACATTTCACACTGCTTTATTACCACATCCAAATCCAATGGGACCTGGAAATGCAGCTAACATCTCAACAGGTCTAATGTTGACAGCACAACAACCAACTGGACAAAATCCTTATTGTCCACCAATAACTCTTACCAATGGTTATTATACAAATGCTAATTATGCACAACATGCAGAGTCATTTTGTTATGTACAGCCAAATGATACGAATTCATTATTAAATGCATATCATACATATCCTACATCAGTTAATTTACCAATACAAGCAACACATATCACATGTGATAAATTGTATACATCTAGTAATTATATCAATAATAGTAATCACAATCATAATAATAATAATAATAATGACAATAATAATATTGCACAAAATTCATTACTTCCAACAATGAATACAAATCATATTTCAATAAATAACAATTATCACGATAAAAATGGATTAACCAATAGATTAGAAACAAAATTAATTGAAAAATCTCATTCTCTATTAGATGAATCATCACAAGGCATCAATGATAAATCAACCCTCTTATTATCATCAACCGCATCAACCGCATCAACAACAGCAACAACCGCACATGGTGAAAATGAAACTATGCCACAGAATACGTCATTACTTGTACTGCGACTACTGATGTCTGGAAAAGTAGGTTTTGATTTTTGTTTAGTTATGTTTATGTTTATGTTTATATTTTTTTAAAGGCAGTGAAATAGAGGACAAAATAAATCAATAAAACACGAAATTGTGTATTGCTTATATATTAAGTAGTAATTGTTCACTTCATGTTTATTTGTTTGTTTGTTTCACACACAAATTGTCAGGAATTCTAAATTAAGAAGTTGGTTTTTTTTACTTATATATAATGGTTTGCGTTTCTACCTAGAAAGGTTATGAATGAAATAAAGTGACTGTTTAGAAATAACCATAATCACAGTTAATGAATCTTTGTATCGGTATTATTTTTTTAACAGACTTGATAACAATGATAATCGCCAGGTACTTAGTTTACAACATTTTAAAAAGTAAATAGTTATATTGTAGATTACATCATAAACTGATCTTAGATAAGCATCCATTAAAAACCTCTATACCAGTGAACTAGCATCCAAAATCAACAGTCTATACAAACCGACTCAATCAACTAATCATCATATCATCAACAACGACCATTTTTGAGAGGTGACTCATGAAGTCCTGGTAGTAGAGCTTAACTATATCATACGAGGCAGTTATACATCAATAACTTTGAGGTTTGTTACGCTATATTTACGAAGTGACCTCAATTAAATGTGTAAACCATGGGATGGTGGGTCATTAGTTTAAGACCTGAAGGTCTTATTCCAGATCCCCAGTAGGGTCAGTGCGGCATAGTGATGGAAACTTTCATACTAGGATGAAATAGTTTTCTAGTACTTCATGGCTGTCAACAGTTGTTTAACTAAGATCAATCTATAACTTCATTTATGAAATTCAAAAGTCATCGGAAAATTCCTACCAGACGCAATTATTTCGTTTAATTTATAATTATTTAACATAACATGTTTTACTGATTCATTTTTCTTTTAATATCGTGATCTTAATTTTAATAAGACTAAACCTGAAATTTTGTTGTCCAAATGGATCAATTTTTAATTAGTCATACTTCAAACATCTACTTTAAGTGGCTGCTATGTTAATTACACCTTACATCTAAATCACTGACAGTAATAATTCTCCCGTGGAATATCTCGAGAAGAGATTTAATCATTTTTACTTGGTCAACATTACCAGGGCGTGTATTTCAGTACGAAGAAATAAGGTCAAAGAAAAGAAAAAGCAATAGAAAAGATAGGATCAAACAAACATAATAAGATACTTGAGATCAACCTAATGATCTAGCGTCAATAAAATTTCACTCAATACTTGACAGGTATAAGTGAACATAATGAAATGGTAATGTGTGATTTTTATTAATTTTAAACCCTCATATAGAGGTACTGTACGTTATCTGTCATAGTACATTTTGCTACTGAATAGCTTATTGAGATATTCGATTCAAATAGTCAAGCCAACTAACGGTTTGTCTTTTAAACAGATGAACATTAATATTAACTTGAAAGATTAACTGTAACAAAAATTTAAAAGCTCAATTAGTTTAATGCTCATAAAAATTTTAGAAGTCTCTATTAAAATTGAAAATATCCAACTTGGATTCAATAGTCAAATATATCATTTCTACATTGCGTGATGCAATAATGGAATTACTGACATCTTGAACAGAATTAAACAATTTTTAATTTGATTATATTATAATTGAAACGGCGTTTAGAAATATTCATAACCAAAAAGGGACTGATAAGTTTATAATTTATTGCGGTAAATTATAAAGTCTGATCTTTATGCCTTTATTGTTATTGTTGTTGATGAACTTATTAAAGTAAAGCTTGTCACATTAACAATAAGGTGAATAAAAATAATATTATTTGAGCTTGACAAAATAGAGGCAGTGACAAACACCGTGTCTTGGAAATATTGAAACCAAGAGAAGTGATATATATAAGCCTGGATAACAAAATGATAGATACCATACATGTCCCTTTGTGTATATTTGTTTAAATGTCTAATATCCCTAGTAAAAACTCACATGTATAAGTTGTTTCACGTAACTGTCTTCAAATTTGTGCGACCTAATAAAACTAGTCCAAATATTTGAAATAGTTTTCAGAATCTTTTAGTACTAACTCATTTATTGAGAACATAGTTAAAGTTCGGAAGTTATTTTGATTAGGGTTTCTTGTACAGGCTCAAGTGTATCCAATTCTAAAATGTTACAGAAAGAATCAATTGAGTATTATTCTATTCCCAGTTATGTAGATCATAATACAACTTTGCTAATTAGGTTGAAATCTTTAGTCTGTTAGTGATTTCGAAGGTCACAGATAATGATTCGCAAGTTTTTTGGACTTCAACTTTTCAAAGGCCATTAAAAATTATGTGATATAAACATTGTTTTTGGAATTACATCTGTGACAAAGGTCATAGTTACAAGTGCTGATTCATTCTAACTATTATAATTTACGTAAAACGAATTGTTCATCTATAGAAAATACACATGTGAATTTTTAGGTGGTGAGGATTGATAGTTTAGGTGGATGATTTTGATAGAGTTTTGTTCACTGAGTTGGATGGCTTGATCATGAAGTTGTCATTGTTCTTCAAGGTAACATCATTAACGAAAACGTCTACATGTCAAACTAGTTTGAGGATTTCAGTGTTTTGTTGATCCTATTTTTTACCATTTGAACCAGAACTACATGTCATTTATCATAGAGTTTGATATTTATGCTTAGTTACTAATCAAAACTTCAAGCGATTTTTGAAGGGAAGATTTCTACACGAAACATTAGAACTTCAGTCTGGTACTCATTATGAAATTAAAAGTAATTTCTAACTTCATTATGGTGATAAAGTGACCATCAAATGTCCGATTAAAATTACCAAGTTAGACATTGATATCGACGTCTAATAGATAGATTAATCAGTAGATTTTTATACCGTCAATAGAAGCTTAAAAAAATCGTTTTCTCTAGAAAGGACACGTCTTGCCATTCTCAAGTTTTCTATACTTCCACTGCACTAGTTTATTACATAAAGCTTTCCAATACACATGAATGTGTTATATTTGCAAATCTCAAATGGATACTGAGTTTAACTGACAAATATTTCCACGCTATCATTGAGAGTTTAGTTAGGAAACCTAATTTGTTCAGAAAAAAATAACTTCTGTTAAATTTCTTATCTAAGTACTAAGCTAATCACCCTACTTTTGTATTTACACGCCCACATTAGCGGTTTCCTATCTATATTTACAAAATGGCAAAATCTCGAGATATAACGACAGTCTCATTTTTATAACAATATGAAAATGAAAGAAATGATTGTAGATTAGCGAGAAGATTATGTCATGTGATATTTTTCATACAACCTAGAAATATGCAACATTTAATACAGAGAGATAAAAATAAAGATCGAAATATGAGCCTAAATAACTGAATTATTGAAATAGTCATATGGATCTTGCAGTAGAAGTGAAAATAGTAACTAAATGTTGAAATAACGATTAGGTTTTTTCTCTCTTAAATTGATCTAGTGGAAATCTCCTTTCACACCATATAAAATTGAATGGGTTGAAATGAGACAGAAAAATCAACACATTTTACTGTTTATCACATTAAATTTGAACTAAAAAATAACAGAAATTCACAAACTAGGATTGTTATATATTACAGCCTGTAATTTGACGTGATGTGAAACAATAAATCTTTCAAAGATAGTCTATCTGTAGCAAAGTCATTAAAAAACACATTCAGCAGTTGTTATATGTGTTGAAAAATGCCCAATTCTAATTCCTCTATTTAAGAATAATCGTACCGGGAAACTCAGGCTAGATTGAAGTTTGCCGTTACGATTACGGGACCTCTAAATTCACAAAGGATTGGTAATTGGTTTCCTCTTTAAATAAAAATGGCTCAATATATTGTGTAATTTAAAAATAACAATTTTTCTTAATTTAAACGCTTTTAGCTGAACAACTTATAGAGCACGCTTTCTAAATACAATTTGATACTAGCAGACTATATAATTATACGATAAAAGCATGAAATTCGGCGTAATAAAATGCTTATTTGAATACATCATCATTTAGGCTTGTTCATTTACGTATTTTATCAATAATAAGAAACGCCTCTAACTGCGAAACGATTTTACTCCATTCAGACCTATTCAGGTTACATTTAAAGACTGAAATATGATGTCGTCAACTAATCGATTGTATTTGACCGCATTTTTCAACTCAAAACGACATTAAAGTTATGCAAATCCGTTAAAAGTGATTGGCAGTTAGCTGGATGGTAAATAAATAAACTTGAAGCCGTCAAACCAACGGCGATGAAAGCTAGTTTTGCCAAATGAAATGAAGTACTTCTTGATGATCCATTTATCATAGTTGTAGTATCGTAAAGAATGATAACTGTACCAATCTTAGTAACTAGTCAAACTGTAGAGACATTTTACATACATGGGCGTTTAACCAATTACTAAATAATTAATCAATAACCAAATTATATTGAAACTTGAATTCAATGATAATATTTATTGTCCAAATATTGTAACTCAATGTAATTCTCCATGGTCGAAAAAATACTTACACCAAGGAATGATACTTTATTTAATGTAAACACGTGTTTTGATAAGTCATAGTGTACAACGTCCTCTGCATTTCCACAGATAAGCCACATTTTATCGAGCGAAAACTATCGTCTGTAATCAGAATTATATAAACTTTCTAATACAAATTATGCCAAAGCAGATTCAAAGCACAATAGTTCATTCTTACACAACATTTACGAACTTATTTAGTAAATAGTTATGGTGAAAAATACTAAGTACAGTTCAATAATGTATTGTGATTCATTAAAATGCTACTATCTAGTACATATCATCAGGTTGGTTGATGTTTTGTAAAAGTTACACACTAGCTGATTCCGAAACAGTCTAAAACCTCACTTTAAGTAACTCTAATAAATGCCGAATAAAAACTAAATTATGTAGTAGACAAGATAATAATGAACCATAAGTAAACAATTAAATTTTAACTGAATGAATCTAGCGTTCAATCTAATTGTAACTAGGTTTATTCCACTTTAAAGAAATCACGATTTTTTTCGTAAACAGGTAAAAGGATTTATTTTTTATTCATTAACTTCAACATCTGTTTCTTAATTGAAATTCTACGTTAATATGTACAAATATTATTCTGTTAATTAGAGTCAATGATAACGTTAACTTCATGTGACACTCTACAATATTAACTATACAACAACAAAGTCTAGAACATTCTCAAAAAACATTAATTTTAATGATATAAATAGGTATAGTTTAAATGTAATAGACTAATCTATGATGAATGCTGAAGATTACGTAATCGCTAAATTTGCATACGATTCCCAGTATTTTTCGGTACAGTACCAATTCTCCCTTGACTAACATGTAAATACAATGTACCTGTTCAAATAATTTACAAGAATATTAATTTTAGAATATTTCAAAAAAAATTATTGTTCTAATCTGCTACAGTCAATACTAAATAATAATAAATGTCAAGTTGAATTTCTTTTTTCATGCTGGTTAATTTATATTTTATTAAACTTCGATAGAAAATATGCATTACTAAAATTGTTCACTATAACAATTTAAAAGTTTACAAATTGAATAGTTCATTGTGTTGTCCATTATTTAATTTTAGGAAGTTGGCAGTATCATCGGTAAAGTAAGTTATACTTGTTTTATTGATGATTGATTTATCATGTTAAATTAAAACAACTTGTTATTGGTACATTCACTCATTATTTAATTCTACATCGATATGTGTTAGGATGAAAATTTTTTTGAAACTCAGTCTTACTGTACACGTTTATTTAACTACTTACTCCATTCAGTAGCAAAATTTGTCATTTAGCTAGGAACATTTTTGAAATTTCATTGGATTTATCAAAAATATCAAGTTTGAAATTCGTAACTCTAACATTTTATCAAACTGCACATGAGATAGATATTTTCTTTCTAAATTCACTGATATTCCAAGTGATTAAGCACTTCAACTGAAATTCATAATAATGATTTTATTCATTAAAAATATCGTGTTTAAAATCCCTTTGAAAAACATGAAGAAAACATTTTAATATAAAATATCATCCTCGTTTCATTAATCTATAAATTGACGAACATTTAATTTTTACATTTTTGACTTAAAACTGACCTGATATTATTCTGTTACAAATTTTAAGTTTAACATTCTGCGATTGTTCAAATCACCTACTGTGAAAAATGTTTTGTCAAAAATAAGGTTACATATATTTAAGTTATTCAGAAAAATTTATCATTTATTTTGATTGACAAAGTTCTACCAAAATTAGCTTGTATGGAAGTATCTAGAAAAGATGATATTTCAAAAAAAATTCGATACAGATCAGCCTACACAAAATTCATTTTCATTCAGTTAAACAATGGGACCTAAACTTGTTAATAAGTAATATTTGATGATTTAACATTCAATAGACATTTAAAGATAACTTTTATCAAGAAATGATTTTATTCTTTGACTAACTAACAAGCGAGGATGTAAAATCTTTCAAAATTGGGTTCTTTTCGAATCAATCATATTCTCAAACTAATTTAAAAGACTGACTGATATTAATGAAGAACAAAATCAAATTACATAGTTCACATCTTCAAATATGTGCAGATTTCAGTTGATCGACTATTCAACCTAATTTTTTTTATTTTAAAACTATTGTTTTATTTCTTATCTGTTTAGTATTAATTCAAAAAATCTGTAAAATGATCCTGCAGAATAAGATATCGTGGTAATATATTTATATAACTATTTATAGACATAAAATCTAATTAATTTTACTAATGAATAATAATATTTTAGACTAATTTTATATCAACTCAAGTTAATGATTTATAGACAATCTGACTTGTAGTACGAGGGGATTGTTCAAGCATTCTAGCAGTAACAAAGATTTAAGACGAGTTATTTAAGTGAATGTTAGTTAGATTTTATGATAAGTAGGGATAAGAAGGCGAAATCATGTTTTATCTGACTCGGTTTCGACACTTTATGACAGCAGTTTTGTTCAAATGTGATATTTCGACATTGTTTTATTATTAGTATAATATTTTAGTCAATAGAAAATTGGTTTTATATTTTGTAGTGTAATATTACTTCACGTCGATATATTTGTACTAGGTTCATGTAAATTTAATTCAGCAGAACAGGTATGAACTTTTACTTAGTGTGAAGTTTATACTCTTATTCTATGCGAACTCTGTATGTACTTTGACGAATCTTTCTGTATCTCCGCACTTATATGATGTTTATTGATTCATCATCAAATGTGTGTAAAATCGTTAAATAAATGATTGTATTTGATTTATTGACAACGTTTATAGAAAACTTGTTTGTGGTACGTATGTTAGAAGAATCAACAAATCTTTATTCTTATCAGCCTTTATATTTTTACTTTGCATTATGCGGTTGCTCTTCCCAACTATAAACAGTAGGACTGGAAATAAAAACAGACTGATCTGCATCATACAAAAATGTTAAGATAAACAGTCAAATCTATATTTATCTTTTACTTAATTTTTGTGTTAAACTACAACTGTTTTGAGAGTACAATTTGAAGAGAGAGTTGATCCGAGAAGTATGACCTAGGTGTTTTTCACGTTTCGAACGGTATGGTCAATTTCGTTTATTTGATGATAGAATTCAGAGAATCCAAAGTTTTTCAATGATAAAACAAAAGAAAATATCTTTATACAATAAAGAAAAATCGGATACTCCTAACGTTTAGTGGTGAAACAACGAATACATTTTGATCAAAGTTCAAAGTTGATGAAAACATCTAATTTTTATCGATTATCTAATTATCTAGTTTTATAAACTAAATACAAATTGGAAAATCTAACCAATGTATATTCATCATATTGAAAGATGTAACATGAAGATAACCTAATGTATGATTTCCATCAGTCTTTTGTACATTCTTTAGATGATAAAAACGAGTTACAGATTCGTGTGAAAACTTAAATAAGCAAAACAGTTGAAGTGAAAACATTGAAGTTAATCAGTACACTCAAACAGAAAAGAATTAGTTTTTAGCTTCAATCCTTCTTATTAAACTGACATCCTTATAAAGCACAGTTTTGAACTAATACTTTGTAAATTGATATTAAAGATGTGAATATCAGTTGACTACCATCTAGCCGTCGATATCTTAAAATAAACAGTGGTAAAAAATAAATGTGGTGTGACGTATAAGAAGTTATTTTTACTGGCAGGAACTGAGCTTTGCTACATGGCTTATTCAAATTTAATTTCTAACATTTTAAGCTTTTCATTTAGATCGTTATAAGGCTCTACTCTAATTTACATGAATATTTACACAAATATGCTAAGCCAATCAAGGTAATTTACGAGTTTATAATCATAATGAAATAGATCACATAACTACACATGATAGGTAAGTGTACAAGTTGGTTGTAGGAAGACAGGTTAATTTTCACGAACCGTAGTTGCTATCTTGATGTGGTGGTTGGTCTTGCCTATGGTGATTGACAGGAACACCACGCAAGGTAGGTCGACTGGAGAACGATGAGACTAAAAGCAGCTACTCAAAGTCTGGGGGCGAAGTTGTACTGCTGACTGTAGAGATAAGTGAGTGCAGGAAGGTGTTTCCTTCCGACAACCAGAATCAGCAGCGGTTCTGCCTTCTTACAAGGAAGGAAGAGGTTAGAAAATGTTGCCCCTGAAAATGTCACACCTCATCTTACACCCACGGACCTTCGTCTCTGGCGTTAAGTCCTTTTGAAAAGTGAGGCTGACACTTGAAAACTTCCCATAAAAAGGCCATCTACGATCGATCTCAGGCAGTTGTCCCTTGGGCTCTGTAGACACGCTCCCAGGTCTCTCTCCATGGTTTGGGCAGACAAGAAATGACGTCCGACCTCATGCTCGTAACAGCAAACGAGACCGAATCGGTCAACATAAAATCTTCTCTATACCACTTAATAAACCTCTTATCTGCATGACCAAACCTCACATTCCTTTATCACATAGCGCCGCTGATACAAATAATTTGATTGGATGAAACGATATTGCTGCTCTCATGAAACCACGCTCTAAACTACATGTTGGAGCTTTCAATGTTCGAATCTCGTTCGAAATGAGTCAACAGTCTTCCTTAGCTAGAACTCTGTAACCTCGCGTCGTTTATGTATTCTGCATTTTCGACCTCACCATATCAAAATAAAGAACCGTTAAGATTTACGCTTCGTGTAACTAGAAGCCCTACTTCTGCTTTCTTTGGCCAGGCTGGGCTAGGTATAGCACTGACGGTCCTGGGGCAGAACCGGCTCTCTTAGACTGGATCCAAGTAGATAGTTGCTGTCTGCGACCCGGACGAGGTGAAAGATGAATTTTATAGGAAGATATTGGACCTGCTTCAAAAAGTTTAGGACTTTGATATACAAATAGTACCTGATGACTTTAATGCTCAAGCAAGCAAACCAAGAGAAAAGAAAAGACACCTGGGTGGATTCTATCTTTGTGGCAGCCGTTTGCACCAGATATGGTCAGATAACAACCTATTTCTAACAGAAACTAATTGTAAACATAAGGAAAACAATCTTCTGAAATGGCGACCCCCGAATTCGTCATAATGATGAACCCAACTAAATCACATGGTTATCAGCCATCGTTGAAGCGGCTCGATAGAAGACTGTCGCTCATTCTAGAGCACATGAAGAGCGCGTATCTATCTGCATCTTGCTGGACGTAAAAAAAGGCACTGCAAGGAAACCTATTGGGGTTGCACTTAATGATCATAAAGCTAAGGAATATATTTCAGGAACTAGAAAAACGGTTAGGCGGCCATGTAAGTGATGCAAATCTTGAGGCAGTTTGTATGATATCAAAGAAGCTGTGAAAACAGCAGTGATGTCTGCCAGTGAGGTTAACCTAAAGGTTAAGGATAAGCAGCGGATTTCAGTAGCATCTACCAAACAGACAGATACTCGGAAACTCATCCCATACGGCTCTGAGTACGATGAGGAGAGGAGTCAGCTTAGGTGCCGGCTGATAAAATGCTTACGCAATAATTGCGAACAATGGTGGCTAGCGAAAGCGAGAGAGGTGGAAAAGGCAGCAGTGATAGGCAACAGTAAACAACTGTTCAGACCTATCAAGGAAGCTGGCATTAGCAGTCTAACTGTAAGTGAGACTATCTTGGAAATGGATGGGCTTATTATTCATTCTCAATCCATGAAATTGGATCGATGGGCAGAACACTTTAGGGATCAGCTCAACTGGTCTCCAGCCACACTCCGGTTTCCCACGACCTTCAGTCAATCTGAATGGCAAGTTAATGCAAGTCCTCCAAATCTTAATGCAGTTAAAAAGGCTATAAGAAATTTAAAGCGAAGGATGACAGAGGGACCTGATAAGTTAACTCCTGAGAATTTTAAGGATGGTGATCCAGTTTTATCTGTGAGATTGACTGAGACCTAAGGTACCATCTCGTAACGGGAAGTAATCACATCTGACTGGTCTCAATTTCTTGTTGTCCCAATTTACAGGAAAGGACAAAAGTCCTCTTGTGACAATCATAGAGGGATCAGCCTTATTAATATACTGTAGAATATATTAGCTTCAATAATGCTACGACACAGCTATCGCTCTTGAAGAGCAGCCTCGAGAAAACCAAGCTGGTGCCTGTATAGACCTTATTTTCACACTGCGACAGGTTCTGGAACACAGACACACATTTAGGCGTCTGGTAATAGTTTTTGGAGAGTTCCCAGTTTAATAAATATATCACAAATTAGTTTTTCACCGAGGAACCTTTGAAAACCATAAAATATTAGTTAGCTTAAAAGTTATAAAATTAAAACAAAACCATTATCCAGTATTTTGTGCCTAACAATTGGTTTATTCACAAAATCAACTTGTAATGTGAAGTATCTTAGGACGCAGTACTGTTTTAATTTATGTTAATGGTGTTAATGGTCACTCAAGCGAAAGTTTCTTCGGAGATTATGATCCGTGAAATATTATTTTTCTCTCAAGGTACAATCAGTTTGTATTCTAAAATACAACAGTAAAATCTATTCACATAATCAGAAAGTAAAATTCTTGACAGTATGATATGAAAAAAATATTAAAGGTTTTCGTCTAGACAAATAATTTTACATCATGTACAACAATGTGTGAATACATATACGTGTATTCGTCAAGCCAAACTTATCAATCAAGTTATTAAGTTGAACCATTATATTTATGATAATCATAAAATCATTCAAAGTTTTAATGAAGGGAATAAAGTCTAAGCAAACTGAATGGTTTCATTATGATATTAATCTTTTATCAGTGTGAATTTCATGAACCAGATATCAACCCACACAAAACTAACATCAATGAGAAAAAATTCTGCAGAAATGCTATAAAGTAAACAAAAAAGTAAATCTCTATCAAGGACTAGACTGTGTTATCAGCAAATAGGCATTTATTTCTGATGTGAAGAAATCATGTATGAAATAGTTTTAAACTTCAGATAATTCACTTAACTAACTTTCTTTGCTTATATTATGAAAGATGTAATCATATGAAACTCTAGAAAATGTAATTCATAATGAATGAATGTTGGCTGTGCAGTTCGCATTTGAAAACGCTGATCGCCGAAAGAAATGAGAACTATCAATTTGATATTTTTCACCGTTGGATGGACTATGTAGGACCCTGTGTTTCGTAGTTTTGCATTCATATCGGAAAATACCTTCGTGTAGAAATGTCAGATAGATAGATAAATAGTTGTTGTTAAAGTGACTAGTTTTTTTTTCAAGTTTGTTGAACCACCTCAATGAAAATTAAAATCCATTAATCTTCCTTCCCTTGGCTACGTTGATGCAGCGGCTTAATGGCTGATTTTTTGGCGTTTGAAGTGAAAAATACTGGTTTCAAATATCAGCGTGAACATCAGCACAGTTACATCTGAGTAGGACGCTAAGCGTATCCTGAATTCTACTGCAATACGCAACATACATATACTAGATCACATGACTGTTCTTTTGTTGTATTAAAGTAGTAAAGAATACTTAATGATTTCTACAAAAAACCGAGATGAAACGAATTCCGAATTTAAAATATCAATAAAATGAAACATGAATAGCGTAAAAAATTCATACAGTAAAAATTAATGAAACAAAAAGAAATATATTCTTTTCTCATGAATCATGAATAATGAGTACAAAAGTGGTGAACTACACTGTTTCCTGAATAATGGCGAATTTATTTCAGCCCTTCTAAGGTGGTTAGGCATCTACAGACATTTTTTCATAAATAATCAAAAATTATTAATCTCTGAAAGTGAACTAGCTTTGCAGTTTGACACATATTGCAACTGAAATTTTTAGTGAAAATTCACTGTATATATTGCCTCACGTAGTTCAAGTCTCATCTGTCAGTCATTTCAAACTTTGTAGTAGTTGACACAGTTAACTGTCAAAGTGTTTTAGTTGATGGACTTCGATTCACTAGTCAAATTGTCTTAAAAAACCTCCACAAAGATGGAATAGAATACGATTCGTTTACCTTTCTCAAACTTGCAAAGTTTTAAATCCAGTGGAAATTTGTGCATTTACTTATCGCGAATAAAAATCATATCCATATAGCTATGTGTTGTTTCAGATTGAAACCTTCTTTAATAAAATATTTGCTAACTGATAAAATTCATATTAATGAAGAAAACAGCTAAAAATATCAATGTACCACTTAAGCAAATGATTTTGTCAAAAAGAAAATTTTCTTAACTGAATTGCCTGAATTCCTTTATTAACTCAGACGACCATAAAATAAGTAGAATTCTGTGATGCTATTAGATAATCTGAAGCTGTTTCATTTTTCTTCATTTAGCAAAATGGCACTATGTTCAGAAGATAATTGTTCTTTGTTTTAAAATACTCGATATTTATTTGATGCACTTAATTTCAAAAATTAGGGCTGTTCATAAAAATTAGTAATTATTAATAAGGCTTGTGATGGTTTATTCGAACTAATATAAAAAATTTTGTGGTATCATTTCCATTATTGGTTTTGAATAAATTAAAAACCAAAATGATAATGTCTTATTAGCTATGGTTTTCTATTACTGTTTGACACGTGATCAAAAGTATGTTTGATGTGGTTCATTACTAAGTGTTCTAGTTGTAATGAAGTACTGAAAGAAACGTCCATTCACACTCAATTATCATTCTTATATCTACTTTAAATCTGTTGTCAAAACAACAGATATGTTTAACGTTATTGTCTGCCTTTTGGCCAAATTCTTCCATTTTCGAACAACAAGATGCGTGTCACGCTCATTTGATTTTGAGATGGTGGAGAAGATTTGTAGCTCAGGTGCATGATTTTGGTGGCGGTGTTTGGTTCTCTGAGCTGAATGTTTTGGTTGTGGAGCTTTCATTGTTCTTCTGAACAACATCATCAGCACAAACTTCAGATAGAAGTGAAGCATTCGAATTTCTCCACGTTTGACCTGTAGCTTGTTCTGCTAACCTCGATATTGATAGGTTGCTGTTGACCATATACCTATCGTTGTTTGCACCATTGTTTTGATTGTATCCCCCTTTTGATCTGTTTCTTAATCCTATGTCACCTATGATTTTTCTGATTGTTTCAAAAATGGGAGAATTTCGCCAAAAGGCAGGTTCCCACTCGAGAACAACTATATTTTCTTAACGTTATTGTGTCTGTCAACTGGATTTACTGATCCAAAAGCATAAACATCATGGCAGTACATTAAAAACTTCCTCATTCATTGTCACTAGACAAAAAAAATTTATCCCATCCCATGACTTAAATTTATCAAATATTCGGAAAAATAGACACCTGACTTCATTCAGTCCAATAAAAAGCTATCAAAATAATTCCATATCTCAAACAGGTCGATTTTTGATAAAACACAAACAAACATCATTCTATTTTTTTCGTTACCTTTCTTATTCTTGATCATTCTAGCTTCTTCTCTTCCATGCTACACTATACCTGTGTTTCACTAATCATTTTAATTAACACTAACCTAAATGTTTTTTTCTCCATCATACACTGATTAATTGTGTGTGTTTGATTAGAGTGTATGTATATTAGTACATTCGCTTCGATGAGGCCGTGTAAAAGTGTTGATGCTTTTATTATTCTATCTGGATCATAAAAAACACTGGTATCACATTGTTTTTAGTAAAACATTTATCTTGATTTCATTCATCATAACATTTATGGTATACAGTTTGCACAAATTAAACTTTATCATTTATTTCATTCTTATTTTTTTTGAAAATTCACTTCAACGTTTTTTTTCTGTGTTTTAATTCGAAATCACATTGTTTTCTTGATGATCGTCGGTAGGGTTGTTGTTGTTGTTCATTCCACAACTACAATTATGTAATTAATGTGTAGTAGATAAATATCTTTTTTTCACTTTCATAGTGAATGCGTTTTTTTTTCTTTAATTCATGGACAAACTGTGAAATGTAAGCATAATTTGTTCATTGTAATATGTCAAGAAAAGAAATGCAGTAATAACTTTTTCAAACATGTCTAATGTTAGCATATAGAAATTAGGTTTTATTTGATAGATCGTCACAGCTTTTGTTGATTTAAGCAGTTGGAAAGGAAAATGTGTAATTAGATTTAGCCAAATTCTACAAAAACGTAACTTTTCTTGCAAGGATAAAGGTGGGATGTATTTTTTTCTCAAACCTGTCAAAATCGAATGCTGAATCTGGTTTGTGTTCACTAATTACCTAAGGTAAGTGAACTGATAGATGTAAACAGAAGCACCAACGATCAAGACTTCCATGTTCACTTGATGTCATAAAAAAGTAATTATTTGCATCTAAAAGTATCGGTTACAGATTAAAATCCTTGACCTGGTCTACAATTCAGTTATAAATTCAAGTAGATATATTGACAAGGATATGATGGCATTTTTATATGGAACAAATTATGCATTAAAAATATTTATAAAATTAATTCAACTGGGAATAGAAATTGACGTATAAACATGATTATGATATCCCATTTCCTTGGTCTAACCCCTTTGTAAAACATTTTATTGGTTTCAAGAAACTAGTTCCTTATGTTTTTGCATGATATGCTTAACGTTATATACTTGTATTTCGATTTCTTAAATTCAACTGCTAGTATCAAACATCATTTTTTAAGGTTAATGAAAACTCTTCAATTTAAAAATAATTTCAACCAAACTATACATACCATAAACATGAACCAGTCACTGAGTAAATTCCAGAAGAAAAACACTTCTTTATGAAAAAAACCTAGTTGAAATCCTAATGAACGATAACAATAGGTTGGCAGCTAATTTTTCAACTTCGGAAACTAAAATTTATCAAAAGTATTCACCGGAGTTAAAATCATCACCGTCATTTCAAAGCAAAGAATGAATCGGCTGCATAATAAGGTGACTTTACTAATATCGGCAGTAAATTTACCAACTGTTTTGAGAGACAGAGAGTCAGTCACACAGCACTATGGATAGACTCAAGCTAGCAAAATGAATTAATGAGTTTCATCTCAGTGATTTAGAGAAACTACACTTCAATTAAAAGTACCTAGTTCTATCACTTGTGGTTGGACACTTTTCAGTAGTTCAGAACTATGAAAAAACGGTTTACAATGTTTATTCAGCTAATGTTGGTTCGTGATGCTGTCCATCTACACGTAAATGCTTTTTTTCATTTTGGCGTGGATCAAGTAGTGATTTTTAACAATTACAATTCAATTTACTCAAAACTAATTGAAAATAACTAACTGATTGGATTTGCTTAACTTTTCAGTCAGATAAACATGTTTGGCATTGTTTAAGGTTTAAAAAGGAAAAGGAAACTAAATCTTGTCAAATGTTTGATAAAACAAGAAAAACTATCATTGAGTCATTAATTCCTTGCTAGTTTCACAGATAACTTTATTGTAAATTTTCATATTATGGTAATTTTCATTCATAGTTCAATCAAAAATTTTACATACTATTTGTCATGAGTGTAAAGAATATTTGGTTATCCGTCTTTGTGTAAAATTTTCAAAAAACCCTTCCTAAAATATTTAATTTGACAGGTTTTTTAAAATGCTTTTTGTCTTTCCCGTTGAAAAGATCACCCCGGACTTAAATTTCTGTCATTTTTTTAAAGATTCTACTTGGAAAATATAATGACATATTTGTTTGTCAAACATATTTACACAGAATAGCGATTAAACACTAACTAATGATGAATTTCACACATCAGAAAACAGTGTCGTTTTGAATAAATATGGTTACTATTTAAACAGATAATGAGATTAAAATATCAGTTAAATTATATGTTTATCTACGATTCGATCTTTGACACAAAAATATTTTTTTTTCTCATTTCAGAGAGGAGAAAATGTTAGAAAATACAGAGAAGAAGTAAGTTTGTGAGGAAATGAGAATTTCATGCATAAGAATGTGGATTTTTAAAACGTTTAAATGTGTTTTACATAGATTCAGATACTGATTTAGATGAATAACCAAATATGATTGTATTCACTTCAAAGGAAACATAGACGTTATTCTGGTCTCACAATCTGAAATTATATTGCTAGTATACTGAAGTGAAAATAAGTTGACACGTATATGATGAATAACTAAAAAATTTATAGTAACATCTAAGAGCACGAACGGCTGTGTGTTAGAAAACCGTTGAAAACCTGGCAACATTTTATAGCCGTTTTGTCCTGGCATATGTTTCTTTATTAGTACATATATACCACTACGCAACCAGAAATCTAACTCCAGACCTCCTATATAGCCAGGAAATGCCTAACCTCTAGATCAGCCAACCGGATTTTAAGAAAGCACGAGTTTAGTCTCAATCAATTCGTGATACTGTGTGACCAAATACTATTGTCTTCAGTTGATACTTTCCTCACACCCCATTCATTATCTCCGTTAAGTGCAAGTATCTTCATAAACACACAGTGATACTTAAAGATACTATTTAACGACAGTTTGGTTTTTCTAACCTAACGTATGATATTCTGCTGAGCAACACGAAATAATAAAAAACTTATGCAAATTTATAAAATGTTAAGTTTCCAGTAGTAACCAACTGCATTATGTCCTTCATAGATTGTGCTATAAAATATCATAATCTGAACCATAAACTATGGTCTATATTGAAAAGTGATCACACTATTCTTCAGTCTTACCTCGGTGCTTAATAATCATGTTCGCTTAAATTTAAATATCTAATCTAGACCCTATACAGTGACTTATTTACATAACTTACATAAACGTGCTATAATAAATTACTAATTTCATTTAAATTTTACTTGTGTATATGTCTTATAATGAATAATTATAGAGCGGAGCCAGAATCAATATATCTGATGGGTCTAGTCCGGAAAGAATTGTTACTATTACTGGAACAACAGAACAAATTTACATTGCATTTACACTAATGAGTCGTAAATTTGAAGATGTAAGTGAAAGGTATTCGATGATCTTTGACCTCTTTATAAATTTTTATTGGAACAATTTCTTTATGTACAAAGTAATATTTTGCAATATGTTCAAATAACACTATCGATGAATCGAATTAAGAAAGTGATGTTTCATTACTGTTAAAAACCTTAACCTATTATTCCTGTGACCTACGATGACAGTAATTAGCAAGTTTATTTTCAGCTAAGCAAGACGATCTTATAGGAAGTCATGAACCAGAAATTATTAAGCACTTATTATTTGACAAAGGCGTAACACGTAGGCGGAACAAAAGTGGAATCATTTAAAATTATTTCACCATTTTGTAAATGTAGATATCTCGTTCTAACTGCCATAAACGAGTGAGATATATTTAGCTCGGTAAATGTCATACGGTGTTTGATGATCCAGGAGCGTCTTTATTAAATGTAATACCAGAATTTCATATTTTTGTACTTATATTTAAAACAGTAGGATTTGACGGAATGACAATCTGAACAATTCTCTGTTCCAAATACTCGATGAAATAACTAATTTTACTTAATACATGTTTTTAAAAACATTCAGGATTTTACACAAGGTTTATTACGAATGGGCGATGAAACAGTCAACTGTCCTCCAGTGACTTTACGTTTATTGGTTCCAGTAGCTCAATGCGGTTCAATAATTGGTAAAGGCGGATCCAAGATCAAAGATGTTCGTGAGGTAAGAGAAGTGACAGCAATTTTGATTAGATTTTAATGTGCTCCATTTTGCGGATAAATAATATTTAATTATTTCTTCCAATTCTCCATCTTCAATGAGAATTGCAAATTTAGAATTAATAGATGTTACACACTAAAATTCACTAGGTTGTTTCTCTCAAAACAAAGGAAGAAGCATCATAACACGAAATCATAAATGTGTTTTATTGAAATATTCGAAAGAACCTTATCTAGGTCACTAAACTGTTCCCGCGTTCCTCTGTTTCTTTTGGTATGATTTTCAGGATTGCAAACATACACTGTTTAATGACCGGTGTTATTTATAATTCGTCTGATCAAGTAAATGTGAAAATGCTCCGATTACTTACAAAAAGGCCATAAGAATTCGATTCCATAAACCGTCAAATAACGAATATCTTTGACGACAAGACTTTGAGAAATTGGAATTTAAAATTTCACTAATAAACCTGGTCTAAATGTTGAAATTTTCATTGATAAATCAGATTAAAACACTTAAGAACTAAGAACAAATATTAGTCTGTTATACCTCTTGTTTTTTAATCTTTGCCCAGCTCCGGCCTGTCCGTAATGATAAATACAGAAAAAAAATGCTGAGTAGTGTAGTTATTTGAAATGTACCAGAACTGAAGACAGATCCATAAATAATAAATCATAAAGGAATTAGTCGTAGTTAATTGTGTGAGTTAAAGATGATGTTGATGTTATTTGTAGTTATTAGCTAGAAATTGCAACCAGCTACACTGTAACTGGCATAATTAAATTGACCGTATTGGTTTATGTATGAGAAAACTTCAGTTGTGAGTCTTTAAATGTGATAAAAACCTAAAGAATATTGGTTTCGTTGAAATCAATTCAGTTTTCTCTAATCTCATCCTTTTGTCAAACTTTTTATAAACTTAACGAACCTTTATGTTGATTCATGATCGGTGTTTGTTTCCGGGTAGAGATGGAAGTAGTTTAGTGGTTAAACGACACAGAAAGTATCTGATAACACGTCGAACATCATGTATTCAACTAAAATAATCAAACTCTATTCAATATTCTAATTTATTCATCTTATATGCTAAACTTCAGTTTCTTTTGATTTGAGATGAACTAGCGAAATAACTATTTAAACTCATTATAAACATTCGTTATTTTGTATCTTATTCAGTTAAACTCGAAAAACAATGTCTGTAACAAATCTGTTCTGGTAGAAAATACATACGTATGAGTTGTATTTACATTTACCCTAATTTTTTACTAATATAATGACCTGTTAATGCATGAATTGATACACTATTAAATATACATTGATGTTCTCAGGAAATCAGATGAAAATTTCCTACAAAGTAGTGCGATTGAAACTCAGGCCATATAAATAATCACCTCAGTTAATTGACTTTCATATACTCTGCATCAAACACATGTAGAATTCATAACAACAATTGAACTATTTATTGAACCAACTTGGTCAAGTATTATCAAGTGAATGAATTAAACTAAATTGAAATAATTCACTAAAAATAAAAGTAGGAAGTATTACGACGCAGCACTTAATTCAATGAATCTTTGTTTTTTTAATTCTAACTTGTTCAGAATATATCACCCTTATTTCCTGTTTCCAATAATTAATATTATTCTTTGGTTGATTTGGATGATGTTTAGTCTCATTTGATTGGTAGTGGAGATTGGAATCTAATTTATATCATAGAAATATTTTCTTTAGAAAATGAATATATATATATATATATATATATATATATATATATATATATATATATATATATAAATTACCAAATTCTGATCATTTACGAAAAGCAGTTCACAAAGTGAACAGAATTAATTTAAATCAAATAGTTGTGTATGTAAAACACGTATACTTGAAAAATAAATTATGGACAGTTAAACCAACAACACATTTTTTTGTATAAATGAAATTTTTGAAATCATTAAGGTAAAATATAATACATCAGTTGTCATTGATAACTTATACTGAAAACTTAAAGTAATTTTCTTTTAATATACGATGTTTAACCTTATAGTATGTACTTCCAGTGTCATAAATGTCAAATAAAAAGTTTTTCTTTTTCATGAAACTAAATTGAATCGTTAATATGTTAAATTCCAGCTTTTAAATTTATTGTCGAAATCTAGTGAGTTAACTAAAATATCTTAGCCTGGTGAGCTGCTTGAATGACTATGAGCTCCATTAAGATTTTAGATACGTATTGTTGAAGAAACCCGAATCACACGAAACCTAGGCTTACAGTTTCCTTGTGACTTCAAATCACAATTTCCGGTAGTTCAGACTAGTCGCCCCACTGAAACTAAATTTCTATTATTGAAGTAAAAGCTAATAACTAGAAAAGTATGATAACTGCTATTTCTTAGTAGTTTATCAATAAACAATTTATTTGTGTTTAGCTTGAAGGTTTTGAAAAACATCAAACACTTACGATTTTGTAAGTTAATATTTAAATTATTAACGCATTTGAAGAAAAGTAATTTTAGTTACAAAATGTTTTAAAGAAATAGGCGAAGTTCAAACTATAAAAAGATTATTAAACTATTCAGTAATAATAATCTGACGTAAATGTTTACCATATTTTATGAACAACTGCTACTTTTATTAAACATTTAGCTAACTGGTGCATCAATTCAAGTTGCCAGTGAAGCTTTACCAACATCCACAGAAAGAACAGTTACAATATCAGGTACTGCAGATGCAATTTCGAAATGCATTCAATTGTTGTGTGATATATTTTTAGAGGTATGTGACTATTCTTTCTAATTCTCAGTTCATTATATATATAAACGAGTGTCGTTTACTTTCTTTCTATCTAAATAATTTCTATCCAAACTAATTGAAGTTTCCTGTTTAATATTTTAGTTTATTTAAATCCTAAAACATCAGTTTGTTTTAAACAGTAACTAATGCGTGACGGCTCTTGGATAATAATGCAAGATATAGTTTGCAATACCAGAGTGAAAAGCCACAAAATTATGAGTATTGATTTTTAGTCTTGTACGAAAGATTAATTTATTTTTAGTGTTATAACTTCAGACTTTGTTAGTTATGTTTATAATTTCCGAAATCAGACTGTTTTGAAGAAAACTAAAATCATTTATGTGATAAGATGTTCCAATGAAATACTTTTTCGTACTTTGATGAACTCTGTTTATAATACTGATCAACTTTTTAATTTGGGCTACATACATTTGTATACTAGTCAACAGTTTCTAGTCACATAAACGTCATTCAATTTTGGAAACATTAAATTCAGTTACCCATATTAACAATATGTCCACTATAGGCTCAAAGTTACGAAATAATGCTAAATATGTTATATTAATGCTAGCTTTACATAGAAACAAAACTGCATTCTTCGATTCATTGAGATTAGAAAGGTACTGTGACAGCACAAAACTTCGGTTATTAGCGACAAAAATAATATGAATATATTACTACTGTTTTCTTACTTTTTGTTTGTTCGTAAAGTAAGCTAATCAGTAATGAATAGAACAACTAACAAAGCAAGATATATCAATGAATAGCAGATGGATTTCTAGTCCTAACTGATGCAACTGGATAATTGAAGTTATTTTTATTTTCTTTCAATCATTTATGTGTTTGTCACCTCTCTAAACTAAAAGGCAGTAAATGAGGTTTGTTTTAACGATCATTAGGTGTGCCTCAGTTAGTTTTTTATCGTGTTAAAAAAGTCTTAATGTAAAACAGAAATGTAGTTTAAGTACTCATTAGGGAAAAAACATTTAAATACAATTGTTGTTAGTCGGTCTTTTGTTTCGCAACCGTTTTTACATTACGTATTATAAAAACAGGGTATCGTTAACAATCGTTGTGATTTTTAATTTACAGTGTCCAAATAAAGGTCCAGTTATTCTTTATCGACCAAAACCTGCAATTGGTAATCCAGGATTAATATGTCCTGCCACTACATTTTCGTCTGGTTTACTTCATTCAAATTTGTCTGGGCTTCCACTTCCTGTGTGTGAGGTTAGTTAACACAGAAATTTTATTGTAAATGTACATTCAGAATTAATCAATGCCTCAAGTTTTCTTACTCATCGTGTTTATGTGAGACATTTATTAGCATTTATCGTTAAAATATTATCTTAACATTTTGATGTGTTCAGTTATTTATGATATTTTAGTATCATAACCAGAGCCTTTGATTTGATTCTCGTCATTTTTTGTAGTAAGTTTCCATTTTTCAAAATAACAATGACGTCAAAACATTCAAACTTCAAGAGAAGGCTAATCATCAATACAGTCAGATAAACTGGTATTATCTTTGCCGTATACACTCTAACCTCAAGTAAATAACATATGGTTATTGTGTTTGATGACTAATGTATTTTGATGACAGATATACACTTATCATATAAAAAACCTGAATTATATCTTGTTTCACATCAAGTGGTTACATTTAATAGCCTCACAGAAAGAGAAACCTTTCGAAAATTTCAAAATTTTTGGTATTAAAATTATCCAAAGACATAACACAAAAAATTGGATTAACAAATAACAAATAGATTGGAGACTCGACACATAATGAACAACAACACACCTGGAGATTTAAAAGAAAATGAAAATTGACCATAATCAATAGTGAGCTAAATCACTTGTGATTTGAATAATAACAATCAACATCATCATCATCATCTAGATACATTTGCTATTGTATTTAGTTTATCATTGATGCTTTACACGATATCGTTTAACCAGAGGCAAAGGAAACACCAATCAGGAGTAGAATATATATATATATATATATATATATATTTTCAAATTGTTCATCATACTACAACCAATAAGATAAAATTTACATGCAACTAAATATCCTACCAAATCATATTCAACTGGAATATTCTAATCGTTAAGTGTACTAAAAAAAGAAACAGTATACTTTACACTTTAATGTAAACTAATGTATACAAAAAAAAAATTGACATTTGTTGCGCTTTTTCCAGGTTACATAGTTTCATTTCCTTAAGAATTGAAATGGTAAATGTGTATGTAAAGCCTACACACTATTTTCTGATGCATTTTTCTTTGAAGTGCATCACTGATTGTCTAAATCTTTTCATTAAATTCAACAATATACATTCTTGCTTGAAGAAGTCGTTTATCTTGTAGATATGAAATAAAGCATGATTATCAGTAATGTATTTCGTGTTTCACTATGGTCATAATAATAGTATTCATTTTCATAATACATATATATATATATATATTTATGTAATGTTTCAATTCAATGTTTTTTATGAATCACTAGTTAAATTTTTTAGGGATGCATAAAAGTATTTGACAGGAGACTAGTCTTTTTAGATGATTTGAAAGATATCCTACATACTGTAAGCTAAGTTTTAACAAGCAACCTTGTTCAACATTATTAATAGTTTGTTATATCTGAAGTTTTCATAAAAATCTTCACAGGCTTATTCAAATATTAAGTTTATTAATTTCAAAAGCTTTTTTTTTATTTCATCCAATATTCATGTAAACTGTGAACTTACCAGTAGATCAATATTTCTTTTTCAGTGAGATCAAAATAGTAAACTTTAAATTAATATCTCACTATCTTATATCGATGCATCTGCATTAATTGATGAAGAAGAGTTACAAAGTTTTCACTCTATCTTGATAAATAATGAGTACATGAAAGTTTCATTTTAAGTTTAAGGAACATTTTTTTTAATTTTCTTTGTGAGATTAAGGTTGAAAGTAATGTATTTTATTGTTCATCATTTATCTTTATTTATTTTAATGAATAAGAATTCTCATGAATCAGGATATAATAGTACATCGATGTTAACATCACCTTCATTGTTATCAAACGAAGTGAACTCTATCAGTCCAACATCTTTAAATAGAACTTATACAAATCAATTTACAGTACCATCTGGTATTTTAGCTGGTGGAGTTGGAGTGTCTGGTTCATGTAGTGTTGGTTGTGGTGTTAATAATACATCGATTATATCAAATCTTCCTACACCAAATACAATACAATCTCCTTTAACAATGATTGGTTCTGGTCGACCAATTAATCAAATGTCAGATATTATTGCAGGTAAAAATAATAATAATAATTTCTATTTGTTCTGTTATTAAAAGATTATTATTACTAGTAGAAATATCAATGAGAAATATATATATATATATGTATATATATATATATATATATGACTATTTATGATATTCAAGTGTCAAAAAAAAGAAATACATGTTAGGATTAATGGGAGAAATAGTTTGACCATAATATAATGAAGCTTTAAGTGTATTGAATACATTTCCAGTTTGATTTATTTTGCATGCAGTGTTCTGGTCAACCATAAAATGAGTGACAATAAAATCTCTTATCGAGTTGGTATTGGTTTTTTCAACAAAATCATTGAGAATTATTCCACTTATATTACACTGGTCAGGAATGTTATTTCATGTACTCTTCATATCATTCATTATTACCAACTATTTTTTTTTGTTAAAATCTAAACCACTAAATAGTCAAAGATAAGAATTTCTCATATAAGAAAAAGCCAACAAAGTAATCTTGAACATCTGTTTAGTTCTACTTATAGTCAAATTTGATTTTTTCAGTATTAATAATTATTTAACATCAATAAAAATTAGACTATAATTCGAGCTGGGAATAAATTGATACGGATATGTCCAAGTTCAGTTATCGCAAAAGGAATTATTAGATAGATAGATAGATATTAACTGTGACGATGAAAATGCAAAACTTCATTGTAACAAATAGTCTGTTAGTGTATCTCTCTGTAAAGAAGACCAAACTAATAGTAAATGTGATTATTTACTCATCCTAACTGATAAATCATCTTTCTTCTAAAAAAAATTATTACTTTAAAATAATGCGCAATATGCTATTTTGTTTTCAATATAGGTTCATGATAGTTTCATACAATAATAAAGATATTAGTGTATGGCCTCATCATAAAATATTGTAATAAATGTTGACCCACATAAATGAACAATTACCACTGATTAGTTACAGTAATGAAATTTTCAAGTATACACTATCATAAAACTCTGTTTATTAATTTACTAAAATATTATCCAAAGTAACTATTGTACAATTATTTTATTGTCTTTAGCGTCATCATCATCGTTATCACTAACAACAGACTTTTACTTTGTTTACTTGAAAAAAGTAAACTTCTTCTTTTTATCTAAAAATTCAAGCACAAACTACACATTGATGACTAAAAATATTTTTGTTTTAGTCCACTCTGTTTCATGTTGTTTTACGATGAATTATACAAATTACTGCTTTTTATCATTATTGATGTATATCTTCTAAGTATTTACTTAAGTTTAGTATACAGCTCTTTGTCCCATAATTCTTGCTTAGTTAGGTATGTACAAATCTGAAACATTGTGTTTCAATTTTTTTTTGCATTTAATGTTTTGTAGTTCAAAATATTTATTTTAGTTTGAACAAAATATTCAAATATTCAAATGCTAATGACAGAAGTTGTTCTTTACCATGTTCAAATGTCAAACGAACATGACAGAACTAGGGAATAAAATGGAAATAAAGTGTAATTTTTTCTTTAAGAAGAAAGTACAATAACTAGTGAAGATCCTTTTACCATAAATAAACGAAACTTTTGTAAATATATAACACAGTTTCTATTAAAAAAATATGATATGCTTTTAAGTTAGGATAGATATTTACAATATTCGGAATGTTATTAATCAGAAATATATATTTTCCGATACTCAGTGATATCGGTAACATGTATTAATGAAACATGAAACATTGTAGCCAATCCCATACTATTATTTTGTTATTTTAATCAAAAAAATCAGCAAAAATAGATAGTGAGACTGCATGATTACCTGGTCCTCACAACATTTAGTTTGATAATCATCTTTCATAGGATTTTTCTTAGCTTTCAATGTTAACCAATGAGATTAACTGACTTGATGCATTAACATAAAAAAGATTGATACACAGCTACCCATAATTTGGCAGCTATTTAAATAGCGATTAGGTAACTAGCTGTGTGAAATCTTTTAGTAATTACTTATTCATGTGCCAACATTATAAAATAGCACTTTTACTTTTGCTCTAAAAATATTAATAAGTTAGAATAAAGAAATACATCTATCGAAACCATGGTATGCTTTCTGTAGGACCAAAATATTTGATAATCTATAGTTGAACTGAGATAGCTTAAAGTCCCTAATTTACTTGAAGTTACTTCATTTCGTACGAGTTCTAACTATTATGTCCACACTTTAAAATGACTCAATTTCCATGTGATGTAATCAGTGAAACGGCAGACACAGTATAATAACCTAAATGTAGTTGATGCACCCAAGAATGACAGCGTGGTCGAAAGAGACGATGCGAAGCATAGTGGCATAAAAAGTTCTACTCAAAGATTTTTTTTATGATTATCCTTCAAAATTACTGCGGCAGTATCTCATTCAAACCCTATACTCTTGAGTATAGTTTTCTTAGGAAATATACGAGGTAATTTAGCTTGTAAGTTAAGTTCCAAGATATGCTCAACAAACCTGAATGGATAACCACATTTGCGGGAAATCTGTTGAAAGTCCCACTTCTGTCATGTCTTCTGAGCATACTTTTCTTGCGCTTGGTGGTAAAGATTAAATTAGGTTTATCTTTATTCTGAAAAAATTCATCTGTGAAAATACGATTGTCTTTGTTAATACTGTAGCAAAAATCACTTTTTTCACTGTGAAGAACTTTGCAGCTCGTGCTTGTCGCAACATTACTAAATTAAAACGCATCTTCATGAATAATTATCGTCTTATGTTTCAGCAGATAGTTTCCATCCACAATTTTACAACACTCAACCGGAATTCGCACAACATTTAAAAGTGTTAGTAATTATGAATTTCAATTTCGAAGTTAGAGTTGTTTGTAATTGAATTCTTTAAACACTAAAGCTGCAGAAGAGATTCAGTTTCACTCTTACGACCTTTGATTTTAAGAAAAAAAATTTATTTCAGTCAGTAATTGTGAATTCGTTATTATAATTACTACGAAATCTGAAAAGAGAATATCTACGAGGTAGACTGACTGAGGATTAGTTTTTTTTTATCTTGTCAAACATTAACTTACACAGTTCATCACTATTTTTTTTTAATTCTAAAATATTCATCATTGAAAAGTATCATTCCTGTACAAACACTTAACACAGACATAAATATACATTTATTTTAATTTAATTAAACTCATCATCACATCTGTCTTTATTCTTGTTCATTTTTGTATAGATGAATAATTATTTAATTTATTAAAGTATCTTTCTTTTTGCTTGTATTTTTTTATTTTAAAATACTAATTTTATATTTTAATTTTAACTGGAAAATAAATAATTGAAATAAATAAAGTAGACTACTCATGTGATTATCCGTTTGTTCACCTGTTGTTTACAGAATTTGTTTATGTATATACTTGGTTAAACATAAGTTTGTTAAATATTGTTATGAAGTTTGAATTTTCTGAGATTTTCCCTTGCTGAATATTATGAAATATTAATAATTCACTGCAATATGATAGGAATATAAGTCATATTTTAAAAATCATGATAAACTGCGGGATTTTTATGTTCCACGGTTCTTGAAGCTATCTAGATTCTTTCTTTCAAACAAGTCATTTATACGCTCAATCATCAATGTGACTTGGATCTATATGTTTAACAGAAATTTCTGAAATATCATTATCAACTTAAAATTTGGTAAATACTTGATCAGTATTATTTGATTCATAAACTTTCAGCGGAATGATAAAATAAGTAACAAAACATATTTACATATATTATATTTTTTGATTTAAATAAAACGGGTAAGGTAATTTTACATTGGTTTTCAGGATAACCAAACACTGCCCAGGTGTTAACACTACAACCTGTACAGGAAAGCTCAATCTTGTGATGTAACCACAGAAGTACCTGACAGCCTGCATGTATTACAGCAACATGAAGATTTTCAATCAAATATGTTGATAATTTTGTAGATTTCTTCAGATTATCATATTAAACGTTTGTTATAATTAGAATGTTTATGCTGAGATACATCAATAACCATAGTATTGAAACAGATTAAGTGTTGATATCTTAATGTAGTCATTTTTATGAGCTTCCAGGTATTTGCTGCGCCGAACATATATATCATCAGAATTCCTCCCACTGATTCAAGTATAACCTTTAGAATTATTTTACTTTATATGATGTCTAATTAACGATAGATAACAATCCATCATCGTTCCCTTCATCAACAATAATCTAAACAATATTGTTCCCTGTAACAAGAGAACAAAAATCATGTTCACTCTTAATATTACTACAGATAGTAATTTTATGTCAGCTTTACTCGTAAAACTGTTTCTTATAACAGTTGACCCCAACACATAAGGTCAAAGCTAAGTTAACATGGTTTATGTTCAAAAATATTCACAATTATACTTAACTGATGCTAGGAAAAGTAAAAGTACTCCATGCAACATCGTTTTTCACCTAATTCTAAATGTTATTCCATTTTTTTTCTGTTTCTAGATCAAGTTCATTTGTTTGCTACATTGAATCAATTAGATTTAGCTAATTTTCAATCGTATTTTTCATCAATTTTGGCTCCATTACAAAATACTAATCCTCTTGTAACCGGAATTCATTCCATTGGACAACCTTTAACTATGCCAGAAATCGCTCTCACACCCAGTTTACTTGGTTGTTATCCTACTCCAACAGCTGCTGCTTTACCACTTGTTGGTTCACCAAATAACTACATGTTTCCAGCACCTACAGCTCTTCTCAAAATATCAAATAGACTGCCTGAAGATCAGTTTACAACATCAACAGCTAACAGTCATAGTGATGTAACTATGAATCAGTCTGATATGTGCATAAATAATAATAGCAACAATGCATCACCAAATAATTCATCCATTTGTAATGGTTCATTACAGATGGATTCAATGAACAATTATGCACCACTTTCAAATTTAATAGATCCCATGAAATCGATTCGTGGCTTACAGAATACAACATCATTACTTGGTCTTCCATCTTTGTCAGCCGGTACAATTTTAAATCCACAACAACAAAACACATTATTTTCTTTGGCAAATACAGAAGAAAGTATTATTGTCCGAGAAATGATTATTTCTAATGATGTGATCGGTTGTATTATTGGACGTGGTGGTACAACAATCAATGAAATTAGAAATGCATCTAAAGCACAAATTAAAATTTCCAACTGTGAAGATGGTGCAAAAGAAAGAAAGATTACAGTTTCAGGAAAGTTGGATTCAGTGAATTTAGCTCAATTCTTAATAAACAGCAGGTTTGTTATCTTTGCTTATTATATATTAATGCTTTGTTGATTATTGTATCTCTTGGTCGTATTTCTATTCTAGCATTTGTTTACATTTTAATTGTAATTCAATCTAAATATTTTTTTTATACAAAGTGGAAATAGAATATATAGGAATAAAATATTATTGTGCTTAGTTTCTTTCTCTGAGCTGCATGTTTTGGTTGTAGGACTTTCATTGTTCTTTTGAACAATTTCATCAACAACAACATCATGCTGCTGTTCGGAAGAACAATGAAAGTCCCACAACCAAAACATGCGGCTCAGAAAACGAAATTCCATCACAATCATCCACATGAGCTACTTACTTTCTCCATCATCTCAAGTGCCTTTACATTAGGTGTTATGTTTCACTATTATTCTTGGCTTAAATTTGCTGGGAGGCCTCCAGACACTCAAACTCATCATCTGGAATTTCAAACATTTCGGTTATTTGTTATGACTTTTGGTTCTCATATTCTTATATATTCAATGAAATGCACAATGAATAATGTATGGCCTCAATAGTGAATGTTCTGGCTAGCGTTTTCTTTCCAAGTTGGTTTTCTATGAGACAGGGTAATTAATTTCATACCAGATAATCTTCTTTAATCCGGACATGAGATCAGCCATAACCTCAGAAGGGCTCTAGGCGGGGATGGAACCCTCAACGCCAAAATGGAAAGAGATAGACCAAGGAACACACTGTGGCCAGAAGTGGAGGCGAACTTGGAAAGAATAAATGACAATCTGGTAGAAATGGATAGGAAGGCCTTGGACAGAGATAGTTGGATAATACTGTTCGGTAGCCTATTCTCCATCAGGGGTAACAGGCGTAAGTAAGTAATTATGCCAATACCGTATGTCCTTCGAGTTACTTATATTGATAATAGACTTTAGGCTGTAAAACCACTATTCACTCTTAGTGCGCTAATTTTCTTTAGTGTTACAGTGACATTTAGTCAATAAAAACTTATTATGATAAGTATAATAATCGACTGATCAATTAAAATTTTGAACAAGATTATCAGAAACCTTTCAAAAACAGTAACTGAATCGATATAGACATTTGTTTAGATTGTAAAATTGGTATGAACCAATTTATCTTAATTATTAACACTGGTAAACAACATCATTCTCTTGACTATCTATAAAAGTTTGTGAAAATTAACTGTGCCAGTGAAACTGGAAATTAAATTAAACTACTTATGACTTAACAAATTCATGAGCTGAGAGTACTGTCTATCGTTTTTCACTAGAAAATCGAAACTTTAAGTAAATATAATGAGTATTTTTAGATTAAGTATATTTTAGAGTATCTATGCATAATGTATTATTTCAATTTGACAATAATTAATTTTGAATAGAAATATTTTCCTAATGGACAGTCAGTATTATTATTATTATTATTATTTTTATTAGAGACTTCTTTGATAGCATTAGTTTTTTTCAAAACATTTTCATGAATATATACATAGGTTTTATTTGTTAGACAGCTACTGACTCCTACTGACATCAATGATGTCAGTAAATTTTTTTTTTTTAAATGAAGTTAGAAGTATAATTAATTAGTCTATCTAAAACTTGAATTTCTGCAGAGTTTGTAATGCATGTTCAATTATTTTTTACATAGAGAAATGAATGCATGCTTAGTTCATCATGATTATTTGTGCACGTGTTTATTTGCAGTATACTTTTTTTCTTCTCTCTTTCTCTTCTTCCATCATTCTCTCATTCTACTGCTGCTGATTATAAAATTGATAATGCCTACTATTTGTAAAAATGTCATGCATGTTGATCTCCCAATTACTCATTGATTCTCTCTCTCTCTTACACACACTTAAATGCACATACACACACATTCTTATGATGATATGCATTCAAATATGAAATATCAACGTGATACTACGTCATGTCGAAAAAAATATCACTGATAAATTAAACTCATATACAACATAAACTTCAATAACCTCTAATGTTTAACTATTTGATCGTATAATTTTGGAATGGTGCAAATACTAAACATATGAAAAATCAGTATTGCAATGCACCAAGAAATGTGGGCATTTAATGTTCGATTAGCATCAGCTGCAACTGCTTTAATGACTAAAAATAATTCAGTCATCAATTTATCTAGCAAACATTGTGAAAATGACGATGAATTATATCAATCTCCATCTAATGATGTTTATAATTATTTTGATACCAGTTTATGGAAGTTGAATAATCCAATGATCAGTACAAACACTTCACATATGAACACATCTTCAATAGTCCTACTGAAAGAAAATCTATCGCCTGATTTACATGAACAAACATTTACTCCAATCCAGCCGATATTTGAAGATGTCAATCAACTGAGTTTGAAATTCAAATCTAGTCATCGTTTGATTAGGCGATCAAAAATAATACCTTACTGAATTTAAAGAAAACTTAAATTTTTTTAAAAACAATTTACAATGTTCAGTTTTGATAATTTGTTAAATTTGCATGTTATGTAATGAGAATTGTATTGCATCCTGATTAGAGATGATTAGAATGGACAATCAATTGATATGAATAGATTTTACTGTTTGTAAATAAAAATCATCATCTGTTTTTTTTTATACTAAATTTTTGAATGTACCTAATAATTGTTTTTGTTTATGCTCAATTAAAAAACGATACCATTAGCATGAATGCTGATTGCATATAATTGTTACTTTAACCTAGAAAATTGTTAAGAGTTCGTTGAGCTCCTTTACCTGATAATATTAATGGCAAAAAAGTATTATTTCACAGTAAAAGATATCCATTCACTGTTAGTTTGGCATATTGATCTTTCCTTCATTTGGTGAAATAAACCATTGCAATGGTAATAAGTGAAACATATCACTATTTTTCAAAAGAGAAATAGCTAAATACTGAGTATTTTTTTGCAAATATTGATCCAGTAAAGATTAATTTTTTTTTTCTCAGTGATATCAATTATTGTCCATAGTAATAATAGTAATAACAGTTTATTTGAAATTAATCTTATTGTTTTATTTTGTATCACAAAACGATCGGCATGATTGCAACAATCTGTGTACCTGCATCTCTATATATATTTATATATATAAAGAATATCCGCTGAATTATTGGCCGGTATGATAGCCTTTGTCAACTACTAACATATGACAAAATCTCCGACTATCATCTTTTATTCACAGCAATTTATAAATATACTCGTAGACATGCATAAATGAAGATATTATTTTCAACAGCACTGACGACTTTGTTTTTTAACATAACATATATTACTTTATTCAAGACAACGTAACTAATTCCATTCAAATTATCAGTTGTAAAACAAAATTAACATAAACGCAGCTCTGCACAATAGTTTCAAAATAGCGCCATTAGACAAACAAACATACAAACTGGTTGTACGATGTCATGTCTGTGAATTTCTTTTCTTCATGAATCTGGATATTATTATATGATAAAAACGTTATATCAAATTCATTGACATTCAGATTTATACATAAACACTCAACAACAAAAAAAATAGTATCTAGACACTTACACATACTTCTTGTACTTTTTATTTAAGTGATTGAATAGAATTGAATATTATTCAATACAAAAAACCGATAGAGGTGAGGAAATTTAAAACTAAAGCACAAAGGCGAATAATGCATAAAACCTTTGACTATTTTTATGAACTAAAGAATTCTGTTTTTTGCTTTTTATTAATTATGATTTATTGAAAAAGAAACTTTAAAATTATTAGTCTTTTAGTTTTAGTGATCATACAGGCTGTCATTAAAATGTATAGACATTGTGAATGCGATTCTTTGATATACTGATTGTAATCATCAGAAAAAAAACCTGCTTATCTATACACAATCTGTTGATTGTCACAGTGATTAAGTGCCTTCTCTTTGTAATCTCTATGCATAAATAAAAACCAGCAGACAAACAATTATCTCCATATGGATCAAACAAATCAACATTCAATAGACTGATCATTTTTCTGCATAACCACTGATTGGTAAACATAGCCAAACCAAAAATGATCAGTGTTACCAATATAAAATCAGTGAATATCAATGCGTTTGTGAAAATTAAATGAAATGTTGAACTTTTAACTTCAACAATAACAAGTATTATTTTGATGTTAAATTTTTAATTCAAAATACATTTAACAATAATCATTATTATTTTTCAGAAAATTAATAAATCTAATTGTTCACAAATCAAAACAACATAGATCATTTGTTGATTTCTAGATTTTTTATTTCAAATAAATAAATAGAATGTAATGTGTTTATGTTGAATATTTTCTTAATTGTTTCACTAATGATAATAATGGTCAGCTATTTAACCAATGATTTTATTTATTGATTGGTCGAGTGAGTTGCTAATGTCGTATTTGTTGGAGTTAATTGTATATCTTCATTAACCGCTTTCTCTGATCATCATTTGATCTGTTTCCCGAGTTTCATAAACAGATCAACTGACTACTTGTTAGACATCAAATATTGATTGATTAACTTCAAGTTTCACATGTATTCTGTCTAATTTATTTTTCTGGCTCAATCGTCTCATGTTATATTCACATTTGTTTATTAGTCCATTCGAACTTCCTTTAATAATGAAGCTTCAGTCAGTTAGAATATTAACCATAGTGATAGAATATGTTTATGAATGTATTTGGTTCTTATGAAAACCACTACATTCAAAGTTTTATTTCATGACAGTGAAATCCATCATGTATTCCTAACATTTTGCACCAGTTTAGATAATATTTTCGAATGTTTCTGTATCATGAAGTTTGATGTTTCTATACAACTGGGTTCTCATCAACCATCCTATAAAACAAATCAGATTCACTGAAATTCAGGCTTCATTTAAAGAAAATCTAAGGAAATATTTCTTATAGTATTTAATACCTCCTAACAGTGAAATTAATTAGTTGATTAAGTGGTTATCATTTAAACTGACATTGTTATTCATGATGTTGTAAGTGATAGAAAATTTTCAACACATAATTTCTGATTTTGACTCTCGTTGAGAAAACCCGCTTTCTTCAAAAGAAAACTAAATCGATATGGCTATTTACAAAATCGACGCCTTTCTTACTTGAATTGATATTTCTGGTTAGCGTTTTTTTATGAGTTAGTTTTCTACGTGATGGTGTCACTAACTCACTCCCAACCCTCCTACTTTATCCGGGCTTGGGATCGGCAGTAGACCCAGATGGGCTCCAGTCAGAATAAACAACTACTAAAATATTACCGAAAAGATAAAATTTATGCAACCATAGAATCCCATCAAATGTAGCACGAAAACCCCTACTCGAGGTATTGGACATTCTTCAAATAAGCTCATGAAAGATATTTATATGTGTAACTCAATAAGAGAGGCTTTGTATGTCTCTTCAGAACAGCATTATCAAACAAAATGCGTGCGAATCAATCTAACGTTACCCAGATGAAATGAAAAAACTCAGTAAATAATTCTGAATCCTCATCAGATCATTATTGAGTATAAATGAAATGTTTTTTGTTCACTCTGACAATTTCGTTTGGTTACCTTTATTCATTAAAAAATTAATTTCATAGGATTCGTTAAGTCGTATATTATATCCTAATTCAGTGATCTTAAATATCCGTTGCTTAAGAATATTATACTCTACTGAATACAACTAATAACCAGTACACAGTACTTGGTTTTTGATAGAACTTTGCTGTGAATACGTTCGCATTTTATTTCTGTGACGTTTGTATCCCGATAAGTTCATCAATATTTAACGATTTGTGTCTAATCCAAACGTTGCTGTATGCTGGGCAAATGTGAAGAGCAGAATTTCAATAAGATCCGTTGATTATCGTCAAACAAGCTGGAAGAAGTTACTATGCATTGAATTCGGTTGAAAAAAAAGCAATATAAACAAACTAATCAAGATAATGTTAAATGATTTTAATGAATTAATCTTAGATCACTAGTCAAAGTTTAGAGAGAAAAATATCTCTTACGGTCGCAAAAGCACAACGAATCGTTAATAAACAAGATGAATGCATCATATTTTAATGGAGAAATAACCAAGTTTGGGGAATAAATTTTTTATACATGCTTTTAAAACATTCAAATCATGTTGAAAGCCGTCGTAGAAATAAGAAATTAATAAAAATAAACGCATAAACTCATACATACAGCAGAGCAATAAGTCTTTTTACGTGTTTCACATATCACACATTTTCAATCAGCTGTCCGACGCACATATTATATGCAATTCCTAAAGAGGAAGTGAATAGACCTATACTTACTTCATTGATCGCAATAGAAAACACATAAATAATAAGTATATTGGATGAGCAGATTTCAAGAAAGTGTGATGTATGCTCAAATGTCGTCAGCAAATAGCTAAATACCATTTATCACTGGATTATTATGGTTTACTAAAAGAGCCATAAATCCGTCAAAAGTGTTTAAATCATATAGCATGGGCTATAAAGGGTTATAAACTTTTCAAAACAGTAATAAATAATTAAAAGAGACTACTGAAATGTGATAAAAACGACCAACTCACTGTAGTTCAGCAAAGTCATAATCATACCAGATATATAACCTTACAAGTAGAATAGATTTAGGTGATCGATGCTTGATGGTAATATTACCTGTCTTGAGTGGGTAGATAATCTATGGCAATTAATTTAAAACTATAAAACAAATATCTTTATTTTTTTTATTCTACTTTGTCTCCATGAGGTCAATATGTAAAACTATTAAAAAGTAATCTGATCACTAATATAATAAGTCTCTATTGCTTTGTTGTGTACTGAGAAAACCACATTTCGATCAAAGATGTACGGATCTTTCTTCAATTAAAAAGGTTTAAATGGCAGTGATGACATATTTCATCCAAATTACTAAACATGGTATAACAAATCCGTTCAGAAACAGAACGGAAAAAATAAAAGTCTATCAGTGTAACTTAACAGCACCGACATACTATGATCCATAAATAAGATGTGCTACATATTTTCAGTCAGTATTCTAACTCATCTGCTAACAGTTCAGTTCAGTAGAGTTTTCATCGAACAAGGCTGAAACGATTATATGACAGTGATAAAATCAAGTGAACGAGACTTATAGCCTACGAAAAGCCATTTTATTAGTCAATATCAATAAATGCTGTTTATAGTGTACATGACAAAGACTGTTTTTACTGATCAGTTTAACTGGAAAGATTCATCTGGTTTACATTCGTACTTCACCATTTATAATGGTATCGTTTGAATAAGCACTGTACAACAATTCAGATAAGGTGACATGAATTCATTACCATTTACATTCCTCTTTTGATTTAAAACTCTAAACAACTGCCACCTCATTAATCCAATCCTAATATATGTATGACTTTAAATCTTATGGCGTAAATATGTTGATAAATAGTCTTACTTAGAAGGTGTGACGTGTTTTTGAAAGTTTTCATGAGTATTTGAAAAAAGGATAATCAAAATAATTCCATTAATTACACACACTCACACCAGGTATTGTACATATCTCTATCTGCCATATATTAAACTATGAACTTGATTATTAAGGGAACAATTAATAATTAATTAAATAGACGACTGCGTGAAGATAGATTATTGACATCTTCGATTATTATATCATGAATGGTTCCAATGTATAATTATCTTATGTACAATTTTATTGGAGTGAGGGATAGAGAGATTAATGTGACTGTCTGAATTACAATGTATAACTTCTTACTCATTTACATCTGTTATCCACCCTTAAAGGAGCATGGACCTCTGACCAGTATCGTCCTACCTACTTTGTCCTGAGCTTCCCTTTCCAAGATTATTCCTTATGAAATCCAGCTTGTTGATTTCCAAGTTGGTCGTCTATGAAGTCCTTCATTCTGTTTTACAATACCCTGTTGAAGACTGTTTGATGTTGAGAGAAGAGTGATGACTCTGTAGTCCTTACAATTGCTGAGATCGCCTTTCTTTGGTATTTTGATGAGGTATCCTTCTTTCCAGTCTGTTGGTGCTTGTTGCTGGTTCCAAAATTTCACTATTTCTTATGGCCTACCGTTCACCTTCAAAGTCCAAACGAAGAAAACGAATTGTTATGATTAAGCTTTTTATTGCGTACGTTAATTAATAGTGATACAGCTTTAGTACAGTCGATATACTGCTACACATTCCTCTAATACATTCATTTCTAACTAGTAATAAAACTTAGGTACACAAGTTAATATTACTTAATATTAACTAGTGTTATATTATTATATCATTATTATATTATATTAATTCATCTAGTATATTTGAGCATAGAATATATTATTTAATTCTGAAATTAACTGTGCGCCTACCTAAAAATCTCAATACTTTTAGTTCCGTATTTCACCGAATAACAAACAATGAGTAGGTCATTTAAATCTTACTGAACGTATGACACCACGTACTTATGTTACTTTATAATCACCTTAAGCTAGTAACCACTACATATTTTTTTATGTGATAATCAATTTGCCGTGGTTTTTTGTACATATTCTTTTCTATACTGTGGATAAGGTTAATATCACTGGTTAAAATTAAAAATAACTCTCAGGATTATATTAACTTCAATATTCGGACATCATTCGGACGATTTTAGCGAATTTCAAGCGTTAAGCAAATTTTGTATGGATTTTTTAAGTTTTGTTCTGGTTTCCATTTAATAAATGGGATGAGAGAATTACTGTATCCAGTTCGTGCGTTTCTTTCCATTTGGGACTCGTCAGCTGGGTGTACTTACATCACAGTAGTGATGTTCACTCTGGAACTCGACCCCAATGCCATCAGTTTTAAATGCTGTCTTGCTATCATCTTAGCTGCTCAACTAAGACAGGCTCTCATTTATGTAAAGGATATAAATTTTCACTTAATTTGTAATAGATTTGAATTATCCCATTGTCTACATATTTGAATGCTGAATTTTCCAAATGACCATTCAATCTAGGAAATTTCTAATTCTTTCCACAATTCACTTTAGCTTTGACATGATTTTCATATGATTTATTATTCATTCAATCAACAAGTGAACTTACGTCAAAATTATTTTCACATAATGCAACGTGTACCCAAAGTATTTGACTGAAAAATTGAAGAGATCAAGAATTTTTAAAAAAAAACACAGAATCAATAATTTCGATTTTTTTTTGTTCTTAGAAAATACTTTTTCACTAAACCATTTTAGATTTTAAGTTTAAATATGTACAAACTTTAGCTACACTGATTAAAACACAAAAGATATGCTACTAATACTACTGTAGTGAAGGAGAGCACAGGTGAGGGCAACTGAATTGTATATATCGCAAATTACAGAGTTAATTGGTAAAATAGGAAAACCGTATCGTAAATCGTTAATTTGCAAAATGACAATCGATCATGTCGAACTGGACTGTTCCTGTTGCAAAACATCAATCCATTGTCTGAAATTTCACTGTTCATGCGTTTCATACAAATTCCATTGTGTTCCCGCTCTTCCTTTCTTGATCTCGCCCCATCTTCTGCTGCCAGACATTATGTTTTTACTCGCGTCATATACTACTCATATGTAGCGCGCACCACACTACTACTACTACTACCAAACATGTCATGATGACCATTTCATGCATAAACATATAAATTTATTGAATAGTGAAAACCGTTCAGACTTAGCAGGTAAACTTATCATATCTATACAAACATAAATATATATTTCTATATTTTGTCATTATATCCTACCTTTAATCATTTTCAAAAAATAAAATAGCACTTCACTGTTTCAAAGGTACAAAATAAATAAATTATTCATTGAAAAACAAAACAAACCAATGCGTGATTCTATTCAAATTTTTTTAAAAAATGATGACTTTTATCTTAAATTAGAAGAAAAACAATTTCTCTAACTCTTCACTGATTTTACTTCATTTAATTATAAATTAGCAAATATTAGAGAAAAAATAGAATCGATCATGTTGAATAATTGTTTTTTTGTGAAATGGTTTTTCCTTTTTTTGCAGTCCATCCCACTTTGAAATTGATGTTACTAATTTATTTTTATTAATTATATTTTATGTTTTCATTTTTAATGGTAGACATCATTGTTTCAAAAACTATAAAATGCAATGACTGAAATAATTTTTTAAATAAATAAATGAAAAAAAATACTACAATTAAAATTTAGTCATGAGTTTCATTATTGATAAGAGTTTACTTCAAATCAGGTGACAAGTACATAGATGATAAATTAAATAGAAAAATCAAATTGAACACAGATACATCTACTCAGTTAAATCAGATAAATAATTAAGTCTGATTAATATAATTAATGATATCTGGTAATTGATGACACCATCACTAACAACGTACTGTGGGAGAGAACAAACCAGATTCCAGTGGAGGAGGAAATCAGGATGAAGCGGTGGAAGTGGATAGGACACACACTACGAAAAGCACCCAACTGCGTCACAAGACAAGCCCTCACATGGAACCCTCAAAGTGAAAGGAAAAGATGAAGGCCAAGGAACACATTACGCGGAGAAATAGAGAAAGATATGAGAGTAATGAACAAAGATTGGACAGAACTGGAGAGGGAAGCCCAGGACAGAGTTGGTTGGAGGAAACTGGTGTGCAGCCTATGCTCCATTGGGGGTAACAGGCGTAAGTAAGTAAGTAAGGTAATTCATGAAAGGGAATCAAAGCATCGCCGATAGACATGTCTGATAATCCCAGTAATCTCAGTCATAGACTAGCGGTCTCATTACAACTTGAATGACATTAGTTAGTAAAAAAGAGATCAGTTAGTTTCCAAGTAAATCCATTTTTATTACGTGATTTTTTATGCTGCCTTTTATCTGTTACTAATGAAGATCAATGTTACTTACTTACTTGCCTATGCCTGTTGGCCATCATTGGGCATAGACCGCCTACCAGGATTCTCCAACAAACTCTGTCCTGTGCTCTTTTTTCCAGTTGTTACCAAATACAATTCATTCGTCAACTTTATTTATGTGCGAAAATTAAACTAAGTGTTTTCAGTCACCTTGTTTTTTCTACATATATACACTGAGGTCTCTGGAATTTTTTCTAATGATATAAATGGTGACAGATAATTTTTTGTCATCAAGGATATCAAAAATTCCAATTACTCTCTCTCTCTCTCTCGTTGTAGACTAAATATGTTAACATCATTTTAAATAGTTTCAAGTTATTAATTCAAAACCCTAATCAATCGGAAAACTGACCAGTTTTATCTAAATAGTTTATTTTGCGTGATTGAATGACTTTAAAAGTTATCAGTTACTGTGTTGATATGTTTACGATATTTTTATTTTCTATATAAATTTTTACTTTGATATAAAGAAAGCAAAGTAGTTTTAAAATCCCAAGCAGTGTGTGTCACAAGTGTCAATAACCTGTTGTATACTTGGAATATTAGAGTTAAGGACTTATTATATTTTAAAAAAAAAAACAGTAATTACGTAGATCAGGTTATTGTAATTTGTTTATTCAATGTCATTTCCTAACAATGATTTTTCTTTGCATTACAAGAACAATGTTTATGTAATATTTGATCAGATTTATATAGGCGTTACATTTTTCTTTAGACCACATGATTAAATGTAATCTGATGATTTTCATTTGTTGTAGTTTTGCACAATTTATGTCAGTAAATCCACTTAACTGTTGATTCAGGTTTTAAGTCGATACACAAAATGATAATCGCCATAACAGTGATTCAATTAATCTGACCTCCTAAATGGTCAAACTGATATCGATCAGTTAACATGAACTTTTTTCTCATACACATTCATTTACAGTATCAAGATCAATGAAAGTTTTGTTTAACATGGTTTTTTTTAAATACCAGCTGCATTATTTACTAATCATCTCTAATATAAAATGCATTCATTCATTCTTTCTTTTTTCAAATTTGGTTAATTTCGCATCGTTTTTTTCTCCATAGTGTATGCTTGAAAAATTCAGAATTATTTCTATTTTTTTCTTTTTAATTTCAATTTCGATTCTTGCAATCTTTGCATTTTGTTTCAATCAAGTGATTTCTTCTTCCATTAACTTTAACTTTACCCTAATCTGGTAGATCTAGTTGATTGTATCTCTGTTTATTTTTTTTTATTCTTCTTTTATTCTCTACATATACTACTATAACTATTCATAGTTGTTTATCATAAACTCTTTTGTCAAGAGAGTCATAAAAGTTCCCTTTATTTTTTGTTAGTGTTTTTTTCTTTTTCCCTAGAAATATTTGTATTTGTGCATAGTTTTAAGTGGGTCTCTCAGCGCGTTAGTGTGTGTGTGTGTGTGAGTGTGCAGGCACGAAGTGAGTATTTAGGAATAATTAGAATTAAAAAATATATATATATAGAAAGTCAACAAAATGGCAGTAACACTTAAACTGGATTGTTATCTTGTGACTTTATTTAGCACTGACCTATTTTATGACCAGGAAATATATAATCTATATATTTTATTTTTTTTATTTTGAAGATTTTAAAGTGTACACTCTCCATCACATTAAGAACATATTCAATTGCAAGTTTAATTATTTATGAGAGGGAAAACTTCAAAAATTATTTAAATAACTTTAGTCATGAATGGAAACTAGTTGAGAAATGCAAAAATAATGAAAAAGATTAATTGAAAATTATGATTTGATTTATCGCCTGATTACTACTTTTTTTAAGCTTCGGTTAGAAAATAAATTCAAATTAACCGGATGATTGCTGATTTATATAGAGGGAAAATTTTGGTCAAGATCAATTACATAGTCAGAATGCCTAAATTTTAAGATCTTTGTTGAATGAAATTTTTGATTTTTAATCGGTAAAAACTGTTATTCTGGTCAATAAGCAGAGAATAACAAGAATATAAAAAATTACCGGTTAATGCTGAAAACATAAAATTAACATTTTTGGTATGAAACACTATTAACATTTTCGCTGAATTATTCAGGCGGAAACAAACGATTAAAACTTTGCAAAATTATTTATCCCTCAAGTATAAAAAAGAGTAGTTGTAATCTCTGAAGATTAATATATTTCAGTGATGTACTTATTTTTGTTTATTGTAATGAAAGCGTTTTTTCCTGACGTATCTGATGATCCGATCAAATGTATTGTATATCAAAAATCAACTTTATTAGTAATGAAACACATTTCGACAGTTGCTTACTTTATTGAAATGGGTTAACAAGTAGATAATAATGAATGTAGAAAGTAGTTTTACATTGATTGGTTAGTAAGTACTGACGAATATCTTTTTTATCTAGCCCGTAAAGATGATTGCATTCTGTCCATCAAGCCAGGTATGTTGGCAAATTTGAGGCACTATATTTTAATTTAAAACTGTAGCAGGGAGTTGGTGAGAAATCCTTTCCCAAGATTTTATGCTAATTGCAGCTCGTCAATTTGGCATAACTGGAATCTTGAAAAAATCGTTGAAATTCGACCAACAGATCCCAATCAAAACTACGACAAACAAACATCGCATTGATCATTACTTAGGGATCAATCAATATAAATCTATTAGTCCTACAAGAAGTTAATGGAAACCGGACTAGCTCAGTCATAACACATCAGAATGTGAAGCTGAATTGAATGGGTTCATATACTACAGACAATACCGATCCAAGCAAAATAGAATGTATGCCTTGTTAACCAAGACCAAAACAATTAGTTCTAGTCAAATTATGTGAACACAGACTACAATTTTCTAATGCTATTTTAAATTACCTAGAATAAAATCGAATTAATCACTTGTATTTATACTGAAAAAAATAGTACACTAGACAAGCAGGGCGAAAAAGAGCATGAACTAACAAGTTTATCTACTAACCTATGCATTTCAGTGGAATCAGAATTGTTCATGTTCATTCACAGTAGTAATAAATTGTTTTTAAACACACAAAAGTTCCTTTGACATTTTTCCATTTTACGATTAATTCATTGAACCTCATTTTTATTTTTTGTTTTTTTTTGTAAATGCCTGGACAAATATTTGTGTAAACAGTTGTTTTCTCGGCACCTTTTTTTCAGCAAAGAATTTAGCTTTTTACCAAATGACCAAAGTATGAATTTATGAAAATAGCCATAAACATATAAAGTTGATTAGTAGATTTTGTTTGATTTTGATCTGCTATTAGAAAAGTCTTTATTTTTTTTCCTAATTCATGTACAAATGTAGTAAGGAACTTACTCATTCATAAAACTAGAGTAATTTTATTCACTCATACGTATATATATAAAATATATTTCATATAGTTTGATTCTTTAAGAACTATGACAAATTACAATATAAATTATTAAATAAATGAATGAATGCGGTAAATACATTATAATCAGTTGTCTTAAGATAGATAGTTCTATATATCAATGTTGATAGATTTCTTTTTGATACTTACCCCTTAATGTAGTCAGTTAATTCAACTACTAATATGTTAATCAATATTTAATACTCCGAACTAATTTACTTACATATTTTTGATTTACTAATACTACTACTTATAAATTATGCATGTTCTTGGAAAATTAATGAATTCGCTTCATTACAATTTGGACATTTTCATTATGATGGTCATTTTAATTATAAAATGACAAATGAAGAGCCTAATCACTGAAAAGCATCTAATTTATGTTAGAAATAAAAACTTCTATTGATTGAGAGGTACTGTTTGTTGGTCTATTTGTGTGGGATTTTTTTAGGCGAATTTCTTCAATGCAGCAAAAATAAACAGAAACAGTATGGCGGTTAAATTAATATTTATGCATTGATAATCATTCAGACGATGAGTATTTCTGTTTCCTAAATACATTCATAGCATATCGCCTAGTTGGGTAGAGTGTCATGAAGCAAGAAATTGATAATTGTCGTACAAATGAAGCTGTAAGTAATAAGCTTATGTCAAGTGAAGATGTAGTATGGAAAACCTTTGTTTTCTTAAATAAATCCAGTTCTGTTAACGAAAAGTGGAATGAGGGATTATAGAAGTTGCTGTTTATATAAATATATATATATAAGTATTTTATAAAAGTATTCAACTAAATACACTAATTGTGAATTACTTAACCACTCATGTTGTCATTATGTTTATTTATGAACAAAACTATAAGAAATTCATTTGGCTCCATTATACACGTTTAACAAATTTTTTTGTTAATAGCTATAGTTTTATTTTAACGTCATCTAACTTTTTGCATAAATTCGAAAATTGTAACTGATTTTTTGTAACTGTTGGTATGGCTTACAGAAGTCGAAGCCCTTCCAACTAATCATAGCTTGATAGAATTTCCAGAATGTTGATGTGGCATAAAGTGATTGGGCAATGACTTAAGATCGCTCACTAAAGACTGGATGATTTAATAAGCCGATTTCAGTTCATACAAAGGACTACAATCACATATACGATTTCTCTGTACATTTTCGACACCTACTGAAGTAATAATTTCTTCTGTCTCTTCCGGCTTTTGAATTGTGACCTGAGGATGGTTCTACCTGTTCTCGTACCAAAAAGGCCGAATTATTAATTAGCTGTTCTAGTAGTAAACATAACAGTAATAGTAAAACATTTCCCTGTCTATAATTGACAAGCTTATCTTTCTATAAATTTAGTAAATTTCAATATGTTTTTTTTCAGTTTTGTACATTAACTGTTTACATCGCACAATCATCTCATGAGTTATGACCAGTAAACATTAGAGGTATAATTGAACAAGTGAAAAATGAATCGCATCCGTGCCTGTAACTTTTTTCCATTTTAATAATTGTTCATTAAACCATAGTATCTTCTGAATACATAATTTTCTTTTATTTCCGTTCGCTTAGCAAAAATTAACAATGTTGAATCTATTTCTTATGCATCATTAGTAAGTTCTGCTAGAAAATCTCAAAAATTATTCAAATCATCATAAGAATGCTCTCTGACTTTCATTGAATCAACAGTTTTTGTCAGTTGATGAATAAAATCGAGTTATTTTCCATTTATTGTACTATCATCAGTTTTGACTCCATTTTATAAAAATAATTGTTTTTATTCATTGAAAGGAAATTAAAAAATAATTAATTCTAATTCTTTTACCGACTTTTCAATTTTTTTTTTCAATTAAATTAACTGTTTAGCAAATGAAAGAAAAATTTAAAAAAAAAGAGAAAATCAATCATAAAATTAGACAATGAATTAGTTATATATTTATGTATAGTCCGTATTATGGTTTTTATTCATTTGTTTAGTCAATTATTTTATTAAAACAAAAGCGATATACAATTAACTTTTATGCTTTTGAAACAAAACTCATTGTTAGCTATGTCTAAATAAGAATAAGAGCTTGATGACTGATGTACATTATATTATAGACATAAATTCATTAGATATTTGTTCAATAATAAAAATGGAAACACGTTATTGTTATATTGTTATAATGAAAAATATGATACAACACAGCATGTCACTAACCGAATCACATTTGACAGAGAAGCTTTGGAAGAGATAGAAGCCACTGCATACTTGGGAAGCATCATTGATAAACAAGGTGGGTGTGATTTAGACACGGATCAGTAAAGCAAGTGCAGAATTTCTACAACTGGAAAACATCTAGAATTCAAACCATCGATCAACTAACATCAATGTCAGAATTTTTAATACAATTGTCAAAACATTTTTATTGTATGAGGCGGAAACTTGGAGAACTACGAAAGATACAGGTGTTTATTACCAGTTACCTACTCAAGATACTATGGATCCGTTGGCAATACATCATCGGTAGTCAGATTCCAACTGAGGAAGGAATTAAGAAAATGTACTGAATGTGGATAAGAGACATTACAGAAATCACCCAACAGTGTCACGAGTTAAGCCCTAAATCTAAATCCTCAATGCCAAGGCAGAATAGGTAGATCCAAGAACACAATATGCCGACAATCGGGAGCGGACATGAAAAGAATGAATAGCAATTAGATGTAATTGTATTAGTGATTCCAGGACTCCTTTATGTGTAACAAGCATGAGTAAGTAAGTAAGTAAAGTAGATAACTAAGGGTTTTAACTCTAAAATTTATTTTAAAAGCAAATAAAAAGAGTTGAGTAATCACTTTACACTTAATATAAACTGCATTCATAAAAAATAATAACAATACTGTTGGCTCTCGAAAGTCAACATAAAATACTCAGAATCAAAACAAACATCCGGAACAAAGCCAGTTTGTAGTACAAACGAAACTTAAAACAATAACACAACTGATTTCTTTTGAAGCTCAATTTATATCCCGACCGTTGACAAGATTAAGACTGAACTTTATGAACATTCCTGAGCAAGATGAATGATATTCATACCACTTAATGTTCCTCCTTAGTTATTTAAACAGCAAATGACCAGTTCTCTCGAACAGAAAAGCCATCACTTTTAACATATTGGTAAATATTCAAGTCAGAAGGCTCTATTGTTCACTGTTATTCTAACTGAAATGTTAGATATGTTGGGTCACTTAGTCAACCTGAGCCAATTATACTGTTCGTCCCAAATGTATTTCAGCCGAACATTCATGATTTCAAATAATCGATTAATAACCGACTTAGATTGCGTGTTTCCTTTATCTACATGGAAAAATAAAAATATTTCAGGATTACTAAGTAGCTTAAAGATAACAACAAAACAGCAACAAAATAACGTCTGTGTTCAATAAATTGTTTAGTGCAACAAAAAAGTACTGGGTTACAAGAAACCCATTTAGTTATTGTACTGCTTGACTGATAACAATGAAACAATCATATGTACTGGTGGCGCCAGATACCTTAATAATATCAACGAAATCACAGATAAATTTTTGGGGCCTTAATTAGGGAAAATGTAATATTGTGAACAGTGAACCATACATAATATAACTGACAATCATTTAGCATGTATGAGGTCAGTAGAATAAACATAAATACAGAATGGGCGTAGCATTAATGCATCAACAATAGTTTATCACATGAACTATCAATAAAAATGCATGTTTAGAAATTTCTATAGTTCCATAACAGATAAATAAATAAAAAATACTCATTTAAATTGATTCTTATCAAGTTATTTAGTTATCAACTTTTATTAACAACTGAAAACTAAATTGTTGAAGTTAATATAAACATTTTATTTTTCTGCTCCAATGAACAATTGAACTTTGGCCATGAACATATCTAAGTTCATGTTCAATTAATTTTTGTTTGTATCAACCTTATATTTATTATTCATCATAATTATTCGTTTAGCCTTCAAACTGTTGATTATAATAGCAATTTCAACTTATCTAGATGTGTAGCGAACGAAATAATTCCAGGTTGAAATTTCAAAATATGATCTAGAAAAAGCCAATTGTAAAACAAAAGCACTCAATATCAATGAAAAAAATCAATAGAATGTAAAAAATAATACTCAAATTCTAACTTTATGAGTGATTACTTACAAATTGTATCATTTTCATTTGTCATTGCTTTAATGCACAAAAAATTTAACAAATATCTTCATTACAACAAAAATATGTGAGTCAATCATATTCTTTTTTTTTCTAACAAACAATAATCTGTTTTAAACAATCATCATTTCAAATTCATAATTAATATGTAGGCCGAAATTTCAAACAAAATACCCTTTCAAAAAGTGAGTTGACCAATTAAGAATAATTTGTAAATGTCACAATGATTGACATAACCTAAATCAGGTTAAAAATCAAATCAAATTGTCGAAATAACTATGAGAAAAAAATAGTACAAATAATATTTGGATCTTATGTTTGTTTAATCAGCGACTGAGTAGTACATAGGATCTGAAACAAATAAATAAACGAATAAGTCAAATTAGTCAAATATGCAACAAAAAATCAATGCATTACTTGAGCTACAATGCAGAACAAAAGAGGATATGTACAGGTGGGCTAGTTTTGACATAATTACTAGTTACTTTATGATGATGATGGTGACGTCGAAAATTAAACTTAATAAAATAATTAGTTAATGAACATAACATCTTTCATGTTAATCTGATTGTTCTTGTAAATTCGCGTAAATTCCATAATTATTTTCAATGAAAAAAATATTTTTTATCAGCGCCAAAATAAATATCATTTATCTGCTTGAAAGAATTCACATATAATTCAATATTCAATTAATTTTATATGCAAAACAGAATATGGTAATATCAACTTTAATTGTTGATGGCTCAGTTTCAGTTCACTTAAATATTATTGTTATTTTTACTACTAATTTTGCACTATTATTATGAGTATCATTACTTACTTACTTACGTACGCCTGTTACCTCCAATGGAGCATAGGCCGCACACCAGTTTCCTACAACCAACTCTGTCCTGGGCTTCCCTCTCCAGTTCTGTCCAATCTTTGTTCATTCCTCTCATATATTTCTCTATTTCTCGACGTAATGTGTTCTTTGGCCTTCCTCTTTCCCTTCAACACTGAGGGTTCCAAGTAAGGGCTTGTTTCGTGACGCAGTTGGGTGCTTTTCGTAGTGTGTGTCCTATCTACATCCATCGCTTCTTCCTTATTTCCTCCTCTACTGGAATCTCGTTTGTTCTCTCCCAAAGTACGTTGTTGCTGATGTTGTCTGGCCAACGAATCCGAAGTATTTTGCGTAGACAAATGTTAATAAACACATGTATCTTCTGGATGATTGCTTTCGTAGTTTTCCAAGTTTGCGCTCCATAGAGTAGACCTGTCTTGACATTTGTATTGAAAATCCTGATTTTGATAAGTATCATTACCAAGGTTTAATTAGATAACTTTGAATAGATTAAGCGTTGGGTATATTGGTAACAGCAGAAATCACAAATTTGTGACCGTACTCTTCTTCATTACAAATATCATATTTTTCAAACTTTCAAAAACTAGAACATGCGCACATGAATTTCCCACTCAAAAACACACCTTGACCTATTTGACATGCTTCGAAAATAGGTAAACCTACTTTAATTTTGATTGTACGAAAAATATTCAACTTTGTTCTTTCAGACTATTTAAACCTGCTTCAATTTCATGAAATATTTGCAATAATTTATTTTACTCTTTGAAGAACTAGCTTCCACTACGTCATGAAGCTTTGGAAACTTAATTTTATACTTACTGGTATTTGAAAAATATATCATTTCTATTGGATACGATCATCGTAATTGAATACAATACAATGGATCAAATACAACTTCTTTCTTCGGTCCTTATTTATCCGAAAATTCACCGTGGATCACTTTCAGTATCTCAAAATACTTCTGATTAACAGCTTAAGTTAACCCGTAACTTCATGATTACTTTTCAAATCAAAATAAGTTGGTAGGCTGTTGTGTTACTTTTACTAGACTAAAATACTGATCTGATGTAAATTATTTGTTGATTAATTGCTTCTGTTTAATTTGACTTAATTTGAATCGAAAGTCATGTTATAAGTTTGTAAAATAATTATGAGAACAAATTGTTATAAATGTTTAGTTTTTGAACTGTCATAGTCTTTCTGGACAACATCATTGACTTCTTATTCATGAAGAAGTAGAGCAAAACAATCTATCCTACGGCTTACCTTGCCAACTACAAAGATGAAGTCGCATCAAAATTGAATAAATTTAATGAAAACTCTGTAAAAGACGATTTTATTCTGTGAAATTTACATATTCACGTTGGCTCATCATTTATTTTGATGAAAAATGTTTTGATGACAATATAGAAGCTATGTGATAATATACAAGGAAGAATACTCATATAGGATGATTTTGTTTACTCCTTACTAGATATATGCACCGGATGAGAAGTTTATTTAATTAACAAAAGTTTGATGAAAAACGCTACCAGTTTTCTTAGTGTTGTCGAGGATGTCTAATGACTGAAAATGAAAAATATTTTCTGAACGAATTTAACAACAACCTTGAAGTACATGAAAGTAGATTCTAAGCAATAAAGTTTATAAAGTCTTAATCTATTTTGATTCAAGTTAAAGTTATAAACTTTCATCGATTCATTATCTTTATTGTTCAAAAACTGAAGTTACACGTTTTAGATCACTGTGTGTTTCTGCCTGATATTTTAAATAAGTTTTGTGAAAACGTTAGACTGAGAACTCATAGTGCTTCGCAGGAAATCACTACCGAACTTTTTTTTAACATAACTGCATTAAAGAAAATGTTGAGAAATTCGATTAACAGTTAGCCTATTCTCCAATTCCTTATCTGGTTTAGAAGAAAACCGAATACTATATCATAACAAAAAAGCACAAGTTAATCTTTAACCAACCTAGAACACAATTTTCTTATAAATTACTTAGATGACAACATGTTTTATATTGTTAGGTATCTCAACAAACTTTAAACCTTGAATTTAGTTTGAAGGATCAAACAATCTGACCTTTTTGAGTTGAATTTCGACTTTTTTCAGATTATAATTAGCATACTATCTATTCTAATCTAGCTTGACACAAGTCAACTGTCTCCTCAAGTGATAACCATTAGCATGTCTAAAGAATTATAAGCATTCAGACTGAAAGTAGATATGACATTCCAGAAGTGAACATACAAACTGTATCAGTAATTAATTCTCTACAAACGAATTATGAGTTTGTGAATTTCTGTCGTTGTTCTTGTTGTTATAAGTTAAGTCGAAATCCAGAATCGAAATAATTTAAAAATAGCAGAAAGTCTCTTTCACTACAAACAATAATAATAATTAAAATCATCGTTAACTGTCAGCATAAATGATGAATAAACTATATTCAAATTTTAAACGATCAATCCCTTTTATAAATTTTGATAGAACAGTGAGATGCAATTGATTTGAATAATGCGATGTATTTGCTCTATTCATTCCGAACAATCTGGTCAAAGCATTTTATATGAAGAAGAATAAAAGGTCAATTACATAAAAGTTCAAATAGACTTAAGGTGATAATTGTAAATAAAGGAGAGAGAAAAGCAACGTTATATGAAAAGAAAATGAAAGGATAGGAAATTGTCATATTACCCTGGGCTTAAAGATTACCAGGGGAGATTACATTCCATTAAGAATAAAACTATCAAACTGACATCAACATCATTTATGCTTTTGTAAGGGTATATATATCGTATTCAGCTAGTTTTCTTCACTGGTTGGATTCATCTTACAAACAGTTTTTACAACCAAGAAGGATCGCACTTCACTTTTGTCTTAGTTTGGATTGCTTTACCATATTTACAACATCACTGGACGGTCAAACTTGTGAGCTTCAGTTGATTTAGCTGAATTCTGAAGAATCACATTTTAAAATTCAAGTTTTGGTACATTCAGTACCATTGATTCATTTGTCTTGGTCCAAAAACTATTAAACTCCATGTATAAATAATATTACGAATAACGAAAAGAAAAAAGGAATCGTTTCCTTTTAAAAAAATTATATTACCTATATTCAACTTAGAAAATCAGTAAAAAAGGAAAACATTCACTAACTTGTTAAATGTTATAGTTTTCTGTAAAAGTCAACTAATGAAAAGTGTCATTTATCTTCACATAACTACAGTTTTTAGTTTTTGTTGTTAGATCTCACTACGAACATAAGTATTTGGGACTAGTTTAGTATTAGTAGTAGTTTTATAGCCTATGATCTGACTCCAGTTTGGATGAAAATTTGAATATGCTATAAATTAAACTTTCCATTTAACTTCATCTGTCATACTTCAGCTAACCGCGTTTGTGCACAGGCAATAATATACCAAAAACGGATTCTGCTAAATGATGATATTTTATCCAGTAGTTCACTTAGATAGACATTGAAATGGTATGCAGGAAAACGAAGCAAAGCTGCAAAGACTCACTATTTATAGCTAGAAATAATAAGTTAAAGATATGATGAACACAGTAAGCGATGCACAAACACGCTCAAATAAAAACAGTTACATGCGAATAAGTGACAAGGTCAAAATTTACCTGAAGTAGAATGAATTATTTGGTTCGGCCGAAATCTCGAATAACCCATGTAGGCGTAACATACAGTTAAACATTACAGTAGTAGTAATAATATTCCAGTAACGCCAACTTGCACAATAAGAATATTAATGTTTCACAAAAATTTTGATTCATTTATCATAAGCCGTAAAGATAAAGAGAAATATTCCAAACGAGAACACAATTTATTGTTTGTCGTCTCTAAAAAACAAAACTACAGTAATAAAACATAAAGCTTTAAAGTATGTCACTGCAAGTAATCAGGGCGGCGTTCGGAAAGAAAGTACGTGCACTAAAAGGAAGTTCATATTTTACCTTATTTTCTAACCAATAAATCTTAATAAACATCTTGTAATATGGCTTACAAAGTAAACATTACCAAACTATGGTTTGAACCGCATTGGCTGTTTATCAAAGTCAAAACAAGAAATATTAAATATATACATTCGAATAGTTTAGTGTATATAATTGATTAATAGAGAGCATTTCGGATTTCATTTAAGAGTTTTTTAAATATTTCTAAATATTTCTATTTATTATTCAATATCACACTTATCCTAAACTTTATGTCCACTTATACAGCTTTTATTGGCAAGAAATTATTTATTTGAATAGTTAGAGACGAAATAAATTATTTCTCAAACTAGTTATTCAAATTTACTTGTTTCTTTTTTGCCTAAGATAACAATTTAGAAATTACTCTCTACAATAAAATAACCACTGAGAATAAACAATAAGATTAGATTCCTTTTACTCCATAAATATGAAGAAAAGTATTTGATGGACTACTAAAGTTAATTTCTGTCCTAAACATACAAAACTATGCTAAATGGAAATTCGAAATTCTATGATCAATTTCAAAATAATGCACAAAATGTTTGAACATCTTTAACTCTTCCAATGGTATAGTGCTTCTTGTTTTTCGTATCACCAGAAAACAAAAAGAATACTGATTTGATGTTAACTTGAAAATCTATGAACGTCGAAATATTCTTATAATCTTAGCTTGTAGATAAGTTTAAAGACTGCATGTCTCATTCAATAATTTGTGAAATTTGTAAACAAAATCAACTGGCTACATCTGTTTTTGTTAATAATTCAATCAAATTCACAGTCGTTAAGATACAGGAAGATAAAAGATTTCAACTACATAACAATTAGAATTTGCTAAAGAAGTTCAATTGTTTTTGGCTGTTTATGATTATCAAATTTTTCATTTTGTGAATACTCAAGAGCACTTAACAAATAATTCTTCTATTTGTCTGATTATTCGTTATAGTAAACACTTGTAAATCAACAATTTGAATTATTCAACAAATTTACCTTAGATAAATTATTAAGCGCTAATAAAAGAAAACAACCATTTTGAAAAACAATATTCCTTTTTCCATTAAAGAATGCAATGCTTTACACCATAACAATGAATATATTATAACATTACTTACTTATTTACTTACCCCCAATGGAGCATAGGCCGCTCACCATTTTTCTCCAACCAACTCTGTCCTGGGCTTCCCTCTCCAGTTCTGTCCAATCTTTGTTCATTCCTCTCATATATTTCTCTATTTCTCCGCGTAATGTGTTCTTTGGCCTTCCTCTTTTCCTTCAACACTGAGGGTTCCAAGTAAGGGCTTGTCTCGTGACGCAGTTAGGTGCTTTCCGCAGTGTGTGTCCTATCCACATCCATCGCTTCTTCTTTATTTCCTCCTCTACTGGAATCTGGTTTGTTCTCTCCCACAGTACGTTGTTGCTGATGTTGTCTGGCCAACGAATCCGAAGTATTTTGCGTAGACAAATGTTAATAAACACTTGTATCTTCTGGATGATCGCTTTCGTAGTTCTCCAAGTTTGCGCTCCATAGAGTAGAACTGTCTTCACATTTGTATTGAAAATCCTTATTTTGGTTTTGGTTGAAAGTCGTTTGGAGTTCCAGATATTTTTCAACTGTAGAAATGCAGCCCTTGCCTAGCCGATCCGCGCTCTCACATCTGGATCGGATCCATCTTTCTCGTCGATGATGCTGCCAAGATATGTAAAGGTGTTAACGTCCTCCAAGGCATCTCCATCAAGAGTGATTTGGTTGGTGCATGTTGTGTTGCATCGGAGATTTTTGCTTTTTCCTTTATGTATGTTGAGACCTACTGCTGCAGAGGCTGCTGCAACACTGGTCGTCTTCTCTTGCATTTGTTGTTGCGTGTGAGATAGAAGAGCCAGGTCATCTGCGAAGTCCAGATCGTCCAGCTGTGTCCTAGCTGTCCAGTTGATACCGTGCTTCCCTCCAGATGTTGACGTCTTCATAATTCAGTCGATTACTAGGAGAAGGAGAAAGGGTGAGAGTAAGCAACCTTGCCTCACACCGGTCTTCACCTCGAAAGAGTCTGTTAGCTGTCCCTCGTGGTACTTGCTCCTCATCCCAAATCTTCTTGAAGAGGATGTAAAATATTTTCGCAGTTGCTTCTACATCTTCTTTCATTGCCTCTGCTGGAATGTTGTCTAGTCCTGCTGATTTGCCGTTCTAATTTGTCTGATGGCCATACTGATCTCCTCAACCGTAGGTGCGCCAATATTAATTGGGAGGTCTTTGGATGCTGCTTCGATGTTGGGTGTGTTCAGTGGAGCTGGACGATTCAAGAGTTCCTTAAAATGCTCTACCCACCTATTTCGCTGTTCTTCAGTGTTGCTGGTTACTTTGCCTTCCTTGCTTTTCACCGGTCGTTCTGGTTTACGATAGTTTCCGGTCAGCTTCTCTGTTGTTTCGTACAATTGTCTCAAGTTTCCGTCTCTTGCAGCCTTTTCCGCCGTCACTGCTAGATCTTCCACATATTTTCGTTTGTCAGCTCTGATGCTCTTCTTCACTTCCCTGTTTGCTTCTGTGTATGCAACTTGTGCCTGAACTTTCTCTTCTCTTGTTCGGCTGACATTGATTGCTGCTTTCTTGTTCCTCCTTTCTTCAATTTTTTCAAGAGTACCAACGGAGATCGATTCCTTGTGATGGTACTTCTTGTGACCCAGAACTTCGTGACATGTTAAAGTGATTGCCTCCTTAATCCCTTTCCAATTGTTCTCCAATGTTGCGTCCTCTCCATTGTGTAGATCCTGAAAGGCCTGAAACCTATTGGTGAGGGCTATCCTGAATTCGTTGAGCTTTACAGTATCCCGAAGAAAGGCCGTATTAAACTTCTGTGATGTTGTCTGCCCCGTTGTCCAGTGCTTCTTTAGTTTCAGTTTCATTTTGGCGATTAGCAAATGGTGATCTGAGGCTATATCAGCTCCTCTCTTGGTTCTCACATCCTCCATGGTCCTTATGAACTTTTTGTTGATACAGATATGGTCAATTTGGTTTTGAGTAGTGTGGTCCGGTGAAATCCATGTAGCTTTGTGTATGCGATTGTGCGGGAATATTGTGCCACCGATGACCAGTTTGTTGAAGGCACATAGGTTTGCAAATCTCTCACCATTTTCGTTTCTTTCTCCCAGTCCATGTCGTCCCATGATGTCTTCATATCCAGTATTGTCCATTCCGACTTTGGCATTCAGGTCTCCCATAAGAATCGTCAAATCCTTTGGTGAACATTTCTCGACGATTGACTGCAGCCTTTCGTAGAATTGATCTTTATCGTCGTCATTGTAGTCATTGGTAGGTGCATAACATTGGATGACGTTCATTGTAATGTCCTCTTTCTTTGTTTTGAAGGATGCTTTAATGATCCTGGGTCCATGAGATTCCCATCCTATCAGTGCCTTTTGTGCATGTTTGGACAGCATCAGTGCAACTCCTTGTGTATGTGAAGCATTTTCCTGTTCATGACCAGAGTATAACAGCAGTTCCCCTGAAGCTAGTCTCAGTTGTCCTAATTGTGTCCAATGTGTTTCACTGATGCCGAGCACCTCGAGGTTGTATCTTTTCATTTCTGCAGCAACTTGAAATAGTCTTCCAGTCTCCCACAATGTACGAACGTTCCATGTGCCTGAAAGAATGGTTGCTCTGGTTGTCAGGAGAGGCATCGGCCCCGTGACTTCCGAGGGAACTCGGCTTTCATTACGCGACGTCATAATTCTTCTTGCAACTCCAAGGGCAGAGTTAAAATGGTTTGAATTATTTTTTCTGGTAAGCGTTTTCTTGGCAAGTTAGTTTTTGACGGAATGGGGTCGCCAACCCCTCTTCCTTTATCCGGGCTTGGGACCGGCAGTAGCCCCGAAGGGACTACTGGCGGAGTTATATCATTACATTTTTCAATAGTAAATTGTGAATTAATTGAATAAATTAATTATTCTGTGCAGCAAATAACACCATAAACTGAAGATATTCGTGCAATACGCGTACATTGACTAGTCTATAAAAGAAAGAATTTTGTACGTGGTATAATTTAGAGTTATACGAAATGCTGTTGTTCTGTAAATACATTGATCAGAAAATTTGTTTGGATATAATCTATGAAATAATTATGTTAAAGCACTCAACTATAACCCATCTTTTTTATGTATACGAGCTAACGGCATTGCTATGCTAGACAATCCGATATGGTAGAGAGTAATTGAAAGCTTATGATGATTCAAAACAGTGGTTCTCTTTGATAAATTTGAACATAGAAATGAGAAGACATATTTTGTGAGATAGTACCATTTCGTGCTTTCTCGTCAATCACATACAAGCAACATGTTATTCGTGTAAATACAGTTTTGAAGATAAGGTCAAAATTTCTTATTTAGCATGGCATTCACTCACTAGAACCATGGTAAACAAAAGTCAACATACAGTTGTTTTTGAACACATAAAGTTGGACTTCTACGACCAATCAATAAGAACACAACTACGACGAAACTGATAGCAACTGATGTGCCCAAGAAACCAGTGTACCTACAGTTACCTTTCATGGGTGATCACTGCATGAAAATTACAACCAAACAGACTGCAGCTGCAATAAAAAAGACCTTCAATGCAGCTAATCTGAGGCTTATCACAACAACTCAGTCAATCTCAGTTACCCCGATCAAGTCTCCAAGACCGATTCAGACCAATTCACATGTAACTGCGGAGAAAGTTACTTGGGTAGGACAGATCGCCGACTGGAGGACAGGATAGGGGAACATATTACAAAATGGTTAATCAAATCCATGATTCATCAACCTAGCCCGTCATCTCAAGATCGATCAAGAAACCCAGCCTCGTCCATTGCAAAACATCTAACGATGAGTGGTCATCAAATTGACCCAAAATCAGCCTTTGTGACATATCATCAAAATCCACACACACTCAAACTACTCGAAGCTATCTTGATTGGTCGGAAAAGTCCAACTTTATGTGTTCAAAAACAACTGTATGTTAACTTTTGTTTACCATGGTTCTAGTGAGTGAGTGAATGTCATGCTAAATAAGAAATTTTGACCTTATCTTCAAAACTGTATTTACACGAATAACATGTTGCTTGTATGTGATTGACGAGAAAGCACGAAATGGTACTATCTCACAAAATATGTCTTCTCATTTCTATGTTCAAAGATTCTGATGAGATGTTTGAAAATTTAAACGTTTTCACGGCTTGCTTATCACTTTATGTTTGAAATGAACATCTGATCCTTCTCATATGCTAAGCAAACCAGTAGAATATATGTAAAATGAACAAATAATTAATATGAATCAATAAGTAAATAAAATAATTTCAAATGGTTGATAATTTCTATTTATTCAAAACAGTGACTAATTAACATTAATAGTTGTTAAATATAGCTCAATGAACATTTTCTTAAAAAGTAGACAAACACAAATAAAACAAACGAAAACCATTAAAAAAAGAAGAAATACTGAAATTCAATTAGTAGTATAATAATTTATTCCTTAGATTAAAAAATAGCTACTCACTAAAAAACGGAATTATTTATTTTTCTTCATTTATTATAGAATAGTATCAGTCTTTCTTTTCATGTATTTGCTTTACTTACTTATAGTTATTATGGTCAACACTTGACTACAATTCATAGGATCATCTAGTTTAAGTTGAGTTAATTTTTCTCAGAATAACTCAAAGTGATATTGTGCAATTGTTTGTTATCATGATTTATATAGCTCTACCGATAATTATCATTCATATTAGCCAGTAATTATTGTAAATAATTACAAACGTTTTAAATTATAGATGATATTATTTTTAGTTTCGGTTTATTACTTCACTGTATGTTATACATCAATGAAATTACGAAGGTCAAATGTTGACTAGACATGAATTTATTTCACATACAACGATACTGTTCTTGAAACCAAACATCAATGTGGGTTGTTTACATGAAAAATAATATTACTCTTATATCAAGGTTGGGTCCGTGTACTCAACTTTGGGCGAAAATTTCTGTGTGAAAACTATTGCTAATACCATGCTATTTGTACCGAAGAAGATGAAAATGAATGTTTTAACGATTCAATGATCATTTCACCCACTTATAATTGCACGCTTAACTTCTGATTCCTGTGAAATAGCTTTCTAGTTTGTATCAACTTAAATGTTTCACTGATTATATCCACAACTAGCGGGAAAGACATTGTATTTGTAACAGCTCAGAAAACTAAGTTTCTGAGAAAAGCTTTGTGAATGGTTAAACTGCTCCAAAGTAATTAAGAAGACATGATATTCATATAATGCGTTACTTATAACAGTTGTACCATTATTGATTATCTCTGTACGACAACCCTGGTGCTGATATGATTAAATTTTGATAGAAGTCATAACATTAAAGCTTTTGCAAAACAATTAGTCAATTCTATAAGGTACCAAGCGGTAATATTCACTTACAGAAATGCACTCTTTTCGTAGCTAATTTATTCCTGATAGTATGAATCTCAATTTTAACTTGATCTGTAGTTAATAAATATATCGAAAGACTATGTAAAACGAGGTACTGAATAATCAATGTTCCGAAATTTCATCATAGCGAAATGAATTTACAACTGTAATATTATAGTTAAACTGTGAAATTATTGTTTTAGTGTGTTGATAGCGTACATTTTCCAAGTGTTAACAATCCTGTTAAAATCTATGAAAAAAAGACACTTGTACTGAATAAAAAGCTTTGACTTATTTATTGACAAATGAGATAAAAACAACTTCGCTACAAATTTATTCATCTGTGTTCTATATTTTTGTTCATGATAAATGTTAATATTCGTTAGGGGTTTTAGTCATTCAGTAAACTGATTATCGATTATTTTTGTTTTAAATAATTCAGTGTACTCAATATAACTGACACCTTGATCTATATTTGTGGCCCTGATCATTTTCGACAAGGTATCTGGAGTTATAATATCCTTACTGAATAAATTGTGTGTGTGACAGTTTCGAATTGTGATTACGTATTCAATCAGCTAGACAGTAATAGATATCCGAAATCTGTCTGGTTGGATTTTTTGGATCTGTTTGGTTACTAATCGCCTGTACGAACACTTTACTTGTTGAAATATTCTGTAGATCAAGCGATATTTCGATTTCAACAGATTTCAAAATGATATCGTTTTCCTCTCAAAAGGGTTATCTACTTATATGTTAAGGTCAATTTGTTCAAATAATTGTAAAAGAGAAAGATATTATTTAATTATTAGTGTATATGTCTAGTGCATTCATTCCAAAACGGTGTGATTTACTTTCTAAATACTCGAAGATTCCTGTTTCCCGCCTAAACGACTACAAATATCTGTTGCTCATTCAATCTATTTTAGCGGAGATGTATACTTTTATCACTGATTAGGATACTGCAGTGAATATCGTGACCATCAGACTTTCTATATGCACATGTATTCAGAAATTCAAATAATATCTGCATGAAAGTCTCCAAACTGATTCTAATTTTGTGACATAAGTAATTAGAAATTAAGTTTAATTTAACATTTATTTCCGAATGTCATTAAAGAATCTCCCATAGAGACATTCGAAAGGTAAGATGAGCAAAGAAATATTTCTTTTCAGTTAGTTCTTCATAAAGGCTTCGTACTAATGTGATTTGCAAACTAGTGAAAAACTTAATCCCAACTAGATGAGGCGATGAAACAGTTTAAGAATATAATAGTTAGTTAGTTAGATAAAGTTTGTAAGATTAAAATTAAAACTAGGAGAAACTTTCATAAACGGCTAGTTAATAGTAACAGTTACATAATAAACCAGATTTTAGAACAGTTCATAGCAGGAGAAAGAAAGGTTTTAAAACATGTAATACTATGTATAAGGTCGGGATAAGTTATGAGACTGTACAAACATATCATCTACAAAACTCAGTTTTATTGATGTGCATTTATATTACGTCTGGAATCCTTAAGGTGAATTTAAAGGAATCTTATAAACAACTTGATTTGTTGAAGTCTTATCTATGTTGTCACAAGTAAAGACTATGTACAACAAGAATGAGCCTATCAATACATTTTTTGTCCTTTGGTAAGTCATGAGACAAGATGTTCCGAAATACGATGGTGTATTTTTCTGTTTATGCGCCCAAGATAACTGGCTTCACAAGAGCAGTTGAAATAGTAAAAAAACAAGGGTAAAGCAACTAGATAATTTATCCCTATTTCGCGAACTTTTCATTAGTCCGCTGTAGAACGTAGGACATAATCGGATGGTAATGAATGTGCATTCTATGGTTTTTTTATTTATTCAGTTTCTACTTCCCTGACTACATCACCTTTGGACTGCAATTTCAAAAACATATCTATGTATTTCCAAATATACATTTTAGTAAGAACTTTGATAAATAAGTTTTAGTTCCTCTTCAAGACAGTCATCGGAACTAATAATTTTTTATCTTTAGTTTGTAGTAAGAAAAAGCTGGGAAATAGTGAACATTGGCTTTTTGTAGTCAGTCTACAAGAAAAACTTCTTTTTGTAGACTCATCGGTTCTTCATGTCAATATAACAATAGAAAGGAAATGATGTCACACTTTTGTTCTTTCATTGTGAACGGATCGTTTGGTAGACTTAATTTAATATATCTAGTAGGATCTTAGCTTCGCTTTTATTTTTTGTAACTATAAATATATCATACACGTATCGGCAATAAAATGCTCCTTTGCTTATCACATCCTTGAGAGGATCATTTCCTGATTTTACCAATAATAAACCATACAAGATTGGACCTAATGGAGATGGCATAACGACCCCGTCACGTTGCCTATAAAATGAAAAATGTTTATTGATTGTTCCTTCGAGCACTAATTCCTTCATAGAGGTATCAAAACATCTAATAGTTTTTATATAAAACTGTTTAAACGATTAATATAAGGTAGTGACTAACAATGGACAAGCCAAATCATCAGATTAAAATTCATTAAGATCAGATTAACTATTACCATCGAGATTTCTGAATAAATAAAATACTCCTCCTAACACGACTACGAGCACTGTTGAATTTAGTATTGAAATAAATGTCAATACTTTCATCTTCCAAAGTATCAATCCAAAAAGTCTTACATAAAATACATCACTGATCTTGACTAGAGGCTATTAGAAATAAATATATTTTGACATTCAAGTTATTCAGAATTTCCTTAAATGTCAATACACCTAATCTTATTGTTTAGAAGATTTAAAAATAAAATTTCTTCTCATTAAGTTGAAGTGTACGTACAGGAAATTTATACATATAGATCCGAATTACTTATTTTATATTAAATTTAGATAACAGCTAGCAGTAGAATGGAAGATGCGCGTTCCGTCCCATTTGTGACTCAACCGTGTGTACTTTCATCCATATGTTGATATTCACGATGAAACTCAAACCTAGTACCTTCCCTTTTAAACGTTAATTCATTATTCACGTCCGGACAGTGACTAGCTTGTACAACGGATACGGGCTTTATTTGTAAAGATTTGTAATTTTCCGCTGATGATTTTTGGGGAGTTTCGACTGGTCAATTACAGTGCAATATGTTCAGCCTTAAACAGTAACAATATTTTACTAGATGATATTGGATTGATCAATTTAAATATCATGCATAACAAATACTTTGATAATTATTATTTACCCAATAATTTTCATCTCGAAACTAACTAAGTCTGTCTGGTAGTGAAATATTCCAAAGTAATAATTTGTTGCTTCATCAATGGATAGTATGTTAAAAAGCAAATTTATAACTTAAACAATCAGGTGAATATTGTATTTAAAGTCTTTCGACATAATGATACTAAGTTGCGTACAGACAGAAAGTTATTGATTTATCATTAACGACTGATCCAACTAAAAATCGAACTCAATAAAATCTGCATGTAAATCTTTGTCTATAACCTTATTCTTCTGTCACACATTGAGTCATTCAAACCTATGACCTGTTTTCCATAACAGAGGAATTCTATTGTGGTTAGCGCATGAGAAACTCGATCACATAAAGTAGTAGTTAAGTTATAGTGCTGAACAGCAAGTAAATAGTCTTATTCACTTATCAAAAAATGGTACTAATGTATGAGAGTTTGCCTAGATCAACTGTCAACTAAACTAGATTAATATAATAGAGCTAATAGATGTTTAAAAAAATTGACTGAAACTTTTAGCAACAAAATAAAGTAAATTCCATCCAAACTAACACATATTAGTTATTCACTTTAAATTTCCGATGCAAACTAATGCTGCTTACACGTACATAATAATTAATTAGCATGGATATTTTCTGGTTCTCTGTAAAAACTTATGATCTTTTAAGAAAAATAATGAACTTTGTATTTGATTTACATTCTTATCAATAACTAAAGTGATAAATAATAGTATGATGTTATTTTGCAGTGCTTCAATTCAACTGTATATTAAGAATTATTGGTTTCATGTAGGTCATTAAAAATTGCTTGGTATTATTGTTTAGTAAATGCCATTAAAGCATTTTGTCAGCCTTCATGCAAAAGACCCACATGACTGGCGATGTCATTTCACTTAGCAAAAATTGTAAAGACAAAACCAAGAGGAAAAGGAAAACATGGATCGATAAAGATGGGTAGTACAAAAATGTTATTAACACTTGAACCACTAAATTTCAATCGATCTTTTTTCTCTTTCACAATAAATCATTCAATATCTACCTACTAACTGTTCCTAAAAAATTATGCATGAGATAAAGGTCAGATTTTTGTACTACTGTATATTTATTATTCCATTAACCAAATGGTTACGTTTTAGACACATAGATCGAAGACCTTACACGTGCTCTTAGATCAAATATTCCATCAGAGGTGAGAAAGTCACAATGACAAAGATTAGCTTATGAGGAAAATGAACTACTATTAGCTGTAGCGTGTCACCAGTTCCACTAAGATAGAATTAAAAGTTTGTGGATTTACGTTGATAAGTATTGCTGGTAATCAAGATAGAGAGCTGAAATTACGTTTTAAACTAGTTGTGAGTTTTTTCAACATTACTTCCGTTCATAATTCAATATAATTACTCTCCCATAATATTTGTGTGTTTTTCAATTTGATACTTTTTTCGGCATAACTTTGAATTATTGCTGGTTGATATTCATTCAACATAATGTTCTTTGTATTATTTCAGTGTAAAATTCATAGCTTGTGTTTCTTAGGTATTTCCCGCGTTAAAATTGTTAGCTAGTCATCAAGCGTGCGTAAAATCCATGTCTAATTGAATGCATTTGTCATTCTGATTTATTTCTGGGGCCAAATAAATTCACATTAATCTTGACGTTCTCTGCTGGTGTCATCGGATTCTAGGTCCCAGTACAAAGCATAAACCAGTCCAATATTCCAAAGATATAAAAGTTGGTGTGAGTGACTGGTAACATTTTTCAAAGAACAAATTACACATTGATTAATGATCAGTCTATTTGTACTAGAAGAAACTTGTCAACCAAGTAATCGTAAAAACTAAACCTATCAGTAGATAAAAATTACTTGGAATTTAACTGAATTCTTTTTGAACTTTGGAGCTCGAATTCAATACAAACTTAATTGACAACCAGTACTAAATGTTACCTTCAAAAAAGTATTATCTTTAGTCTCAAAAACTCATTAAACATTACAAAAAATTGATTTTATTCTCATATAGAATTAGGAATAAACAGGTTGATTGGATACAAGTTACAATTTGAAAATAGCTTGAGAAGAATATACACATGAGTTGAAACTGTCCAAAAACACGAAATAACAGGTTCAAAAAAAAGGAAACAAACATATCGAATAGTCGAGTAATTTTTGCTAGGAAAAAACAATTAGACATCATAATAGATGACAATTGAATTAACCCACTTTTGTCAATCCATCGTAATCTTTATGTCTTCCATTACAATTCACTACTATAATGGAACTATTTTACAAAAAAAACAAATATCATCTAAATCACTTTGTGTATGTCAAATAAATTATAATGAACGAGATTGAATTTTGCGTTCATTAGCAATCGACAGTTAACTTGCTCAAACCTCAATAATTCGCACACTATTAATTAGCAAAATTTATATGTAAATGGTTTAACTCCGCCAGTAGAACCTTCGGGGCTACTGCCGGTCCCAAGCCCGGGTAAAGGAGGAGGATTGGACATGGGGTTGGCGACCCCATTCCGTCAAAAACTAACTTGCCAAAAAAACGCTAACCAGAAAAAATAATTCAAACCATTTTCACTCTGCCCTGGGAGTTGGAAGAAGAATTATGACGTCGCGTGATGAAAGCCGAGTTCCCTCGGAAGTCACGGGGCTGATGCCCCTTCTGACAACCAGAGCAACCATTCACTTAGGTACATGGAACGTTCGTACATTGTGGGAGACTGAAAGACTATTTCAAGTTGCGGCAGAAATGAAAAGATACAACCTCGAGGTGCTTGGAATCAGTGAAACACATTGGACACAAGTAGGACAACTGAGACTAGCTTCAGGGGAACTGCTGTTATACTCTGGTCATAAAGAGGATGATGCTTCACATACACAAGGAGTTGCATTGATGCTGTCCAAATAAGCGAAAGAGGCACTGATAGGATGGGAATCTCATGGACCGAGGATCATTAAAGCATCCTTCAAAACAAAGAAACAGGACATTACAATGAACGTCATCCAATGTTATGCACCTACCAATGACTACAATGATGACGATAAAGATCAATTCTACGAAAGGCTGCAGTCAATCGTCGAGAAATGCTCACCAAAGGATTTTACGGTTCTTATGGGAGACCTGAATGCCAAGGTTGGAATGGACAACACTGGATATGAAGACATCATGGGACGACATGGACTGGGAGGAAGAAACGAAAATGGTGAGAGATTCGCAAACCTATGTGCCTTCAACAAACTGGTCATCGGTGGCACAATATTCCCGCACAAACGCATACACAAAGCTACATGGATATCACCGGATCACACTACTCAAAACCAGATTGATCATATCTGTATCAACAAAACGTTCAGAAGGACTATGGAGGATGTGAGAACCAGGAGAGGAGTTGATATAGCCTCAGATCCCCATTCGCTAATCGCCAAAATGAAACTGAAACTAAAGAAGCACTGGACAACGGGACAGACAACATCACACAAGTTGAATACGGCTTTCCTTCGGAATACTGTAAAGCTCAACGAATTCAGGATAGCCCTCACCAATAGGTTTCAGGCCTTTCAGGATCTACACAATGGAGAGGACACAACATTGGAGAACAATTGGAAAGGGATTAAGGAGGCAATCACTTTAACATGTCAGGAGGTCCTGGGTCGCAAGAAGCAGCATCACAAGGAACGGATCTCTGTTGATACTCTTGCAAAAATTGAAGAAAGGAGGAACAAGAAGGCAGCAATCAATGTCAGCCGAACAAGAGCGGAGAAAGTTAAAGCACAAGCTGCATACACAGAAGCAAACAGGGAAGTGAAGAAGAGCATCAGAGCTGACAAACGAAAATATGTGGAAGATCTAGCAATGACGGCGGAAAAGGCTGCAAGAGACGGAAACTTGAGACAATTGTACGAAACTACAAAGAAGCTGACCGGAAACTATCGTAAACCAGAACGACCGGTGAGAAGCAAGGAAGGTAAAGGAATCAGCAACACTGAAGAACAGCGAAATAGGTGGGTAGAACACTTTAAGGAACTCTTGAATCGACCAGCTCCACTGAACACACCCAACATCGAAGCAGCATCCACGGACTTCCCAATTAATATTGGCGCACCTACGATTGAGGAGGTCTCAACATACATAAAGGAAAAAGCGAAATTCTCCGATGCAACACAACATGCACCAACCAAATCACTCTTGATGGAGATGCACTGGAGGACGTTAACACCTTTACATATCTGGGCAGCATCATCGAAAACCAAGGTGGATCCGATGCAGATGTGAGGGAACGGATTGGCAAAGCAAGGGCTGCATTTCTACAGTTGAAAAATATCTGGAACTCCAAACAACTTTCAACCAAAATCAAAATAAGGATTTTCAATACAAATGTGAAGACAGTTTTACTGTATGGAGCGGAAACTTGCAGAACTACCAAAGCCATCATCCAGAGGATACAAGTGTTTATTAACAGCTGTCTACGCAACATACTTCGGATTCGTTGGCCAGACATCATCAGCAACAACGAACTGTGGGAGAGAACAAACCAGATTCCAGTGGAGTTGGAAATCGGGAAGAAGCGGTGGAAGTGAATAGGATACACATTACGAAAAGCACCTGACTGCGTCACGAGACAAACCCTCACATGGAACCCTCAAGGCAAAAGGAAAAGAGGAAGGCCAAAGAATACATTACGCGGAGAAATAGAGAAATATATGAGAGGAATGAACAAACATTGGACAGAACTGGAGAAAGAAGCCCAGGACAGAGTTGGTTGGAGAAAACTGGTGGGCGGCCTATGCTCCATTGGGAGTAACAGGCGTAAGTAAGTAAGTAAGTAATATGTAAATGGTTTACTGTTTATGATTAATAAATTCTCTATAGGAAAACAGTTACCATCAGAATAGAATAGTGATTGGAGCTGGGTAGTACGTGTTCGAATACAACCAGAAACATGAGCCTCCTCAAAGTTGTACGTATCTTATAATGATAGGTGATCAATAAACATGAAAATCAGGTCACAGATTTTGTGCCAACTACTTAACATCAAAATACATATGTCCGTATACACATATATTCCTACTGATATGCTTATTTCTATGCATAAATGATATGATAAATCAGTTTCTGTCAGTAAATTGACCAAACTGACCAAATAGATAACCAGCTGTGAAAAACAGATTAGTCATTATCACTAAAAAAAATAACGTTAGGATTAAATACAGCTGTGAGAATTAATATGTCTAAAAAAAGCGTTGATACAATACGATTACCAAACTCATTTTACACATTGAAAATCCAAGACGAATAAATACATAAATCCAAACAACTCAACGTAGCAAGTGTTTAGGATTAGGACTCAGTTATACAAAAATAATGAAGGGTTCAATGGGGAAGAGAAAGTTTGCAGACATTTATTTCTAATACTAATCGACTTAAATATAAACGTGCGATTTACTTTAATGTTTAACGAGGTGTCTAATAGTCAATGGTGACTATCCAAATAAAGCAAATGTATTCAAGACCTGGAAAAACAAACAAAATCCAGTTATTTTGTACACGTCGAATAATACATGCACAAATCATAGTGATTATATCATTGGGTTATCAGTTTCGGAATCTTGTGTGAACAAATTTTAATCTATTACGACATTACTCTAAAGTAATAACTAAAACCATTAGTTGCCTGAACTAGTGATCTGATTAACTTCAGCACCTGATATTACTCAACTGTTTACGTTGTGTTGACAGAGTGGTCAAATGCACTACAGCCCCATGTGCAAACTAAGCAGCTCTTGAGAACTCTCAAACCAAGATCCAAGCTATCTGCTCTTCAACATCACCACTTACCTATATAACTTGATGTCAGTAACACTGACAATCAGTTTCAAAGTACTAATAACTTTGATAAACGTTTTCAGAAAATGAAAACCACAATGCCAAGGTAATTTTTATCTCCTAATTTTTTCTCCCGACCATTACAATCAAGCATTGAGCAAAATCAGTGTTTAATCATTTTTGACTTAATTTTAAGTGAATCCTAAAGTAGAAATTGTGAAAATATATGAGGACAGAATGAAAATCAAAATTTGTGTGGGACAATATGTATAGAATTTACAATAAAAAAGAATTGGGTCACTTTTGAAGACTAGAAAAATAAAAAATTATATGTACAGATAATTGTTCACAAAGTAGCACAATTTCACACCAAATAAACTCAATCGCCCGATGTATGAAAGAAACTGAATTATACATCACAAGTGATGGACCAAAACTTGATAAATCCATCATCAGAAGCTGTTGTGAGAATTAGTTGACAGTCTGATGTATCTTTGCTATGACTGTTGTCAGTTAGATGCCTAGGTTGCCAACGTACACAGTTTACATCTTCTGAATGAGCATCCGGAACATGACCCCATAAAACAGGTGGTTCTTCTAAACATGGTTTCCCGCCAATATGAACCAAACCATTAGATGGCATTTTATAAATGCATAATCTATTATCAGAACCACAACTAGCCAATAGTTGACCATCGGGTGACCTGTCAAACAGATGAAAAACAATGCGCATAGACTATAGGAAAAAGATAAAGTTAATTAAACCAAACATGTCCTAAATTATGAACGTAAAAATTTGCTTGACGCTAAAAACCACCAATTTTTAGAGCTCAATTTTGCTTTACTTGCAAACGTCGATCAAACACTGACTGACCATATCTTTGTAAGTAAAAGTCGATTAATTTTAGTATTAATAAAATATTTTCTCCTACAAACCATGACATCTAAGTATCAACTGGAGTAATTTCTCATTTTACTATCTATCTTACTGACTGTTAATTTGATACGTAATAAATGGCGCTCGACTAGAACAAAATTTACAAAGCCAAAATTTCATATCCCATTTGTAAAATTTTTTTTATACCAGTATTGAAGTGTCAAATAATAATCTACATAAAAATAATTGATGACTTTAAACTGCTTACTTACATATTTCCTCCTCAACAGACAAGTTTTCACGACTAAAAATCTTATCGATTTTCATAAGAAAAGTGAAAATCCCAACCCAAGGATAAAATGTTAGTAATCTAAGAGTCGCAATAAACTGCATGTTTAAAAAGGTGATAAGAGTGGTTGGTAGAGCGGACTTTTTTCCGCGTGTAATTGCTAACTGGTTAGTGGTAAAGAATAAGGAAAAAACTGTAAAAGTCAAATAATCTCATTCATATATGTCGTCTTTCTTATTTCCATTTATAAAATAATAATAATAATCAACACAAAATGGAAGAAGTAGTGTTTAAAGCAGTTTTCCTATCTGCGAGAAATAACAAAAATATCACAGTTATACGAAGCTAGGATTTACTGGATAAAAGTTCTCTATAAACTCATCTTAGAGAATAAGTCTTTTGTGATTTGATCAAACGAAATTACGACTGTTTAAATCGATAAATGAACGCAATGGCATGATGTGGCTGCGTGATATTTACTCACGAAACCATAAGCTTCTGAACTATTAGGCATCAAAAACAAGGCCAGTAGCTAAATGAATAGTTTTTCTTGGTGCAATAAAATAACATACTTATATTGACAACATGAACACAAAATAAACATGATAAAATGTGCCATTTGTAAGTGTGAACCAATCAAGATTTTGGTAAACCTAGTAGGGAAAGGCTTTAGACATGGTTTCATTTAAATGCATACCGGGAGGAAGGCTTTACAGGACGATGAGTTTAGAAATGGACTGATGCAGTTATCACAGACTATGATAACTTTATTTGTACGTATCATTTTGCCCTAATTTTTGAGAAACGGTTTAATAGCAGTTGTGAAGCTTCAATTAACCATCCTAATAAAAACGCGTTCAGAAAAATAACTAGTATGGCAATGTGAAATCCTAGCACAATAAAGTTTTGTGTCTCCTATGACACCAAATAACATGATTGTAAAACAAAAATCACCAGGACATGTATCAAATTTTCATCAAACACCCTAAAAATAGATTATAAACTACACTGAAAGAATCTAAATTGAAAGCACTTTTATGTTTCAGTCATCACTTGCTCAGTATGACTTGATGCTACTAACTTAATTGAAAAGTAAATGACGTACGAGTCATGTACCCGTTGAAAAAATACTCATATTATAGATACACAAGAGTACAAATATTACTCACCAGCTTAAATCGAAAATTGTACGCATGTGATAGCCAGTTATTGTAGCGATACACACCCAAGAAGTTGATTTACTGCAAGATCCTAAAAAACGAATATTAATTACATTGATATATGATATTTTTACAAGTATGTACAGCCAATCGAAAAACAAGTAATCGAGAACGTTTCTACAAAATTAGTCACATGGGGAAAAACATCACTGAAGGTAGAGATAATGGGTTCATAAAGTCGAATTATAAAAATACCGAACAGTGTGCTTGAATAATCCGGACAGTAAAAACAGAATAATTACTCAATCTACTTATGATAACTCTGTGAACTAATTGATAATACTGTTAACAAACCTCTAAAAAGAGAACTGCAAATGAAAGTGCCAATATAGAAGGAAAACAGATTTTACTCATTTCAAATGCTTTTGAACACCTCACCCAGAACTATTCTTTATCGTTCAATAAATATTGGTATGACTGTGCTTTTGAAAATTCTTGAAACAGAAACATACATACATAGCCCTATGGACAATAACAACAACGACAGTGAAATAACAACTTTTTTTAGGTAAATATTTCACTTTAAAAAAAAACATTTTCCCACTCATATATATCACTCGGAAAGCTTTGTGAAGTTAAAACAAACTTGGAAATAGTAATAAAAGTGTGATTTATGACATAAAGAGAAAGGAAAAACAAGTAAAAAGTTAACAGTAATTAGTTAACCTATTAGTATTACTATAGGTTACTAGATACATATAAACTAACAGAGAATTTACATGAAAGTAGTTTTTACAGAAAATTAAACATCTGTGTTTAAACAAAAATATTATATATTCAGTAATTATTCGAATAATCCGCTAAACGCAATGTAGAACCTGGTACATGTACATTGGATCAAGTAGCTACATCACAATAGCACAGTGAGATGAAATTATTCAAACAAATCATGGAGTACTGAAAAAAGTTTCAATGCTAGTGATAATCGAGAAAATACGAATTCAAAGAATAATAAAAAGGAATGAACATAACATCAAAACGTAGGGCCTAAGAACTAGGCCATCAAGAGCGATACTTAACTTTGTCACCCTAAGCCTCCAACCACTGATCTAAGTGATCACGTGGAAATGAACAAGGTTGTCTCCATCTACCAGAATGACTCAAACCAACAGTCGATGACTTCATGGACTGATAACATGTCTTCTTCCAAATTAACTGTGCATCAGGAATCCAGGTAGATGGTTATTGAGTATTATGTGATACGTGTTCAAACCATCTCAATCGATTTGCTATACTTACCTAGTACCCTGTGTCTGACCCCAGGATGGCTCACTTGGTAAATCCAATATACACCAGTATCTATGGTGTATCTAAGATCAAATACCGGTAACTTATAAAACCAGCTGCTTTCAAAGATCACATTTTACAGTCATGAAGTAACGAGGATTGAGTTGTTGTTTAGTTGGTAAACGAAAATCGCACCTACAACAAAAGTGGTGCCTATTGACAAAAATCGAGTGAGCTGTCGAATTTATGCCGCGATTTTGTCAAATACCAAGATAAGAGGTGTCGACACACTTAATCACCATGTTGACGCAGACTAGTTCACATATAGATGACGGTAAAAGCATCCAAAACATTCTAGCACTTTTTCTTTAAGGCGGTCAGAAGACTGCATTTTTCCAGCGTCTTTACCAAGCAGAACTATACTTTCTGTATATTGTAAGTCAAAAAAAGAATCTCATGGTAAACGATCGATCCCTAAAAAGTTAGACAATGAGAGTATTATCACTGAAATAACGACCGAATTGAATAAAAACGAAGAAATGGGACAATCCTGACGAACTTCTTGAAAATGTATCCACTTCCTATCGTCCTCTTGATCTTAAATTCCCGTATTTCTTTATATACTCTTTCAAACTCTATCCCTAATGTCCAGTCTTTCAAATTATTTCGAGCTGTTTTGCCATTTACTTCATTGTTTTCATCTTCCCGTGATAGTGTGATATGGTAACGGGCCAAAACACATCTATCCCGTGTTCTATACTGATGATGTTTGTCTATCTGACTACTACGCCTCCAATAGGCGTGATTAATCATTATCAGGATGTTGAATATTAATCGGTATTGTGTACATTTTAAACTACTCCAATGAAGAGAACATCAACAATCAAACTTCTTCCATTTCATGAATACTAAAACGTTGAATGATGTGTTATGGTTTTTGGTCATTAATTAGGATTTTATAATAGTAAGGCTATTCTTAAATAGAAAATGAAATGCCAATTGATAGACGAAGCAATATTACGGCATGATAGCCCATCAGAAGATTGAATTATCGACGTAAGCCACCGAATGACCATATATAAAAAGAAAAGATATCTCCCTAATAACAGTGGATAATTTATTGATAGTGCTTTTATTGCTATAATAGACGAGAATATGAAAAAAGAAATGATCTGTGATAATTCTGGCACAAGCAAATTTGATAAACTAGAATGTGGTTTGTTTTTAGTAGTCATGTTATTGCCGGATTCTGATAGAAAATGCAACCTTCCAGAAATTTGTATAACTCAATTAAGTGTGGAGGTGCATGACGTCAACTTACTTTTAAAGACTTTAGGTAAAAGAGAGAAAAAATGATACTCCTTCCTTAACTATTTATGTTATTCGTCTTTTAATAAAGTAGATAAGTGTGTAGTCATTTAGAAATTTTAAAAACCCACCGTCCCATCCCCACAGTTTAACACATCGATCATCACTGCAGCTTGCCAAAATATCTCCAGATGGGGAAAATTCTGCTTTCCACACAGTGGAGTCATGTCCAGCTATGGAAGTTAAAATTTTAAAAAAATAGAATAAAATGTTTGCGAAAAAGTAAAGACAAAGATGACTAGTTTTTTAATTTTTAATATACGTAATATGTACAGCATTTTTGTTAAGTAAACTAAGAGATTACAATCAACGTTACTATTTCACAGCACTAGATATGTATTTATTTCTAATAACTGAGACCACCCGAGGAATTGTTTTGGTAAATATTTACACCAGTTGACAAAGATAAAGTATACCAATCAAGTAGCAAAATCACCTAGTAGTTTATCTCTTATTTCAAAAACAAAATACCAGACGATAACATTAAATACCCATTTCTTAACCCGATAGTTGCGATTTAGTGTCAAAAGGTGACAAATACTAATACAGAAGATAATATTGTGGGTTAGTCATCATATAAGCGAAGGTTGCTGAATAGGTGAAACACCTGGTTTCTAGAGATTAAGGTACAGATTTAAGACTTGTTCCACTTACTGAAACTAAAGTTTCAGGAAATATAGTAACTTGCGAGTGCTGATTGTGTCACACTAACAGTTATTATAAAACGATGTTCGTACATAAATTGATGTACTGTCTCGTTCATGCAGCAACCAAGTCACAGATTTGCGATCAATTAAAACATCGGTCACCGATTCAAAAAAAGTAAAATGAACAAAAATATATTAGTTAACATAAAGCCAAATGTGTGTGCCTTTCTCAAAAAAGAACTATCAATGCAATCAAGTAATCGCAGTAAAATGACAACAGTCCAGGAAAAAGCTTCCCAGAAGTTTGGCATCGTCAATTCCTTCAACGAAAAATTGCTAGTAATACAACAGAAGACCTTAACCACACTGCAGATCTATTAAAGCCAATACTATACTGTGGATTCAAATCAACCTCCGTGTTGAGGAGCGAAAAGTTTTCTTAATAACGTATGAAAATCTTCAGACATACTTTCTACTCCCTATTAAACATGTATCCTAGAATTTAAATTCCAAAAATCAGCATTATGATCCCGAAATGTATAAGTGAAAGGTAATTTGAGCAAATATTCAATATGCTAAATAACTAACAACTTTAACTCTATTTATATTTCAGTCACTAGATGAGGCAGTTTAAGTAATTATAACATCCAACTTTTAGCCTGTAAATGGCAGACGGTTATGGTCGCTAGACACTCATTATCTTGTATTCCAAAGTTTTGTTTCGGAAGAATGCATTAAACATATTCAGATCCTAAAACTAAGTCAAATTTATCTAAACGATGGTTATATACTTATTTATGTAGGTCCCTGTCAGTTGATGATAAAATATGATCTCACATTTTTCTGGGAACAATGTTCAGAGCTTCTAAAAGAAACGAAGTGTGCACAATTCAAAAAGCCTACCGGATGGTCATGCACTATCTGATAAGAGCCATCGTTTGCGAAAACCGTTGTCAAGCAATAAGTTAATTGGCCTTCTACCTAACCCATACTTCAGATTTGACGAAGTTTCAACAAACATCTTCTTACCTTTTATAATACATCTTCAGTCTACAAACGCTGTTTAATAAAAATGTTACAACGTCTAACTGTTTACACTTGATCCTTTACCTGTAGTTTGATTAAGCTATACAAACTGTTTCAACTTAATTACAACCCCACATTAAGGAACATAAGTCCGAGGATAACATTAAAGGCACCATACTTCTAAAAGGATAACGTACATCATAAACTATAGTTTCGAGAAATTCCCACTTACACAAGTATTCTAATTAGTATTGGAAAAGAAAGAATTTAAAATCACCGTACCCTTGATGTTGTGATATAAGATCCGTTATAAATTGATAAGTTGATTAACTGATTCACAAAAAAAATATTTTCAAAAATTTAACTAAAAGGTACTCGGTTAGATGAAGCGTCAAATAAGATATCTAAACAATTATCCATTTCATAATTAATAATGCATAGTCTAAATGATAAGTAGATCAGTAGCATTGTTTTGAAATGGAACACCAAATATTTGGTGTGAAAATATAGACTACTCATTAGTACTTCAACTTATTTCATTAAATACGGAAGTAATCCTTTGGCTTTAGGGAGAGAACTAATAATATCAGTTTCAAAAACATGAGTCACATAAATTAAGATACTCAATACGTACTTAGTTGAACAAAAACAGTCCAATCATCAATCTCCTCTTTGTAAACATTTATCTTATTGTCATAACTCGTGGAAACCAAAACCTTTACAAAGTACAGATAACGGAAAAGTGAAGTCAAGTTATCGTGAATATAACAGAAATAAATACATGAAACTTAAATTGATCGACTACTGAGCACTAATCAATTTTATGTCGTCAGGTTCCTGAAGCTGGAGAAATTTTATCGATCAAGTAGCAATGTGGCCACTAGCTTGAGTCATTCGGCATCACGTGCAATATGTTTTGATGTTAGGTGATTGGATTCACTACGAAACAAAATCAACCTAGATTTCGCATTAGTTAGCTCCATTTGAGATAACAGGCGTAAGTAATTACAAAGCGTTACATCAGTATATATACAGAAACAGTGATAGTCTTCGGTAAATTAATAGCACAAATTAGTTTCGTCAATTATTGAAGTCACATAAAAACTACGACCTATCCTGTTGCTTCGGCATTGACTTGCATTGACAACTTGACTAGTGATAGGGAGTGAAGTAGTTGAGCGTGCTGACCACTTTACTTATCTTGGGAGTCTCATCAATACTAATGGCCTGGTGTCTGAAGAAATCACGACACGGATACAGAAGGCTCAACTGGTTTTTGCCAACCTGCGTCATTTATGGCGTAGGCAAGATATCCGTCTACCAACCAAAGGACGGGTTTACTGCGCAACAGTTCCCTCCGTCCTAATTGACGGATAGAAAACATGGTTAGTAAGAGTAAAGGATATTAGTAGGTTACTAGTAGTTGATCGTCGGTGTTCTCGAAGCATTGCTCGTATTTCCTAAGCCAGTCGAGTAAACAATGCTAGAGTCAGGAAACGGATACTAGGAAAGGACAGCAAATCAACTGATGATGTAGTGAATCTTTACCAGTTGAGATGGTTGAGATATGTGTTACATATGCCCAACAACTGACTGCTCCGACAAGCTGTTTTGTGGAGTAGGAGTAGGCTGGAAGAAAGCAAGGGGTGCATAGACTGGAACCTGGTGCAAATCCGTGAAGTCACTGGTAAGTGAACAGAGTCATGTTGGTAGGGTATCTTGTTATCTTTTTGGGGTCCACGAGACGGTAGTAACCGATGGTTAGAGACATGGCTCCAAATCGTTTTTAATGGCGCAGGTGCATCCATTCTGTGTTTTCCCATTTCCTAATCTAAACTTCTAATGACTTTCATCTTTCTCATCTTAAATCAATTTCACAGGGATATACTCCTTGAATAATAACTTCGAATCCTAATCTTTCCGACCACTGCTCATGCTTCTACTACCTCTACCACTATCGGACTTGAATTGACAACCGCGTCTGTGTAAGCCGGCAACTTGAAATGATATACATACACACGAAGTTCTACGTAGCAGTTGACTGACTGGTTGCTATTATTCAGCAATTATTTAGTATTTAGCCATTACTACTTGTAAAGCTTAGTTAGATAGGTAGAACGCTGCATTTATGTTTCCTAACAACAAGTGATGAAAATTATAGCAAATTAAACGTATTCGGCTTTGAATCATACTATGAGTGGAAGCTAGTAATTCCAACGGACTACGTGAACAGAGATGGAACAGGGTTTGGATTTTAAACACTGGTCGAAGAGCGAGTTTACCCCAAATAATGAGTGTGGAATACCGTTTACAAAACACGTTTAGTCTACCGAAATCAATGGTATAAGATGCTGGTATGAGTTAGTCATCGTCTCAGACCTCAAATACGCCGATTCCGGACTACGGAATCAAGGTAATACAACCGTGACCATAAAATCTCTGAAGACCTGTTTCGAGAAGGAAGTAATCGAGGACCAGGCTGCCCAATCCTCTTCACTTCACCTCTAGAGCAAAACAATAGATGAGTGGTTGTACTCAGAGTGCTTTTATACAGAAATTTCAAGTACATTTTTCAAAAACCTTTCCAATGACAATGCTATGACAGTTTTGTTTAAAACACCCAGCAGTAGATGTAACGGTATTATTTGACTGAGTAAGATGTAACCAATGGATCCAGAACCCAAACAAAAATCGACCAGCTTCCAACAGATCGTTCCTTAACGAAAACAACCATTAATAGCAGCACTTTTTTGTATTCCTAAAGTGAGTGAACTGAATATAAGGAGAAAAAGTGTCAATGACCATCTTTATTGCCCAATTCTGAATAAATACTACTACTTACCATTAAAAATACTTATCAAATACTCACCTCACCGTGTGGATGCCAAGCTACTGATTTCACATCCTGTGAATGGGGCTGTAGGACGCTTACACATTGAACATCCTCTTCGTCATCAAACTCCCACAGCCAGACACTTTTATCTCGACCACAAGTGGCTATCAGATGACCGGATGGACACCAAGCAACACACTTAACTTCGCTAGTATGCCCTAATACACATGAAAAAAACATAACGAAAACAGCTTACATTTTTACGAAATTGGATGACTTAGTATGATGAAGTATGCTAATTTCATGATGTTTTACCAATACAATCTGTGGCGAAAAACAAGATATTTTCCTACGCCTAGTCTACAAAAAGCTAATCATGCATTCTTGTTAGGATTTACAGGAATGAGAACATCTATGGTAAAGAAAATTTGAGCACCATAACAGTCACGTGAAAAAGAAAGAATGGATTCATACGGAATGATTAATGAATTGTAGTTGACTGACTGACGGACTGAGTGGTAGAGGGAGTAGAAGTATAAGCAATGATCGGAAAGATTAGAATTCGAAGATATTATTCAAGGATTATAATCTAGAGAGCAGTTAAATTGAAAGTGTCAAATGTTCTTTGCGTACAGTCCCCGAAAGTGTGTAACAATTCACATAAGTAAACTAACTTTATGTAGCAAAAACCAGAACAACGGCTTTTACAGTACGTCCAAATGATCTAGTACTGCCGAAGGCGGAGAATCCTCTCTCCTTGAAATACTCTTACATGGTCACGCATAGACATCCACTCACAAGGAAGTTTTACTTTTTTGTGGTGGTAGTGTTGTTTACAAAATAATGAGAAAGAAAAAGGAATGTTCGACTAGGGCCTGAACCGGGCAAGTGGGTACGGACGATTCACCGAGGGGAGCTGGAAACCCCTGACTCCAGACCAATGGTGCACATGAGCTCCAGGATCCTTAGAAAACAAATGGCGTATAAACCTAATGTTGGTCACCGGCTACTGTTAGACTGCATCTTTTGACGCCAACCCACTATCCTGAGAATGAGACCTGTAGGTCGAAGAGCCGGAAGTGTCGCCTTAGCAAAACAAGCTAGTTCTGTTTGGGCATCTGGGTAGTGCCCCAGTTAAATCGCAAATTCAATAACGTATGATAAATATTTAGATGCCCCGCCATACTAAAGATTAAATGATTAAATAGAGCTGTTTCCAATCTCGAAAATTTTTTTAGGAGCTTTGATGGCTACCGAATTTTACTCGACAATTTACGAATAGCTTCAATTGTCTTTCGAATAGACACCTCTGTGTGAACCGAGCGTTTAACTCGATGTCTTTCATACTGCAATAGATGAATTTTAGAGAAGGAATATATTGGTATGAATTCATTGATTTGACAGACGCTTTCTAATGTTTCACTGATTCTACTCACTAAACGACTAGGTAAGAGGAACGATAGTATCGAATCTAACGATGGCAATATCACATTACCTTTAGACTATAGAACTTCTTATAGGACGGAAACCTCATACTTACTGTACTTCAGATTGTTGTTTTAAAAAATAATAGTACATAAAGAATCCAATTGCCGCCGCCATATTTTCTGTTTCATAAAGCATAAAATCGACCGTCGCCAAAAAGGGCAGATTCGTGGTAACGATTTCATTCAAGACAAAGTACATAATTTTGTAAACGGTAAGTCATTTCATGAGCCAAAACGGCGAGTCAAGATATGCGACGATAGCTGAAAGGCACTACGTATTAAACTAAGTACCTTATCCACTAATTTGATCTTGTATCTCGAGTTTAACAAAATACTTTCAACTACTAAATGGTAGTAATCATCACATCATGACTGCTGCCATATATTTGGGGTCTTTCACCGAATTAGTGAAGAACGGAATTTATATCGATTATCTTTGAATAAGATAAGAGTCGAAGTCAAATGGAATTTAGATTTTACGAGTGCAGAAACACGAAAGCGATGAAAAATGTAACAGCAATGAAAGTGCCAATACAAGAGACAAAAGTTGGTAGTTATAATCAGACCCGAATCGCAAGTAAGAACAATTAAATACATTCAAACTTTTCTAAGTGGTTTAAAATAAATTAATTACATCAAAACATACCTTCCAATGTCACAAGTGCCTCCATTTCATGTCCTGAAGCCTCTTTAGAAATTTTCCATATGGCCACTGTACCATCAAAACTTGCTGAGGCTACGTAGTTACCACAAGGCGACCATGTTACGCATCTAATTGATCTTTTGTGTGCTTCTGGGAGAGTAAAACTGTTAGCCCATGATCTTTCGTCGCATTTAGCCCACAATTTAATTATTCTGTCTTCTCCACCAGAAATCAAAACAGATCCTGTATGGTTCCAACTTAAAGTCCACAAGCGTCTGTTACTGCCTTTAAGCTTTTGAACTTCACGAACACAAATCATTCGTGCACCTGAAGGTCAATTATTGAACGACCCAGCAGATTTGCTTTGTAGTACAATATCCAATACCATGATTATTTTTGTATTGTTTTTAAGATACTAAATTGAAAACAAAAAGGTTATCCTGTGAATACTTCGTTTTGTCAAATGGACAAGAACTAGACATTTAAGTAAAAGAGAATAAGATTTGAAAGTCACTGGTTTTGCAACGAAACACCATTTTAGCCGCACAAACTCATAGTATAGGCTAATATAATATGAACTTAAAAATTTAGTCAAACAGTACAAATAATTTTATTCTTTAAACCATAGTATAGTTCTGTAAGTACGTCAGAGCCATCAACATGTTATGAAAGGGACATGAGCTCCAGATGACTTATTCACCTATATAGCGATCTTGAACCGGGTTACTTCAGTCACCAACATTGGCGATTCGGAAACTTTAAGAGTAGTGCACACTTTCCGTTTAACTTTACCAGAATTATCATGTTCCGATGAAAAAATGTTTCCCTTCAACCGACAGAAACAGATTGACTGAGTACTAAGTATATTATATTGAATAATTCGAAAAAAAATAGACAAAAAGTTCGACTGCTCCCTGACACCTTATAATTTCCATTTACACGCAATTATGTTGTCTGATTAGGACCACGTGCTAAAAGTATGGAGGGCAGATCCAAATAGAACTGAAATTTAGGCAATACATGGTAAAATTGGTGGTTTCACAGGACTTTGAACACGCATCGCTTGTTATGGTGTGTATTTCGGAATAGACGTTTATCAGCTTTGAGACAGGTTTTTGCTATCATACTGATACCTGGGCGTTTCAAGAGCTCTTGTTAAATAGTTTATTTATCATAATAAATGTGATTTATTTGCGCCATACTTTTCGAGCAATCTGGTCACACAAATGCTTGTCAAGGCATTTTTATAGGAAGATTAATAAAATTTATAGCCCAAATACATCACATTGTACCAATTAATTACGTCTTCTCGCAATTCTATCAAAATTCATAACCGAGACTTATTGTTTTAAATCGTAATTATTCCTGATATTTATGCGCTATTGGTGTGATCATCATATTTAGGTCAGCCAAACACGGAATAATCACAACTTCACGGCTGAACAAGTTCATGCTGACGAGTTTTCTGATTTTTTAAACACTGCCTGATTAAAGCAAAACTATTAAAAATTAGTTGTTGCGAGAGATAAAAGTGATTTTGTCTGGTTCTATATGAAATGACAAACTTAACTCAAAATTTCACTTGCATGTGCCCTTACTTGTAAATGTTAATTACATACATTCCACAATAAATTTTTCCGAAGAACACATTAACAAAGACTGTTGGAACTGAAGCTCTAACGGTTAGCTTATCTGGAAGAGATATAGCTTCAAAAGCCTTCACAGACTAATTTTGAGTTGAGATACTCCTAAAAGACATTTATGTTTATTAGTAATCAGAGGCAATTACTTCTAGCTACTTTATAGACTAGAACGTGATATTCATCATTATACGCACATTCTTCATGATCCTAAATTGACTTTTAAAGTAACCATCTATCTACTAAGGTCAGAAGGGAGTTATAAATTCTTGTGAAGAATTATAATTGTAAGCAGAGTTGAAAAATAGGATCAAGAATTAAGGTTAGAGGTTTGCTCAGGCTGATGCCAGCCAAAAACCTAAATACCATTCAGCCATATTGTAGTGGCTCGCGTGTATCCAGAAATTATCTTGTGTACTAAGGGAGCTTGCAGATTGGCGTTAGTGGAGAGAACTGAAAGAGGGATAAATAAAAAAGGAGATGAGCCAACAACCCAGCACGAGAAAAAGATGCACTTACAGTGAGAAAGAGTAATAAAAACAGCAATCAGTAGTCGCGCAAGCTTCTAATCCAGGGAATCTGGAAAGAAAAATTGCGGTCAGACAGTGTGAATATTTAAAACTATTTCAATATAAATGAATACACTTCGGGCTTTGATGCAAGTCTTGATACCCCAAACGAGACTAATTTGTCCATAAACTATAGTCCGACCGTTAATATTGGTCCACCGTAAAGAAATTTTCCTTAAAACCAGGTTCGTCACAGGGAAAGCCAGCCATGTCCAATGAGATGTGTAAGTAAGAGTGAGTATTTTTACTTTCTTAATTACATACGTACTCACTCACTCAATTAATTACTTAATTATTCACCATAGTCTGTTACACCTAATGGAGCATCGGCTGTCCACCACGATTCTCCAAAATACTCTGTCCTCAGCCTTCCTTTCAACTTCTACCCGATTTTCGTTCATTCCTCTCATGTCTGTCTCCATTACTCGACGTATTATGTTTCTTGGCCTTACCCTTTTCCTTCGACCTTGAGGACTCCATGTGAGGGCTTGTCGTGTGACGCAGTTGGGTGCTTTCCACAATGTATGTCCTATCCACTTCCGACGCCTCATACTGATCACCTCCACCGCTGTGTTCTGGTTTGTCCTCTCCCACAACTGGTTGTTGCTAGTAGTGTCTGGCCAGCGGATCCGAAGTATTTTGCACTGACAACTGTTAATAAAGACTTGAATCTTCTGGATGATGGCTTTCGTACTTCTCCATGTTTCCGCTCCATACAGTAGAACTGTCTTGACATTTGAATTGACAATTCTGACTTAGGTGTTTAACGATAGTTGTCTTCAATTCCAGGTGTTGTTCAACTGTAAAAATGCAGACCTCGCTCTGCCGATCCGCTCCTTCACATCTGCATCGGCTTCATCTTATTTGTCGATGATGCTGCCCAGATATTTAAAGGCTTTTACTTCTTCGTTCGGGTTTTCGATAATTACTAGCACGCCTCATGATTGTATCATACAGTTGCCTCAAGTTTCCTCCTATTACAGTTTTTTCCGCTATCATAGCTTGATCTTACACATTTGTAAGTTTGTTGGCTCTGCCGCTCCTCATCACTTGCTTCTTTGCTTTTGTACATTTGAGGTGTGATTTTGCCTTCTGTGCTCTTATTCGACCATATTTGATTGCTGTCTTCCTGTTCTTTTTTTCTGGTTTCTTATCAACAGTAACAACAGGAATCCATTACGTGTGATAGTGTTCCCTGTGCTCCAAAACCTCACGACTAGTCGAAGTTATTGTTTTTCTGATCACTTTCCAGCTGCTCATAATGGCTATTTCCCCTTCACAAAATAAATCGTGAAAGGCTAAAGGCCTATTGCTGAGGGTTATCTTGAATTAGTTTAGTTTTTCAATATCCTGAAGAAAAGCCGTATTTAACTTTCGTTATTTTGTTCGCATAGCTGTAGAGTGTTTCTTTAGTTTCAGCTTCATTTCAGCTACCACTTAGTGATGATCTGAAACCATATCAACTCGTCTCCTGGTTTCTATGCCCTCCTTCTTCCTTCTGAATTTTATTCAGATTTTGCCGATTTGGTTCTATGTAGCCTTGTAACTTGTGTGACAATATGGTCGTACCTATGATCGGTTTGTTGAAGGTGCATAGGTTCGTTGATCTCTCACTGTTTTCGTTCCTTTCTGTCAGTCCATGTCGTCCCATAATGTCTTTGTATCCGATGAAATCTACTCCAAACTTAGCCTCTTGTTAATTTCACTTATTCCTAGCGCTAACGGGTTCTATCATTCTATTTCTACAACTATTCAAATAGTCTTCCCTTAGTAGGATACAAACCGTGGTTTGGACTGAGGAATAATCGTCTAGGTAGCTCAGATACGCGCCTTACCCACTTTAAAACCAAAACAAGTGATTGGGTAAATGACGGTTCTAATATGCATCATAAATATAAATATAGATCATTACCTAAACAAATATTACCACTCAGTTATTTCTTCAACAACTATTGGATTAATCAAATCAACAGCAACAAATAAATGATATTCTATCCCTCCTGGATATATCAGATTCGTTCAAAAGATAATATTTGGTTGCTTTATGACACAGAGTGTTCCCAATTTTGCAAGAGTACTTGAATTCACAATCAAAATGCACAAACCCAGTTCAACCAACCAACACAATCAAATGAGGAACAAATCAAAATGGCTGTAAACATGACCAAGTATCAGCTTAAACAACATAAATGCAGTTCAGAAAGAAACACAAAAACTCAGAAAAGGAAAAAGAAGTAGAAACTATAATAAAAGACAAATATTATCATCTCAGATGGAATCGAACAGACTAACAAAATGTACAACTGAATGAATCAATAAGGACAAATTACAAATATATACACAAAGGGATCTTCACAAACAATTCCTTCAAAAAACGGATCTTACACCATTCCATTTACATTCAGTGGATATTCCATGTACTGATGTGAAGTTTTGCCCTGCTCGTCAGAAGTGTCGTCGGTCTCGTCAATTTCAAAGTAACTTGATTTTCATCATGAGGTGCTGTAACTCTTCAAAGTGAAGAACTTTCAAATCCCAGCACAGAGTTCAAATACTCCTGATTACTTGTTCGGGTTAACATTTTTTATCAAATTGGTATTCTACTAGATGGGATCAACGATCCTATGACAAGCCCTCCTCCAAAATTCGTGCTTGAGACCGGCAGTAACCATGGAACGGCTGCAGATGAAGTTGAATATCCGGTTATGACTTATGATTTACATGTGTTTGTAAACAATGGTGTGTCAGACCAAGCCCGAGTGAACACGTAAAGGCGAACTTACAAGAAATTGGAGTTCTAGGCTTGAAAATAACCTGCAGAAAATACGCTTGGTGTGAAGTTCGAATGTTTCGATAAATACTTCCAAGTTATGCATATTAATACAAGTGCTTAACCAGTGAATGACAGTGGGTTACCTGATGTCCATAAACAATGGGTAAGCGATAGTTGACACTTGGAAACGTTTGCGCACTACTGTGTAATAGTTTAAATCGCTGTCCAATACGCAGAGCTCTGAAACATGTCTATGCAGAAATAATTTTCACTGTCGAAGCAAGGTTAGTTCGTTTGTTCGAAAATCCGGCACTGAACACAAGAACCTCTCCACTCAGCAAAAATGTCAGTGAGTAGTCGAAGAAGGTTCATATAGTAGCAATTGAGATGTTTCTCGCAATCTATAAACTGCTATAGGACTAAAGACTGACTAAGTTAAGCCGGTTTGGCTTGTCCTATACAAGGACGCAAATAAATATTTATTTTTCACCAATTGCGTTTTCTTCGTAGAAGTGTTCCACTACAACACTATGAATGAAAAACTTGGGATTTGACGTTGTCAAGAAAATCATTCGTCAAAAAATCACTTTTACTGATATTAAGGACATAAAGTTAAAATTCACCCCGATTTATTGTGTAGTTAATTATTTTCAAGCAAGTCCTACTCAATATGATTTGATCAGTAAAGATTAAAACGGAATTTTGGGAAAGTATCCTTCAGACAACTGAAGTTTTGCAAAGTGTGTTAATCAACACAAGAACATTTGGAAGTGTATTACAGTTACCCATAATCGACATTTATTGTTTCTGTTTGGACACAATCCATCACAAAGCTTTCGGTGACGAATGCATATTCCATTCCATCATTAAAAATATCTAAACTCTACATTACATCAGCTGTCACGACTGTTTTTGTTCATGTAAACATAACTGGATAAACGGATTCTCGCAATGAGTTCATGAGCGACAGTTAAAAGTGATTCACTCAATTTTATATATTACTGATGCATATCGATCAATAAATATCAGTTATAGATAATTGTAATACACTTCCAGATATTCTTGTGCTGATTAACACAGTTTGCAAAACTTCAATAGTCTGAAGAATTCCTTCCCAAAATTCCGTTTTAATCTTTACTGATCAAATCATATTGAGTAGGACTTGCTTGAAAATAATTAACTACACAATAAATCGGGGTGAATTTGAACTTTATGTCCTCAATATAAGCTGAAGTGATGTTTCGGGGAAAGCTTTCTCAACAACTTCCAGTAGTTGGTCTGACTGATCAGATTGTGTTGATTTGTGCCTAAAGTTGTTTTTCTTCACTACCGAGCGGATCCTATACCATCGTGCTATTTGTATAAAAATGGCTTTAAAAAATATTTAGTGACCCGATGAATTACTACTCATTACGTACGGCTACTCAAAATTACGACTGACAATCTATGTTGCTACATACGGTTTGAAGACAGTACAGTTAGCTTGCCACACCCGTGCGTTGTGGTGTTATTTACACTATGAACAGGCCTTTAAAGACAACAAACATATATTTTCATCGTTCCATGAGAATTTCCTAAATCTGTAGACAGATGTCATCAGTACATTTTATCTGCATTTTAGGGAAGTGTATTTTTCGTATGCGTAGGAAAACTTTTAAGTCTCTTCTTTTTCATGACATCTCAAGAACTGTTGCCGAAAGATATCCGTTAAGCAAGTTAAAACAGACAACAGACATAGATCTCCATCATTTACAATCTCTTCAATGTATGCATATTACAAAATAAGCTATTTCACAGAAACACCATTGACCTTAGCCACTTCAAATGTGGAATGACAATCATGAGACAAGCCTATCAAGGTCGACGTAAATAATAGTAAATTTAGTTACAAAATAAATAGATTTTCCTGCGCCTGTGCGGTAATGAGTATACAAACGTGATCCAGTGACTTTGTTTTCAAAAACGTTATCAGCTATGTATGTATCCAGTAAAACTAACAAAGGCTGCATAAATGTACACAAATTATATAACTATCTACTTTGGGAATTTAATTACTCCTACAATAGCAAATACCCTGTCGTAACTGAATACATAGATACCTAGTTGTTGGAAAATTCGGAAGAGCTGAAAGTAAGTTGATTACATGAATTCAAAAGCTAATGCAAATTGACAGACTTCGCAAATCAAACCTATCTCGTCTATCATATGAGAGAACAAACCAGGATCCGGTTGATTAAAAATCAGACAAAAGTTCTGCGGCTGGATATTACACACACAAACCACCCAACTACGTCACAAGGCAAACCCTCAGTTGGTATTTTCGAAACCAAGGGAAAAGAGGAAGACCAAAAAACAAATTACTTCGAAACTTGGAAGCAGATATCGAAAGACTGCACAGCCGTTAGGTGGAACAGTGAAGGAAGTCCCGGATACCGTATTTGCCTGTATATAAAGTTTGTTACATCTTCAGCTTTGGCAAAAACAGTCACAGAAATGTTAACATTTTCACCCAAAACTGGCGCTTTTCTGCGGTATCACTGAGTTTTATGATGCTCAGTGGATTTTTAGTTAGCCAAAGTGTATAAAAGTGTCTACTACAAAAATAATGTTACGTCAATTTCTGCTCCGGTCTGTTCTTCAAGCACAGTTGATTGATACACGTAACTTACTGCTCACGTAGGAGGAGAAACAAAATGTTATTCAGGTTCAAACTTTCATTTGCGAATTCCGAGTAATTAACTCAAATATACTGTTTTCTTAAGTTGCAAGTTTCAATTGTGAATTTCCAAAAATACCGAAACAAATCAATGCTAAACGGGGATACTCAAGGTCGAACCTATCAACGAACAAGCTCGAAATTTGAAATAAATCCATGGTAAAGAAGGTATTTACTGGCGATTTCGTGGTGTCGAAAGAACACCGAAATCGAACCAGTAAAGATGGGCGAATTTACAGAGCGGGTACAGCAAAGAATGGCAACAACATAAACAGAAAGTTTGCTCATAAATGTTGCTATAAACAAAACGTACAGTCAAACAATCACTAGTACAGTTGGTTATAAGAATGAATGCTTCTATTAAACCGATCTCATTCGCTTCATAAAAGTGGGTTCACTACACAGGTTAACTCATTTCAATGGTGAAGCACATGATAAAGGTTTTCTATTGGACAGTGAAAGCAACTGTTTGTGAATTTTCCACAAATGTCCATCACATTCTACATTTTTATTTTAAAGCGTCCAGTAATAAATACTCAAGAATAATTTTAGTCAGTGTGCACTTAAATCTAAAGCATTCAGCTTAGTCGTTTTCTGGTATACACAACGTATCCTTGTCGTGCTATCAAGTTAGTCATTTTACACTGTAGTAAAGTTTCATGCCCATTGACCCCATTATTTCACCTGAGAGGTTATAAACTTGTGGTGGGCGAGAGATACCAGACTGACTATGCTCACCACTAACAGTTCCATGATATCCCGTCGTGATTCATAGCAAAACAACATAAATCCATGGTTGAGTTGTTTATTGAAGGAGAACGTTGGCATTACATGGGGAGCAGCAAATAGATAAAGATGGCAACAACGCGAAGAGAACGTTGCGCGCAAGAAGTGGAAGGAGTGTTTTTGGTACAGTTAAACAAAAGATGTACAATAATATTTATTTTTCACAAATCGTATTTTCTTCGTAGAAGCGTTCCACTACAAACTGACAACGCATTACTAGCTGTTCGGAATCCGAAGTCAACATATTTACAACTATATAGTTTCGGATTAGTTGAAACAACTTTCTGTTCATGTAACATATGGAGTAATCAAATTGCTTGATAAAAAATTGTTCATGTCAGTTATTTTCCATGACTGAGCTCCAGAAGTTTAGAAGAATGAATGATATACGAACTCTATTTGAGATACATGATATACGACTTGATTGGTTATGAAAGACTTTTATTTGAACACTAGTAAATATACAACTTGTAACAAACAATAACCTCAACACCAAAAGTAGATAACAATACATTATCAATAAACAGTCAAGAAACTGCTGATTGTTTTACTTCGATCTACGTCATAAATAAAGACCTATTCAGTCACTACAAATTTATGTATATCGAATGAATGGATATTTATTCGACCGAAAATCACAGTAGTATTGTGGTGTGAGCTACTTATAAGTAGTATATGACGTGAGTGACAACGTAATGTCTGGCAGCAGAAGATGGGGGAAGATCAAGAAAGGAAGAGTTAGAAAACAATGGAATTTGTATGAAACTCATGAATAGTGACAATGGATTGATGTTTTGCAACAGGAACAGTCCAGTTTGATATGATGGACTGATATTTTGCAAATTAACGATTTACGATGTGGTTTTCCAATTTTACTGAGTAACTCTGTAATTTTCGTTAAATACAATTCGGTTACCCCCACCTGTGTTCTCCTTCACAACAGTATCAAAATGACCACAAGGTTGAATACTGTTACTGAACCGAAGAGAAGTGAGAATTCCAATAACACCGATCATTCATCATAGAGTGCAAGCTATCTAATGAAAATAAGTAGCATAATAAATAACAATGCAATTTGATATTAGATGAAAGTTGAAAATTGATACAATTAACAATCATTATTTCACAATTTTTCTTCATAAGATTTTACAATTAAGAAATCGACATCTATCCAATTTTTGGGCAAAAAGTGTACACATGTTTTAGAATTACTGAAGTATAGGAATAACACCATCTTGAAACTGAGCATTAAAACGAAATAAAGAAATACTTTTTCTTCATTAGCTGCCCTTCGTGGTTTTACATATATCTTTAGACAATTCACTAGTGAACGAAAAATTACCATCATTCAGTTTGCTGTTGCTGATACAAAAAATATATCGATTAAGTTATTGAGGATATTAATGGTGGGTCCATAAGGATGTCGTTTAAGAATCATGACGTACAGTAAGTGTGGTTTTAGATTTTATATAACTTAAAAAAATCACCTATGAAAACATCCAGCAACAAGTGAATGAAGTAAAATAATTTTACCTTTAATCCAAATTGTTTTAGGTCTGACTTCCAAGTTTAAACGATTCCAATCATCACCACTGTAACAGGCAAGTTCATTCCGTGTACCAATAGAGTTTGTTGAGTAGATTCACTGAGTTCTAATCTCTTTTTTCCGCTCAGTTGATCGTATACTTTTCTCTATGCCTATTTAGATTAGGTAAAAACCTACTGAACATTGTATATTTTTATCTCAACTATATAAGATGTTCTCCTTTTCACAATGTGAAAACTACTAGTAAGATGGTATATACAGATAATTAGTGTTAGCACATTTGTAATTAAGATTTATACCAGCTACTTTTATTGCGGTTCAGCACTGAAGTTAGTGTGAAATCAGTTAAAGTTTTATCATCATTACCTTGTGTCCTAAAATATTTCATTTAACCAGCTACCGGTCCCTTAAAAATTTATCAATCGATACAATAACTGTACTAATAATAAAACAAATTTCAATGGTGCAAAACTTAAATTTAATCGATTATTTTGTTCGTATGTGTATAGGTAAGTACATAAATGCTAAATGTATTAAATCAGTTAAAATCCTTTATTCATCACCTATTAAATCAATTGATTCGTGTTTATTAAACGTTTAACAAATGACTGTTAAACGAGTAGGTACTATGATTAAAACTTTACTAAAGATTTGTAATATGTCAAATACTTTTACCCATAGAAAATTGCTACATTCATTGAATTCTCCGGATGTTATATACGTCGACAGTAATACTGATATACATAATAATAGAAATCAATGGATTTCCTGTTGATACATCTGAAGAATATTCAAGTAAGTATATATATGTATATTTATCCTCATTGGAATGGATGTAAAATAATTTATTATTATGCATTTAAAAACGCCACAATTCCCAAGATCATAAAACACTGAGTATCCTTTGGTAAATAAAAAAATGAAACTGACCATGAATATAATACTAGGTGTCCATTTTGATGAAGACTAATCTATGTTCAAACCTGTTCCTACTATATTCAATGACACGGATTCAAGTAGCTACAAAAACGTTATTTCTCTTAAATTTGCAAATATGACCTTCCTGATAAATGCTGATTATCTTAGTTCATTGTTGAAAAACAGTAGTAAAATATGACAGTAGAGAAGAGGAAGAGTGATAAAAGTTTCTGTTTATAAACTATACAACCCTAGAAGGCATTATTTTTTGGTTCAAGCAAACTTTAGATATCATAAAAGAATAAAATATTATATATAATGCTGAATTAATTACTTCACTAATTACTACTTGATACTATGAGTTTAACTCGTAAATCAACAAAATATAAGAATGACAAATTTTTTTATTACAATAGGTTTTTTTAATATGTTTATTTCGCGAGGAATAATTTCCATACGTAGTCAAATAAGCCGTACTTCTCACCAAAACTTTTTGACGAGGTTATGTTTTTTATCTCATGGAAGATAATTTAAATCCCTCTTACTAGTTATCTAAAAATCTTCGTCTCCGGCTCTGTTTTTATGCGATTTCATAACAAAAATGTTGAACTTTTCACATGCGAGTCAAATTATCTGACAATAACATCGCCAACAGTAGATCATAATGAACAAATACTAGATTTCAGAGTTGCTCTCAGTTACTTCGACAATATGAATATAAATATTGGTCTCTTGAATAGAATTATTAAGAACAATCATCTACTAGAATCGGGATTGTTATGTGATGAACCGAAAAATATTCTCAATGGTTGTTTTATGACTTGTATTTGTACCGGCTTTCATCCACTTGCCGCCTGACAAGTAACTTCTGATTTTAATGACTCTGATGGATATGTTGTGTTTTAATCACAAAACTTGTTTCTTGATTCGTTGCCTAGTGTGTTTGTTTTATGAAATCTTTTCAGCTAGAATTTATTGATCGTTTTGTGTGAAAATATTTTTTAGGTATTAACTTCTTTGAAAAAACAAAGGGACTATTCATCGTTAATGAATATATGCTAAATTCGAAATGAAACAAAAAGTGTTAAATTGAATAAATAAATGCAAATATCGAACTGCTGTTCAGTCAAATACGAATATATACTAAATCAATGCGTACAGGATAGATATGGATGTCAAACAACACAGATATACTATGTAACAGTAATATTTAAAAATGATTATATATAGAAATCGGAGTCATAGTTCTAGTATATTTGAATGGCGACTAGCATTGTAATCTAAGATACCAACTTCGTCCTATTTGGGTCTCATCAACTGTACATACTTTTATACCAATTATTATATTAATACTAAGACATGAACCCAATATCTAGCACTCCATATGCCACGAAGCATGTCCGATATGCTACTGGGTTCAGATAGCTGCTGACTTATTCAAAAGTTACCAGGTTTAATCGTAAGCCATCAAGTTTTCGGGAAAATACTTTAAAGTCCAATTTTTCGATATTTGTTCCAACAGTTTAGAAGTATGATAATAAAAATCAGTCCCCTTTCATAAGTTACTTTTCTAAAAATACCGTCGGTGGACTGAACACATAAAGTTAATATAGTGCTGAGTAAATATTCAAGCATGGAAGTCAAAGAACTTTTGCGAGCACGGCGGTAGGCAACAACGAACAGAATAATGTTGATGAATACCCAAAAAATCACAGTCAGTTTAAATATATATATATATATATATATATATATATATATATGTTTGTGAGCAGGCTGATTGCGTGTGCTGTCAGGGATATGAGGGCGGATGCTACTTTTCGGCTGTCTACTCTGTGGATGGATGTTTCTTGAAGAACCTGAAGAGGAATTTAGGTAAGCATTGGTCTTAGTGACCTGGGAACGTTACCACAGAGCCCAAGAGACAACTGCCTGAGGCCGACTGCACAGGGTCTTTTCATCAGAAGCTCCAAAGGTGTTAGCTCCGCTTTTCCAAGGGCCTTACCATTAGAGACGGAAATCCGTGGGTTAAGGTAAAGAGTGACATTTTTAGATTCGACCTTGTCCAATCCCTTCGTTGTGATAAGGAAGCATCGCTGCAGATGCTGGTTGTCTGAGAGAAACACCTTACTGCTATCACACTCCTCTGAACTCGACAGTACAACTTCACCGTAAGACCTTGAGTAGCTGCTTTTAGTCTCATCGTTCTCCAATCGACCTGCCTGGCATGGTAGAATCCAAATCCAATAAAGCTCGGTTGGGTCATTACTATAGGCAAGCATGACCACCACATCAAGGTAGCAGCTACTGTCATCAATACTGCTACAACCTCTACGAATATAGGATTTTAACTGACAACTCCATCTTTCTGTGCCAATCTGGTAAGACAACTTGGACCAATGAACGTGCGTATCAAGTTCCACGTTGTAGCTGGCTGATATATATATATATATATACACCGAACAAAGTAAAATTAATGGTTTCGTATCTTAAATGCAAACTAAACCATACATCACTATCCCCAATTAAATAAATAGTAAATACCTACAGCTATAAATTTCAGTCAGGATTCCTAATGCTAATCGAATAAAGGTTTTGATAACTCACTTAACTAACTAATTTAGTCGGTTTTTGCAAAATCTTTTATTCAGTCTAAATGAATAGAGTCAAAGTGTTGATTAATTTCATTCTAATATACTGAATTCATTAATGATAAATATTTTATTTATTTGAAAATGTAATAGATCATTTTTCAGTGGTTCTGAAAAGAGTTTACTAACTTTCGATATTAATATCACCTGGACAGTAGCAGCAATTCAAGATATCTCATATCCTTTTTTGTTAATTTTATCTGCTTCAGTTGTAGTAACCTTTAACATCTGACAATGAGCTGAGGACCATGAGATTAAAAAACTATCCTTCCATCAAAACTTCAACCGATATATTCAGCTTAATTTCCATCCGGGTCTCTAATGTATGTACTAACCAATCAAATTTTATTAAGTATCGAGTGGGAAAAGGAACCTTTCATGATTTTCCATTTTATTAAATAAAGTGAATATGAACTGTATTTTTCATACAATAGGAAACTATAAAGACAAGTAGTTTTTATAGGTTTATCCAATAAACGTTTTATTCTAAATTCTCAAAATCTAAGTCTAATTTTAATGCAAACACCATCATTGCTTGATATTTTTCTCTAGGAAATCTACTCTTACGACAGCTCTTAAACTTTCAACTGCCAAAAGATTCAAATTTTGAATCTATCAGTAGTTTATCACCAACCGCATGGAATCCAACGTGGTCTGCTCTGTTATGGACATCGTGGTCTAAATGGGAAAGTTGTACACAGAATGAATACTGTATGAATAATCAGTATAATTATAATAAATCAGAAATTTTTGAAAATCTGTTGTTTCGAACACGAGTATGTCAATTTCAATCAATGAATGAACAACTATTATGGTCACAAACAATGATCAAAGGTGTCAATTTATCAGGTGAATTATCTACTTGCTCAGAAGAAGGTCTCATTCAAAGTGATGTCAAACATTGTCGTGATTTGCTTCAGTGCATCTACAAAAGTATTCGTTTTTCAGTTTTGATAATTTGATACCTTATGGGCCTTTTTAACACCATATAATATTAATCAGTGCTTTTTTTCATTTTATGCTGTCAGTATTGAATAAAAAGCCAACTGCTAAACAATAATGTTAACACAACTCCGTCCAAAGCTGCTCAAACAGTACATATTTCTGCTTAAAAGTACACATTGCTACATTTACTGTTATAATTAGTAACTGAAAAAATATTTTTTACCGAAGTAATAATAAATATTCAGATAAGATTGTTCGAATGCTATTATAAATGAATTCTAATGTATTTTGATAACACAAACTAGACGTGTATACCTATCTTTGAGTCAGGAAGGTTCATTTGATTAGTATTCAACCGATCAGAAGTAAAACGGAATTTTATGATCATCAACTGAGTAAAAGTGATATTATCTTTAACTTTGTAATTTTCTCATTTGTATTGGTTGCTTGAATCTTCCCACTGATTTTGAAGACTACAATTGATCAGTCCCATTGGCATATGTGAATTCTAAGATGCAGGTATATCCAACTTAAGACAAGTTTCGAATAAGACGAAACGTGCGTTCTGAACTCCACTACTAGCCACTATGCACCTGTGTTAATAATGTTTGTCGTTCTCTGTCTATTCATATCATTTATGTGGTAGTAGATTAATTAGTAGATAATTTTAAGATTAAATGATTGCGTCTCTTAATTTTCAAGCCAAAAATGCAACTCATCCCATTCAAAATCGATAATTACTACTTTGAAATAAACCTATATCCTAATCATATGTCGATGGAAATTTAATGCAACTAATGTTTTGTGAAGAATATGATGAATATAAACTATAGTCATGATCAGTAAAATAATGACATATTCTTACTAACTTACTTACTCATTTACTTACTTATATACGCCTGTTACTCCTAATGGAGCATCGGCTGTCCACCACGATTCTCCAAAATACTCTGTCCTCAGCCTTCCTTTCCACTTCTTCCAAATTTTCGTTCATTCCTCTCATGTCTGTCTCCATTACTCAACGTATTATGTTTCTTAGTCTTACCCTTTTCCTTCGGCCTTGAAGATTCCATGTGAGGGCTTGTCGTGTGACGCAGCTGGGTGCTTTCCACAATGTATGTCCTATCCATTTCAGCCGCCTCTCACTGATCACCTCCACCGCTGTGTTCTGGTTTGTCCTCTCCCACAACAGGTTGTTGCTAGTAGTATCTGACCAACGGATCCGAAGTATTTTGCATTGACAACTGTTAATAAATACTTGTATCTTCTGGATGATGGCTTTCGTACTTCTCCATGTTTCCGCTCCATACAGTAGAACTGTCTTGACATTTGAATAGACAATTCTGACTTAGGTGTCTAATGATAAGTGTTGTTCCACTGTAAAAATTCAGACCTCGCTCTGCCGATCCGCATCACATCTGCATCGGCTCCACCTTGTTTGTCGATGATGCTGCCCAGATATTTAAAGGCTTCTACGTCTTCCAAGGCATCACCATCAAGTGTGATTTGGTTGGTACATGTTTTGTTTTTTTTGCCGAGTCTTGCTTTTCCCTTCATCTGTGTTAAGACCTGCTGCTGTTCAGGCTGTTGCTACACTGGTGTTCCTCTTCTGCATTTGCTGTTGCAGGTGCGATGGTACCATTATCTCTCATAAAACTCAAAAATTTTAAAATGGTTAGCTTAATTTACTTTTATTTGTGATTATTGTCAATAATTCCCATTTACGAATTTACGAGAACGAAATAAATTCTTTATTATCTTCTAATTCTAGCTTCATCTGGAAATCATTCCGTCAATGTATTATCGAAATCAACTGTTAAAAACTTTTCATCAAAATGTACAGAAAATGGATGCTATATTATGGATACCACCGAAAATCAAATCAACACGGAAGGTAAAATTCAAAAGTAGTACTTTGACAGTTGACGTTAATCTTCACTATTATCTGTCTCCACATAACTTTTGACGTAAATAGATACCGTAGACAACTATATTTCTATGTCATCTAACAGGAAAGTACCGTTAATAATTTGTACTACTGTCTTTTCCACTAATATAGATAATCAAACAACGGAAAGATTTTCAAAACGTAGTGAAATTTGGGGACCATGGATAGCTTTGCAACAGTGCTCAGCAATTATTCCGACTATTGATGATTTACCAGAAGAATATCCCTGGGAATTATTACTTAATTTAACACGAGCACCAGCTGGAAGGAGATGTGAACCAGGACTGCAACTTCAAATACGAAAGTTACTGAATGAATCCAGTCTTATGAATGAGGTAAATACTGATCTTTTAGAAACGTTTGATTATTTTAGTTTAACTTGAAATATTATTTGTTTTTACATCTCACAACAGTGTTAGTTTGAAAGAGCTGTCAATTTAATCACTGTACTGAATCGTGCATATTATCAACCGTCATGGTTATCAAGTTACTTAGAATATAAATGTGTCTTGAAAACTTTTGATGCTCTATCCGGAGGAAGACTAGAGAAATGGTAACTTCCAGGAGAAAATTATGAATTATTATCATATATATTCTTATTGTGTTTATCAAATAACTAGATTATAACATATTTGTATTCTTTAGGTCATAAGTTCCTGATTGATCCATTAACTGATTTTGTACGACTTACTATTACTAATCCTTTGCCAGTTTACCATAAACAGACTCTCCTATTTACAAACACTTCAGTTTGCTCATGTAATAATGCATTTTTTCATAGTATGGTGTGATGCGGTCTGGTATGTTCGTTATGGAAACTATGTCTGTTTGATTATGATGAATTTTTCGGAGGCTGGCTACGGATATCTGAACTAAAATGCAGGGTTAAACAGAAAGAGGCTATCGAGTTGTGGATCAATAAGGACTTATAACTAACTCATGATTTCTGGTGCTGACGTAATGCTGAATGGTGTTTCGTATTTGTAATATGATAGTGGTCGATGGTTAGGGATACAACAGTTGAATTTTTAAAAGTAAGTGGTTGTTTATTACCGTGATTTACAATGAGAATATATCGAATAATATCCAAATTTCAAAAATATTATATTGTAGATACGATTACCGACAGAAGATTATTCCCAACAGCATTCAGTATAATAACTATTTTTGAACTGATAGAGATGATTTGAGGCTCAGACTGGTCCCTTTAGTAATACTGACTTATTTGAGCTAGGTGTCATCCGGGACGGCACCATCTGCGACTACTTCATCCAAACTTCTGTGTAAAATCAATATGGATTCTAAAAGGAGGGTAAGTTTTCGTCGTAATTAGATGGACAATGCTGAGACTCGAAGCCTTAAATCGCTTATCACAACGCTCATTACAGTAGGCATAATAAATATGTTTAAAAATAATCAGAACTTATTCTCTAATAACAGACACGGAAAATTTGGTTGGAATATTATCTAACTAACACTGTATTAACCGTTCTCACAAAACGAATTTATTGAAATAAAACATTTCATGTATGGTTATAATCTGATAAATTTTTACATGTAATATATATTTTCAGCATGAAAACTCTCATAATGAACCAAAGCCACCTCCGAAATCAATGATGATAGCAACCCCAACTATCAGTGAAACACGTAAAATTCACTGTTGGATTAATGAAGCATGTCATACATCCGAAGTGAAAGTTGAACCGCCAACCACATGTTTTTTTCAAGCAATATATCGTAGTCCTTCTGTACAAGTTAAATGGCGTCGAACACCATATGGTCGTATGCCATCTCATTTCGAAGTACATGTTTTAGATCTTATAAATTCTGTTCATTATCGAAAATCTGAACTTTATATCGAAGAAGTCAAACTAAATAAATTGGATCCATGGGGAGAAAATTATGTAGTAGAAATATTTGGTTTAAAAATCGGTCAACCATATGAAATAAGTATTGCATCTGCTGATGAAATGAGTAATTTATATTTTTCAAAATCTTGTGAGGCAGTAGTTATTATTGGAGCTGGTGAGTTTATTGTGAAATTTTTAAATAGAAGTAAATTTATTCTAATATTAAAGGATCAAAGCATGAAAACCGTTTGTCGCGGCTTTTTTTGCTTTTCTGTGATAAAGATTCAAGCACTAGTTTTATAATCCAAGACAATTCTTATCATAAATTTTGTAAAATTTCAAAAACATTATATTTACTGTGAAAACGTTTAATTAGTGTAATGTGCATAGTTAGATTAGAAGGGATTCTAGCAAGTAAAATTGAACCATCTGATTTCTCTTGATAATTCTTTTTTTAGTATGAGTTAGAAACAGTTAAATACACAAGAGGAAACACATCTATTTTTTCAACACGATTCCCGAATCATTTGAGACCCTTAGGCTTGGACTGTTATGCGTTATCCTTAAAATGCTAATGTCTATGAAAACTACCATTTTCTAGTCTCTGATCGAAGTTTATTATTTACAAGTCAGTTGGCTCGAAATATATTTCTGATTGCCAATTAGCCTTAGCTCCTCTGATCCACTTATTATTATAATCTACTGAACGGAACTAACTGGGAAGACTAAGTTATAAATTATATTAACAAATGAGAGCAAGCGCCTGTAATTAATTGACCATATACGTTAGCGGAGTATACGAACAAACAAAACTCTTTGCAAAGTCACTATTAAGATGTTTAAAGAGTCACTAAGTAAGATATAAAAATCAATAATGACGTATCAAGTGACTTCTTTTTTTTTATTTTTTCGTTGGTTAGTTGCATTTCTCAATATTTGTTAGGTAAATCAAACATGTACGTATGTTTACTCCTATCCCGTTTGTGTAATAGTTAGTAAAATGGTCCGTTAAACTAAGTGAAGTAGCCACTTAGAATGTTAAAAGCCTAATCCAATTAATATAATCAACTGATAAATAGATGAATACAATAAAATCCTTCATTACATTATTAAAACTCGCTAAGAGATAGATTATTTTACTAGTAACTTTACTAACATAATTATTTGAAAATATATTTTCCCGATTCGAACGAATTTCATTAAAATTCGATCTTATTAGATTGTCCTATCACCATTTTAAAACTGCTAGTTAGACGTCGCCTTGGGTTGAATTCAAAGGACCCAAATATTAGACTAGCACATTTTAAAATTTTCAAGCATTTTAACTGAATTAATGATGACTGAAAAATATAGCTAAAACTTACATAGAGAGACGAACTAATCAGCAATTTCTCTTTCATCCGTATATTTAAATGAATGATATGTTTACACTCTATCTTTCAGGCGATGGTTCATGGTCGAAATGGTCAAATTGGAGTAACTGCAATTCAAAATGTGCATCAAAGCTAGGTACACGTAGTCGGTTTAGAAAATGCAATTCACCAGCGCCTAGAAATGGTGGTCGTGTTTGCCCTGGTCCAGAACAAATGAACTTCGAATGCTTTGGGACCAATATTAATTGTTAAATAAAAATTAACCGGACTGTTTTCTAATTCAAACCAGAGTTAAGTTGTATTTTTTCTAGATATGTATGATCAAACAGTCTCGTAGAATATTAAACATCAGAGTAAGAACTGGTTGCAAAAAAAGTTTGTTATATACATCTGAAGTTTCGCCGCCTCAGTGAACCAGTATATTCGAGATATTCAATGCTTCTTATTTGGACATTTAATTAGCTACATCTGAGTTTTAGACTACTATTTAAATATATTCCTTATGTTATACATCTGACAGTATGTGGTCTTTTGTCGTATAATGCTGATGAGTCACAGTGATTCACTATCTACATTTAAATGATAAGATTTTTTCGAGTTTACAGGAATGAAGTTAATCGTTTCGATCATTGAATGTTAATGATTATTTTGTTCAGTCATACGACGTTTAATACGGCCTAACAAAGTAAACCATGTCTTTGAAACTGGGTTAGTAACCGAGAGCGAATCTAGCCTAATTCCTTCAAAACAATACAAGTACAATCATTTCATGAAATTAAAATCGAACTATAGATGACCCTGAATAATGAAGAAATAGCTGTCTCAGTTTATAATTACTGAACATCAAAAATGTTTTGGACTGATAAGATTAAGAGAACTTGCTCGAACCAAGCACCAAATAAATAATTATATCAATTGATAATCCAGTTAGGTAAGAAAACCCAAGTATCAAGATTAAAAATAAACCGAAATGGGAAGGACTCTGATGATGAATATAATAGACAAGTTATGAGACATTCATTGAGTTCAGAAGGGAGATGGCAAACCATAGTTTTGTACGTGTATCGACTCAGTCAGCTGTGCAACTTAGGAATAACAAAGCACTTAACAATTCCGAGTTGCGAACTAGGAATTCGGCTATCCCCTTATATAAGCCAGTCAGTCAGTCAGTTACAACTTAGATTTTCGTACGTACGTACATCAGTTCAGGTTGCCATACCACATTAGCACAGAGACTCCACTATCAGTTCAAATCCCATAGTGGTCGAGATAGTAGAAATAATGGGGATCGAATAAATTATTCAGGATGTAGAGTTCAGTGATATAACTTTAGGAAGAGAAAGATAAACATGATGAGGAATTCTGAAGATTAGAATTTGAGAGAACATGATGAATGAATGCACCTGCTCCATCGCAAACGATTTTGAGCCGTGTCGTTCAACGTCTCTAACCATCGGCTACATTCGTCTCGCGGACCCCATCCAGGTAGCCTACATCTCCCAGCATGACTTGATTCACTTGTCAGTGACTTCATGATTTTAGTTTGTCCTTCCCTAGCTTTCTTTCAACCTATTCGTGCATCGCTAAGCATAGCTCGACGAGGCAGTCGGTGGTTGGGCAATCGTAACGCATGTCCCAAACACCTCAACTGAGGACGTTTCGATACTTCATCTACTGGTCTGTCAGCCCTGTCTATTACCCATTTCCTAGCGACGGCATTGCTTATACTGTTGTCCCAGAATATACGAACAATGATTCAAAGACATCTATAATCGAGTACTAATAACCTATGAATATCTTTTACTCTGACTGGCCATGTTTCGCAGTCATATTTTAGGACAGAGCAAACTGCTGCATAGTACAATCATCCCTTAGTCAGCGAATAGGTATCTCGCCTGCGCCATAGGTGACTATGGTTGAAAAATGCCAGTCGAGCCTTTTGTATCCATGTTGAGATTTCGTCAGTCATCAGGCCATCAGCACTGATGAGACTCCAAAGATAAGTGAAGTGGTCAACATGCTCGACCACATCACTTCCTTTCACTAGTTTAGGAACCGACGCAAGCCAATCTTGAAGCAACATTTTGCATTTCGGTGGGGAGACGGGAACCGGATCCTGAACATGCTAGCGTTCGGCGTCTTAACCAACTAGGACTATGTCATCAGGATACTCTAAGTCAGCAAGAGTGTCTACCGGTATAAGGTTCACACTTGAAAAATCAGACGAAGATAAGGTTATATCTGGAAGCATGTCTATGACAAAATTAAACAAGAACAGTGTTGTTCGAGTAGAGAGCTTTTGTAGGGCTAATGTACTTCTTTCTTACACCTTTCAATGACAGACACTGCCAAAGAACCTCATGATTGACAGAGTCGAATGCCACCTTAAGGTCCAGAAATACTACTATTTTGGGGCGCCTGAACATGTTTCTTTTTTTACAACCTAACACAGTGTGAATATCTGGTCTATACATCCACGCCCAGGTCGAAAACCAGCCTGGTTTTCTCTAGTCTGCTCTTCACGAGCTTCTGTTAAGCGTTGGAGTATTACTGAGGCAAATGTTTTCGACTCTTTATTAGTTAGGCTGATTCCTCTGTGATTGTCACAAGAAGACTTTTGTCCTTTCTTGTAAATTGAAACAGTCAGCAATTTAGACCGATCGGATAGGATTATGCCAAGTCATCAGATTCTACCTAAGATCTCAGTCAATCTGACTGATAAATTTGGACCATCATTCTTTAAAATCTCAGGGGTTAGCCAATCAGGCCCTGCTGTTCTCCTTCACTTCAGATTTCCTATAGCTTTCTCGACTTCACAAAGACTCGGAGGACTTATATTGATTTGCCATTTCAGGATGACTGTAGATCATGGGCAATGGAAGTGTGGCTGAAGGCAAACTGAACTGATCCCTAAAAGGTTCTGCCCATCGATCCAATCTCCTGATCTGAGAACGAATCATAAGCCCATCCTTTTCTGAGATAATTTCGCTAACAGGTATGTTTCTAATACTGGGAAAATCGTCTAACGCTGCCTACTGCCGCTTCTTCCCCCCTCACAATCATTTCTACCAACTAATAAACTAATTTATTTATTCATATACATAGTTCTGAATTCTTATTCATATTAGAACTAGAATTTTCTTCTTATTACTCTCCACATTGCAACTAACTGATCTCCTTTCTGATAATGTAAGAGCTACTGGTATCCAGAAACCCTACTGCCCTGAAATAAACGTTTTCATTCGAATCACGGGACATACAAATCTCAACCAACTGACAACTGACTAGAATTGGACTGTCGAGTGGCTGGATCCCCATTCATTTGACACTATCAAAAACCTGGAACCGTACTTACAAAACAAGGGTGGAGCAAAAAGAAATCAAACGGTTTATACTAGCTTATGAAAAAGATATTGAATATATATTGGATAGTGAATGGTATACAGTACGTGTTTTCCTTTCACTGGGTTGCCCTTGAACTTAGGCAACGACTTAACAGCTCAGGGTCAATGCTGGAGAAGCTATCGAATAATATATTGCGGGGTATAATAGCTATAAGTACCGGTATAATCACTTATAAATATCACTCACTTGTTGGTACAATAGTTTATGCAAGTTTCGGACAAACATTTGCTAATATTCTTAGTGTGAAGGTGTTAGTATGGAGCCCACTGTTAATGATGGCGATTACTTAGTTGTTGAAAGGCTCTCACTCATTTTGGGACGCGTTAAAAGGTAAACTATATTTAAGCGTTCCTTCTACTCCTAGAGGAGATGTTGTGGTTGCCGGTCAACGCAGAAAATATGATACTACACATGTTCTGAAGCGAATCAAGGGTCTTGGGGATGACCAAATTACTTTTTGGGATAATAGTCACTGGGCAATTACCGCTAAACAGGTAACAGTAGCACTCTTCAGATTTAATTGTGATCTTGTAGTCGTATCCAGGGTCGACATGACTATACTTATGTTTTTTCCGAATACCTATTATGTTTACTGGCTATAATGCTGAAGACACATCTTGTATTGTCCTTAAAATTAAAGATACCTTGCCTTGAACCGGATCCTCCCGCCTGGTTTCCGAACTCATTTTTTTGCAGACTTGTCATTTTGTGGAACAAACTGAAATTTTTCTTAATCTCCCAGTTAACAATAGTTCTTACTTTGTATAAGTTAACCTAGATAAAAGGAGTAAGTACTTGGCAAATATAAGCATATATTGAGTCACTGATCTGACGAGTACAGACAACAACGTCATTGTAATATAAACTAGGTCTTTTCTTTTTTGTTTCTAGCACATAAAGGTCGAAATTTGCATCTACACATTAAGAGCAAGCTGATGATAGGTGTCAGAAAAGAGTTGCTATTATTAGTGGTCTTACTAAAAGTCAAGAAAATATACTTTATTCGGACTAATAAATGCACAGAACTTAGCTGATTAAATCCTAATGTATATATTTATCTTATTTGAGTTAAATCATCATAGGTTTGCAATAGTCCATCTCGCAACTGAAAACTACCGCTAGTGAATGTTATGAATAACGCACCCGCTCGACTTTGAATACTTAATTAGCTTTTACTTTCATATTATTTATTGCGCATTTTATAATACTATAGCAGGTGGTTTTAATCTCCTTACTTCGTGTCGCTTCATTTTCCTGAAGATGGTTTTTGTTACCATTGAAATTGATAAATTTTGTTAGTTTGGAAACATCTTTTTAACGTGGACGTTCGCGTCAATATACCATTCTAAGCTCTGTTTATGATTATACATTTCAATTAAAGTATAGAGTATTGATAATGTTAAAATATTGCTGGTATATTCACGTAGTTATTTCTCTTCTCAGGTACCTCAAGGTCATGTTTGGTTAGAAGGTGATAATGCATCACAGTCGTTAGATTCTAGGTCTTATGGTCCCGTTCCCATTTCTCACTTAGAATACAAAGTATTTCTCCGTATCTGGCCGTTAAGTCACTTTGGACGACTTCAAACACCAAAATCTGTTACCTGTACAACTGATAAACCGTGTAATCCTGCAGTTGTAGACCTGGGTTCAATGCGAGAACGGGAAAAAGATCAGAATATTTGATAACCAAGTCCATGGACCTTCTAAAATTTTATTTGACCATTGATTACTACCCACCGCTGTTAGAATTTTTCTAATTCTTATTACCTGGTATTTGGAAATATTGTTCTGAAAAACGCCAATTCAATGTCTTCCACTTACCCTTTATTTCGTTCCTAACATTTTATGTTGCAAATATTTCCTTTGTTATTGCACTTCTTTTGTAAAAATATTTTTCATCGACCTAAATATTAGAATTTTTACTTTAATTTGTAAATGACTGACTTTCATGTATATAAAATGCTTTTATTCTGCAACCTGTGTACATACCTAGGAGAAATACAAAAGCTACCAAATATCTCTTCATAGGGATATTTATATACGTTTGTTATTTCCCAATATACTTTTCGAAGTTTTCAAATCAAATACTGACGAGAAGTAAATGTTTTTGAAATGATACTAATTTTAAAACTAAAAGCTCTGGGTCGCTGGCATGTAAAACTATTAGAATTACTACTAGAGATTCGATGGCTTTAGTTATTTTCCTAATGAAAAAGGATGAAGCATGATACAGTATATTCTGTTATCTCCATATGTCTGATCTGTCAACTAGTCTCCCTAAATTCAATTGGTTTCCACTTTTTTTCGGATGTGAGACTGAGACATCCATATATTTGCTAGTAGGTATAAATTTGTCTTGCTTATAAAAAGATCGCCATTCATTCAAAGCAACAACTCTCATATACTATTAATGATAGCCAAGATATGGGATGTTTTACTTTGACTATAGGAATTAAGATGTACAAAAGGAGAAAGTTGAGAAAATCTGAAAACGCTACTAGTCACTAACATCTTAAGTAAGGCTTATAGCTACAGTTTAGAATAGAGTCGCTAGTACTTTGATAAGCAGTGAGTGTTTAATAATTGCTTCGTTTCTTAGTACAATGAATTCGTAAGATTTGTTTTGGAGAACTTCGTGTCAAGTTGTACGTTGCATTATCTGTTTTCGATGCCTGAGTCCCACCTATCTAATATTTATAGAATCATAGTGTAGCACCTCACATATATCTTGTACTTTTATCATTGTTGAGCTTGTATGCGCATGTACTCTTGGGCATTACTTGCCACCTACACATATAGTTATTTGACTAGCTGTATCGATTAACAGTTTGAATAATTCGATGTCAATATTGACTTTACATATTTGAATTAAATCCGATTTTTGTATCGATCATTAAATAATTTGAATAAAGAAATTGTGGCAAAAACTCGTGTTCTCTTGTAGCGATCACCAAGACGGAGATATACGGGAAATCGAAGATAACGAAAATCTAACGCCACAATAGCAGTAGATTTAATTATCGTCCGAATATGAATAGAAGTTAATCAGTTTTGAGCTTGTTCCTTACAAGAATCAAGTATTGAAAGCCTGATAATATATTTGTTTTGCTAAGGATCACTCAACTGATTCACTCAGCTTCATATCTATGATTAGAGAAAATAATTAAATTTTACATGATAAAAAGATTCATTTCTGCAGAATAGTAGAAGCATTTAATCAATTAACTGGGTGTAATTGTAACAGTAAATTTAGGAGCATGGCCGTTCGAAAATGTGTATAATATTTTGTAGATTTAATATCCATTAAGGTATAATTCTCATTTAAATCTTGTAAAATTAGTCAGTATATTTATTTAAGTCATAGTGCTGTCTCTGAAATTCATTTTTATCAACTTGCCTACTTGTTAGTAGTCAAATACGCTGAACGTATTTTTTGAATTTTGCGAATCAAAATCGATTTTTGTCAAATGCAAATAGTCTTGTAGACTAGCTTATTCATCAATAAACTTTCATTCGGTAATCGATGCAGAGTATGTAAGCGGTCTCTGCTTCTATCAAAATCCAGCTATCATTATAATGGAAGTCTATATTTTATATAATTTAACCAGTGGTTTTGTGAAACTTTTCGTCGCCAGTATTAATCATGAGTAAAATCCAAAAGACATTATTTTTTGGAGTAATCTCATAAGGAAAAGTTCTAAAGTGTAAATGTGTTATTTTTAATTTGGATTTCAAATTACCTTTGAAGTGCAGTGTTGTATTAAAACCTTTTGATGGTAAGATGACCATAACATAGATTGAATAACCAGTTATCAATCTTCAATAAATGGCAGTGTTAATTACAGTCATTGCAAATCTTGTACAAACTGAATCCTACTTCTCTGTTTAAAAACTTGCCTCTTAACAGTAAACAAGTCGAAGTAGGATATTTAGACTTCTTTAAGTAAGCTGATTGTTTTATTTTCAAAATAGAAATTCATAATCTTTCATGGGAATACAATGAACAATAATCGAGGTCAGTTTTACAAAACGAAATAATTTTCATACTTTAGCCAACAGAATAGTTGGATACTGTATATAATTATATCGACAATAAATCTTTCACTTAAACCTAAGTTTTTAATTTGAAAATTAAAATGAAGCAGTATTCGCAATTAAATATATCCCGTTAGTTACCCAATATAGGTTTCACAACAAAATATGTTGATTTTCGAGTTCAATTCTGTTTAACTTGATTGTAGTTTACAAACGTGAATGACCTTAGTAATGAATTTATACTTAGTAGCAGATTCAAAACAACTTTTTCTAACGAAATGTAGGTCATTTCATGTACATTATACAGTTCAATCATTTAGAATGAAATTACAATCGTTCTTCAAAGTATAACACTGAGAATATCATCAACAAAAGTTGATTATATTAAATCAACAATATATTATATGAGAAACTATTTAAATAAATAAACATATGCTTCGTTACTGAATTAATTGTTTATTTATAAGAAAGAAACTATGTAGTAATACCATATGATAAATGATTAACCACAGTGTAGATCTATTAGTTTCGCGACACAGTTACTCATTTTGTTATTCAACGAAGCGTTATAGTAGAAATTATATTGTAATTTATGGACGTTCAGTCTTGTGTGACTGGGACAATCCTAATGCAAATTAACTTTATATAAGTCAACAAAAGTCAAATGAAGGACCACGAATTTAGTGTTGATAGCTTATCAATGATTGGTTATATAATGAATGAAACTGAGACAGGTTTTCTATTGAATCAAGGCAAAGTGATTTAATCTCAGCAATCTGTTTTTCTATTAACCACTTGTCTGAAAGTAGCCAATCAAGGAGAAAGTATTCATTATACATCATTCACCTGATATTTATATCAGTAAATATTAACGAGTCATTATCTTCACTCGGAATCAATTGTACTTAATTATCGTATTACGAATAGGACAAATTACCAAGGATCACCTAAATAAGAAACCAAGTAAACAAAAAGTGTGAATAGAAAGATGAGTTTAAACAAACAGTCATTAAAAAATTCGGTCAACAAATAGTCTTCTTTTCTTATTGACCAACAATTCACCGAGTGATACAAGAACGTAAACTAGTTAGATAATATAATTAAACTTTGGATTTCCGATCACCTGTAGCTTGTACGACACTACGGTATTAGTATAAATTTACAATTAATAGTCTTTATAATTTTATATTCTTTACTCCTCAAACTGGTTTTATTGTCAACGCGTTCTTAAGAATAAACACTTCCTATATTTTTCTCCACTATTTCAGTATCACCGTACCAGTAGGTCTCCTAGAAACGAGAAATCAACAAAATTTATGATCATCTTAATGTTATGATGAAAAGTTTCATTACAGGGAAAATAGTTCAGAAACTAAAAGTCTAGACATATATTTGAAAAATAGTCTGCAATATTTACTCGTTAGGTTACACTGAACGAAGTGGTCATGGTACTTAGAAATAAAATCATGTCTCCTGTCAGTGAATGTTCCTTAAATTAGGCTTATAAGAATATAGAACTCTAAGTGGATAAACTATAAAGCAGGAATATGTTTGATGATGTACCAAACTTTGATTTCACAAATCTTTGAAGCACTGTTTTTTGTTAATTGATAATCAAAGATTAGTCGTTAGAAGAAAAGTATACAGTTATCCTACTACTAGATAATACTACCAGATAAATGTTAACAAGGTTAATTTAAATGAATCCGCGACAAGAAGCAAGAGAATACTCACTTACGTCAAGTTATGTTAATTTAGCAACTTGATGTCAATTCATCTCTCGAACTTGAAAGCAGAGTAATAATAATGATAACTTACTAATCAAAAGGGTAAACTTCCTTATTACCGTCGACTATTGGCCAATAACATATATGTAAACAGATAATTATTACTGACTCATTGAAATCATGAACCGATCAATATTAGAAACCTGGAAGCACTGGACGGCCGCATCAGGTTGAAACAATCTTCACGACCCTGTAATGCAATTATTACTTAGGCTGATTAGGTATTAAAGGTTGTCAACTAAGAAATATCAAAATGCGGGAATCGAAACTGGTGTCAGTGTGAAATCATTACTCTGTTTTTTAACCTAGACCTCTTAGTCCTCCCTCCATCTTCATTTGTAGTTCTATTTTCTTTGCTCATCTGGTTCAAAGCCCTGTAGTTTGAACTGATTTTTTCAGAGACGGAGTTCAATTTCGATCGAAAAAAATCTAACTACCATGAATTTGGACAGAGATGACTACACCATAAAATATTCATCAAAACTTTATTTATAAATGTAATATGTTCAAACATATTGCCACTGAGCTAGTACATGAAACTTTAGGTTGTCAATATTTTGTATCAGTTTACACTCTTTACACACTAAATACCTCTAGGTAGATATTTAACTTTCTTTCAAACTCTAACAGGTTACAGTTTGCTTCTAGGAAATCACAACATCAAGTCGTATAATCTAACAATATGACCGAAAGGATTAGGTAACTTCTTTTAAAACAGGGATTCTTTAGACCATAGTCTATTTTACTACTGACAGTCATTAGTTTTATCTTCAACATGGACGATGTACACAAATGACTCCTAAATTACGATTTACAATTTATTACGATGGAAATACTTTGTGGTGTAATCTTATTAAAGAAATAACTAAATTTTTTATCGAAAAACATTTAAATATGTTTATAATAAATATATTTTAGAAAATGATCTATTATAAACTAGCCATAGCTGAAATAATATTATCACTAAAATGTTAAAGTCACTTTTCTAGTTTCGATTTCAAAAAAATTTTCTTTACATTCACACACATTTACTCTCACCGAATCTAGTATATCAATAATTTCATAAAATGTTATCTGTTTGAAATTTTCGTTCACATTTAACTGAATATAATTATGTGACTGAGAAATGAATATTTTTAGTGCTTTATACCAATGTATAAACATCATGAATGATGATCATCTGTAACAATTGTGTTTAAATGATAATTCCTTTTGTGTATAATTGTTATGATCAGTCAATGAAATCAGATTCATTTATGAATAAGTAAATTCTTCATTCCTATTTCACAAATAATGAGTGTATTTCATAGTTGATATTATGTAAGAAATAAAAGGAAAGAAAACATTTTCTTTTAAATCGAAAAAGAATATATCCCACCGTTAATTTTTATTCACATTCAGTTTAATCATAATAAAATGTCTGACGACCTAAACTTAAGAAGAAAAAAAAATTAAATTAGTCGCCTAAAACAATTTAGCCAAATGTGTACACTCAAAGAAAATATTAAATTGATAAAATCCTATGAAGATTTTGCCAAACGTTAGTTAGCTAAGTAGAATAACCAGAAAAGTAACAATAAATATAGACACTAAAACTAAATTAATTGATTGGTTTTTTTCAGCTAACATTTTATTCATTACTTTCCTCTTAAAGATATGAAAATTAGGAATATGACTAATCGACTACTTATGACGGCATGCTTTTCATTTTTATGAGTATTCATTAGAAGCAAATCAGTGCAGAAAAAAAATGATAGAAATTACTTTAAGAAAGTAGAAATTTAAAATAACTAGCATTTTATCATAATATTCATGTTTAATCCATTTTTAAAATCTCCAGAATCCAATAGAAACATTTGTATTCCACATAAAATACTGTAAAGTGCTTTCATAACTTAACTATCCAAGAGAATATTTTATTTCGCAACTATAAACATTGGGTTAGTGTTGTTGACATCAAATATCAAGACTTCATATTGTAGCCATGTTGTATAATATGTACAAATCTTACAATAGGATTAATTGTGTTTTCAATGGTGTTTAGTACCAGTAGGCATTCTTTAGAGGTAGATTTGTTCAAGCGATTGTGTAAACAGAAACAGTGATCAAGATGTGATTGGTTTTCGTGTAAAATACGTAACTAGCATTGAACATAACCTACAGTGTCACGTAATCCGCAGATATCACTGAGGTTAGATTTTGTAGGGGACCTGTCTGATTTGGATGTAAATCATTCATTATTAAAAGTTACTACATCGTGAATTAAAGGCCAATAGACCTCTCAATTATAAAATTACAACTGTCTGTGAATTCAGTACAAGTGTTTGCAACTCATTGATCAAGAGGCATCACTTGTTGTTGTCATATCGATTGTTTTTAAGTAGAAAGCTATCACATAAAACCTGTTCACTTTACTTCAAATTATTTTAAGCTTCCAGGTTAATGAACCTTTTTTGTGATGGTTATAATTTGTAGGTGACCTATAAAAATTAGCGGCACGTATTACACCCGTACGTGGTTCAATACAAATTTGCTGTGATGTAAACTGAAATGTTAAATGTTTTTTCAGTGTGATATTGAATATCAAGCACTTGAATGCTTTCGTAAAAGTAATGCCACATTCAGTTTGTTTCACGGAGGGAAAGAAACTTCCGGATTAACTGAGTAGCCCTAAAATGGTTTACAGAGCTTGTTATCGTACAAGATATAGTTATAGAACGCTTCATAGCTGATCGCCATTTTGGTGATAAGAATGTTCGTACTGCCAGATAGTCTATCACTCATTAAATCACGTGTTAAGTAAATGTACTATCTGAAGATATCTGGTAGATAGTAGCCAAGTTATGTATGAATAAGTTATCTATTTTTACACCTCATCTACCCGATTAATATTGAATCATAAGTTGCGGACGCATACGGTGTAACAATATTAAACAAAGCTAATCACTCTGGTCTCAAATCAAAATAAAAGGCACATCTTTCTGTAATTCACAAGTTTTTAATGTAAAAGTAGTTAGCAATAAAAACCATTTTAAGACCTATAATAGAGAATCTGACACACATTGAGTGGGATCAAACGGTGCATTAGTATGGGATGGGTAGTACATAAATGTAGCATATTCAAATAGATAACCTCTGATAACAGGTTAAAATGAAATCACAGTTCCATGAACACACTGAATTACGATACCAAACCAAAAGTATGATTAAGTACTAAGACGACATGATATCACGTATTGCTGTTGAAAGATGACAATTATTTATCGAATGTAATACTAGAATAAACTAAATAAATAAAGAAACTAGGCTCATGGTAATCAGCAGTGTTGGGCACCTCATAGAACAAAGCAGTTAGCAAACCTTAATAACGAACAAAGACTCTGTTTACTCAATAACCATGAAGCTTCCTGTAACTTTCCTGACTTAATATCAAACCTTTTAATATGAATGAAACACAAGTTCCTATCATTGTAACTCTTGAAGACTAAGCTGCTGTCGGTATATATAACCAAAAAATCGAATTTTAAAGAATTTTTATCCCACCATTTTGTTTATTCTGTCTACCCATTCACCTTATTTTTCATCGTCATCCAATCTGTTTTGACTATAAGTATCAGACTAATGACATCTAGGACCCACTTGCGTATATTTTGAAAGCAAACAAAAAATAAGTAGAGAATATTATTGTTTAAACTATAAAATTGGTGTTGTTTGTTATTTCACGAAGCGTGTTTTTCACATATAAACCATCTCACTTGTTTCCTGTGACTAGACAATCTAGGTTAGATTCAGTTGTTCAATCGTTTCAAGAGTCACTGATTGTTGATATACAAAACCACTTGACAATGTATTAGCTAAATAGTTGTGAAGTCTTAAACTAGGACAAAAGTTATGTCAAGTATAGTCGAATTTTTTATTCCTTATAAACAATATCAGTTCATGATTCAAAATCAGTCCGGTGTATGTTGTCAAAAAAATATCAAGAAAATATTATGAAAACACATTCCACTTTGAAAGATAAAAATTTATTGCTTATATCAAAGCTGTTAGAAATGCTACCTAAACTCTAATGTTGATATGAAACTACTGATGTAAAAAGACTGATCCATAGATTGTGCTTTCAGAACAGTCTTTGAGGAATTCAAATGAATGGCTTTCAGGCAACGTACCTGATGATCTACCAGTTCAGCTAGAGACTTTAAGTATAACCAGTCCTCAGTTTTACTTTATATTCATAGATTGTTATAGAATACTGTCATCTGGTTAAGTCAAACATACTTTATATACTCTTGTTACACATTAAGGAGAATAAAGTCGGCTAAAAATATGATCAATTATTAATTAGAGTAACCATTGATTGAGAAAGTTAGAATATATTTATAGTTTCAGTTTAACAAGTAAGTAACTAAAGCTTATGATCATAGATTACGATTGAAATAAACATTAACAAAGCTACTAAAATTCCATTCTTTTTCAACCACAAATTTCTTATTATTGCATGGATCATGTATTTAGTTTGGATAGAGATATTAGAAATCATAATATGATGTTTTTCTGTCCCAGCCGATAGCAACTATCAACGTTATTAGGAAATGAAAAGATTTTTTAAAATATACTTCGCAATATTAACATAAGGAAACCAAAAATTCATTTGTTTTTTTAGTTATGAGCTTACCACATAACTCATATGAATAATTTTCAATGGACTTCCTTAAGTAAATTAATACTTACTAAAGCGGTTGTCATTAAACTTATCTCATCTGCTATTTTCAGTTACTAAAATTAAGTTTCATATTAATAATGATCACAGTCTCATTATTCTTCATTTTTATTGAATGAAATCTAGTCAATTTTCCAATGTTTACAACATAGATTCTCTGAAAACCAGATAGTATCAGACAGCTTTTCCATCCTACTAACATAGCACCACTTCTCAACAGTCCTCAACCATAAATTAGCCACGGATTGGACCTAGGATCTTTAGGTTGCTAAGCTAGTGATCAAACTTAAGACCACTGATTTGGCATCCAGCTGTTTCGGTGTTCAACTTGAATAATATTGCGATATGCAAATATCACTTTTCAGTTTATCATTGACCGAAGTGATGCGCAAATTTCAATTTGATATGAGCAATTTCTACAGTCTGAAACATTGAAACCTGAACAGTAAATATCCACAGTGATGCAATAATCCATGAAATTTATATTCTGTTCCAAAATATCAGTTTAGAATTGAACATAAGAATAAAGTCGATTAAGTTAGACGTGACGCTGTTTTGAAGAAACAGATCAACAGATCAATAACTAACCCCTGTTATCAGTAGATAGTAATGTAAGTTTACTTATTTTCCACAAATGAAATATTTTCAATCAGTAATAGATTAAAATCAATAAAGTAATCAGTGATGTAATTAATGGAATATTAGATATTTTTTTAATTTTACTAATCACATCGATTCTAGACTCTTTACAATTCACTTTTGTGTTTTGATTTTTTAGATGAACAAGAGATAATGTCAAAATTTTACTCGTTACTGATCAATTTTTAAAATTTTTATTATAAAGTTAGACATTGCAGAAAAAAAGCTTAAAAACAGAAAAACTATGGATTATGTCAAATTGCTATGGAAGTAACTTTTTCTTCACCCTTCAAGTTGATATGAATTCACTTTTTTTATGTAATGTTGACTGACATAAATTCTGAGCTTATTCATCAATCACATGCAACAAATTACATGGAAAAAAAATATTTACTGAACTGAAAAAAAAAATAATGATTCATTACAAATAACTTTCAGATTGCAAGTAGTAACATGTGGTTGATATTAATGTTAATATTGAATTCATACAAATAAAAGCGAGTGCAGATAAGACGAAAAGTTTCCTTAAAGTTTTAACTAACGGTAACCATTTAATTTCATCACAATAAATAGTTTTAATAGGAAATTTCTATAATCTTTGTTAGAATTCAGTTCTTTTGCAGTCGTCATACATTTCATTGTTGCAAAATGCACAGATAGGAATCATTATCAAGATTAGATTTGATAATTTAAGGGAATTTCAGCAACAATTAAACTGTTCACTCCCTTATCTTATCTGTTACTGTTAATACTACTACTATCGCTACCACTATGTGATTTGAACTGACAGCTGCGTCTCTGTGCTGATGCGGTATGGCAACCTGAACTGATGTACTTATATACGAAGTTCTGCGTTGTATCTGTCTGTCTGATTAAAGTGTTCATAACAGTACATCAATAAATATTGTCATGAGCGTAAAAGTTGGATTTTTTGAGGTGGAACACATTCGAAACTTTCTTTTTCACTTTCGAGTATCAGCCACTAAATTTCCTTGAATTTTAATTCTTGGACTGATGTTAATTGTAATCTATCGCCTAATTATAAAATGTAAGTGGATTTTATATGTTCATTGAGTTATAAGCTAAATTTTTTCCGTAACTCTCCTTTTTTTAGAGTCTCGCATAAGTTTGTTCAACATACAAAGTTTAACCGGTCTAAGTACACTTAACAAAGACTGAACATTGCACAATTTTAACAACTTACTATAAATTTTTTTTCAGTAAACAGAAAATATTTTTTTTTATATCTACGCTGATTCAAATGTTGCGATGAATAAATCAAGTATTTTACGCATACAAACAAGTATGGCCATTCACTCAAGCATATTTTTCATATAATTGCATATATGTTTGTGATACGATCTTGGGAAAACTAAGTGCGATCTTGGCTTGACTGCTCGAATCGGTTGGATAATATGGTTATTTTTTTACTGAGTACAGCGAAATTCACCAATGTAGTGAATGCTTCATCTGCTCACCTTTCTCTTGGTTGGCAAATCGTGTTCAAACTTTTCAAACATAAAACTTAGTTTTTAAATATTATACGCACTATTAGCTCCCATTACTAAGCTCCTAAATCGCTTTACAATCCCTATTCGTAATGGACAAAAACACTATACAAAAAGTGTTCTGTAAAAAATTTGGAGAGTTTTTGCATTTTCAATCTGATTTCAGAAGCTCAAACAGATAACTGTTTGAGTGAAATTAATGCAACGGATTTGCCAACAATGATGGTACCAGCCTAAATAATTTAGGCCACATATTTACCGCCCATAAAGATACTTGAGTAAACCTTCATATCTTAGATTTGTCTTGACTAAAGAATGAAAAAATACTGATCATCTATATATACACACATGCATTTAAAGTGATAACGACCTATCAGATTGCTAAAAAGAGGACAACTCAACTAAAAGAATCATCGTAGTACAATTTTTTTCCTGATTAACTACTTGACTCAAGTATCCAATGTATGACAGATAAAAACACAGTAGCACACAAACTCGTAGAAAATTTTCTCAACTAAAAGTTGATGGCAGTTATTAACAGATGAAAAACGTTTGTAAAAATATCAATTGAATAATTACAATTTAAATATACATTAAACAGGAGTTTGTTCCAATGGATAATTCTCCACTTTAAAGGAAGCCACTTTGCTGAATGAACTCAATATTTTTATGTTGTGTTATAAATTATTTCGTCCTTTGGTTGTTCTGTGTCATTTCAGCTGAATAGTTTAACTGAAAAGCGTTGTCATTTCACACGAGATCTACAATAATATTATAACTCAGTTTTAACTGTTGTATCGTTGTTGGTGCTTAAGAGCCAACTGTTTCGGACTTACTTAGTAAATCAGATGTGTGTTTAATCAGAATTAGTCTGAAAATAAGTTTCTCCAATAAGTAATGCAATCTAATGAAACATTGAAAATCAAAGTTCATAAGACAATTGGAAGTTCACGGTAACACTAATAAACAATACTTTGTTGTGGTGTTTCGTTCTCTCAGTTGGATATTTCAGTTGTGGAGCTTTCGTTGTTCTTCTGAACAACATCATCAGCACAAACTTCGGATAGCAGTGAAGTGTGCTAATGATGTTGTTCAGAAGAACGACGAAAGCTCCACAACCGAAATATCCAGCTCAGAGACAGAAACACCACAATAATCATCCACCTAAACAATGCTTTGTTCTGAAACTCACCTGATTTATTGTTGTATGCTTCTAAAAGTGAAGAGCTCCATTTTCATGATATCCAACACAACTCATTAGTATATACGAGCCAATGGATTGATCCAGATAAGGACAGCTGTGCATTTGCATTGGTTAAACTGATTATTTCCTTAGTTATAGTAACTTATTCACACTTGCCCTTCTCATCTACTTTATGTGTATCCAACAATATGCAATTCACTTAGACTTTCTCATATTCGAAACCAGAACATTCATCTCACACAAGCAAAAAACCATCAAAGAAGTAGGCTGGATTGTAACAGTTTATTATTTTACTTAATCCATTAGGTGATATACCTCAATCAACGTCATTTAAAACGTTCTGTTTCACTTACCAATCGGATAACTCCACAATGAAACGTTTCCTCTCTGAAACTTTAGAAAATCAATTTAGCTGGCCGATCTTCAAAGTTAGTATATAATTCCAAACTATTTCAACTACTCACCTTCGTATTATAGAGAAATTAAGATTTAAATGCCTTCACTTAATGTGTACACTTTCTATAAACCAATATGTCATCTCAGGAAAAGTAGACCAATATTATCCGATTTCATTTAATATAATTTCAATAAGTGACTACACTTTATTGGAAAAAAGAATAATCCAGAGTTTTTAACTTCAGTTAAAACTATCCCTCAGGGTGTACAGACATTTAATTCATTCACTTGAAATTCTAATTAGACTAACTAAATCACTTGGGATTAGAAAGAAAGATGAAGTAAGGTTAGTCATAAAATGACTAATAATTAGTTTGAAGATTTTTTTTGTTCGTTGAAATGAAGTAAATAATACTTAATGATATAAACTGATAGTTATATTTGACTGAGTTTACATTTTTATTTATTAACATGAAAATGAGAAAAGTTTAGCTAGAAAAATGTTATTATTTAATGATATGAAATGTAATTGTTATATTTTCTTTGTGTTGTTGTAAAAATTAGCATATTCATTTAACCAAATGAATGAAAACACGGACAAAAATAGCGATGATTTTGGACTAAAGATTGGTATAGTTGGAAGATAGATTGTGACAAAAACACTTGGATTCGAACCGCTGAGTCTGCATCCTGTAACGTTATATACACAAGTAGTATGATGAACTCTCATCAACCAAAAGTATATGGCTTACAGGTAAGTATATGAACATGTTGTAGTTGTATTTTTCCTTTATCTTCCTTGAAAATTGAATAAAACTTGTAGTTTTTTTTGATCCCTTAATTTTATTTGTCTCTTCTGGACTTTATCTTTCTTGTTTAGGCTTACAGTGTGGTTGAAATATACTTTCTCTTCTGCTAAACATCTTGTCGTTTTATCTCCAACTATAGTGAAGTATGATAACTCCGACTGATACATTGGTTATAACTGACTGTTTGGCTGATTGATTTTAATGCCCTTTGAGAAATGAATTACCTACTGCATAATGAATATATATTATTTAATAATATTACGAATATATGACCAGATTTTCAATGAAAATTTTCTTACCAGAGGCCAGTCCTTTCATATACTTTGCTGATTCATTGAATTTTAATAGAAAATATTCTCATAAGTAGACTACTGAATGCTTTCAAAAGCAATAAAAACAAGGTCATTGCTGAAATAAACATCAAATAACAGAGTTAATCATGTTCAATGTGCCTTCTTTTGGTGCTAACTGATCACAGTCTATATTCTAATGAGTAATAAGAATACATTTTTAGAAGAAACTGTATTCCTTCAGATGAGAGTATGAAACATCAACGATGTTATCAAATAATAATAATATTAATGTGATCAATAGTTTTGTAATATTTAAAAATAATTAAAATGAAATAAAATGATACGTCAACAGTCATCAGTTTAAAAAAGTCATGCCAACTCTTAATATCATCATCGACAACCAAGGTGGATCCGATGCAGATGTGAGGGCGCGAATCAGCAAAGCAAGGGCTGCATTTCTACAGTTGAAAAATATCTGGAACTCCAAACAACTTTCAACCAAAACCAAAATCAGGATTTTCAATACAAATGTCAAGACAGTTCTACTGTATGGAGCGGAAACTTGGAGAACTGCCAAAACCATCATGCAGAAGATACAAGTGTTTACTAACAGTTGTCTTCGCAAAATACTTCGGATTCGTTTGCAAAACACAATCAGCAACAACGTACTGTGGGAGAGAACAAACCAGATTCCAGTGGAGGTGGAAATCAGGAAGAAGCGGCGGAAGTGGATAGGACACACACTAAGAAAAGCACCTAACTGCGTCACGAGACAAGCCTTCACATGGAACCCTCAAGGTGAAAGGAAAAGAGGAAGGCCAAGGAACACATTACGCCAAGAAATAGAGAAAGACATGAGAAGAATCAACAAAAACTGGGAAGAACTAGCAAGGGAAGCCCAGGACAGAGTTGGTTGGAGGAAACTGGGGGGGGGGGGGTAACAGGCGTAAGTAAATAAGTAAGTAACTCTTAATATTTTAAACATTTCACCATGCTAACCAGATAGCAATCACTCTAGGTCACATGCAACAAGGATCCGTACGTCATGAGAGTAGTAGTACATGGACTTGAATCGATTAATTACAAATAATTTTAAAATATCAATAAAAAATGACCAAAATTTATGATCTAATTTTTTTTAATTAAAATCATCATATACTGTGGATAATAATTTTTTTATCTTCAGAGGATTTCAGTCTTGTGATACACAGGCACACACACCAATATAAATGAATACACAAACACAATATCAATGAGATATTGGTTCGTTATAATAACCATCTGCGTTGAGTAGTTTTCACATCTGGATATTTTATTTTTAGATAAAATAATTTACAGATGTGAAAATCATTAATTTTTTTTAAAAAAAAAACATTTTTTTATTGCTTACTGATTCATCTCTTATTTTTAAAAAAATATTCTAATATCAAGTAAATAGTAGAAAAAAACAATCTATCCATTTAAATTTGATAATTTACGCTTAGTATTTTAAAATAAATATTACAGGATGAATATATTAACGAGATTAAAATGTTTTTATTATGTTTCAATATTATTCTCAATGGTATTGTATTATTGAAAAAGAAATTACTAGTTCCTCTTCCTTATAAAGAAGATTACTAAAAGTAAATTTATGTATATCATATCATATCATTATACGAAGATTATCTAACTGCTATTATATTATGTGGAATGTTGGTGGATGCGCACTGCTGATGAGTCCCATACCAGGACGAAACGGCCGTCCAGTGCTTCCAGGTTTCGAATGTTGATTTAACAATGCTTGATTGATGATTTCAAATGTGTAAAAACAATAATCTCCACAACTCTAATTGAAAAAACGTCATTCAATGTCACACTAATTACCTAGTATAACAAATGTTTTGAAACACTAATTATCATCGGTATCACTTTATACTTAACAACATGCGATTAGTCCTTATCACAAGTTCCTAAGTTAGCTTTGACATGTGTTATTCAAAGCAGTAACTAATGATTTATTTTGATTATTCACTAAGCATTAACGTTTCCTTGGATGGTACAGAGAGTAAATTGAATTCATAACTCGTTGTAATCTTAATCGTTTTATCTCAGTCGATGGATACATCAATAAGTTAGTTTTACGGCAATTATCTTTTTGGTCATTTAAATGCTGACTCGTTTTTTTGTGATAATACTATAGTTAATCAAAAAACAAACCACTGGAAGTCATTTCAAACCGAGAATACAACTGTCGATAAGTAAAAATTTGAGAGCTAATTTAGATTAGAAAGTTAGACTTGTACACAGATAGTATCGGGTCAGTTATCTACATATGATACCTAAGGTCTTGGGTCCGCTTCTCCCTTACGGATCTGTGGAAGTGAACTGCTGAAGACTGCCAGTTTTCCAGTAAATGGCTAACTATGATCAATTCGTTATTTCAATAAATCAGATAATTAAAGTTGTGTTTTTGTTATATATCTAATCGATAAACATTTCATAATAAACTGACTAGATTTTTACAACTTGTATTTTGCTTGGATTTTGACTTGAAAAAGTCAATAGTAAAGAACAATATTTATTGGCCTTAAAATTGTTATTTACAATGTGTAAATAAAGTTTAATCAGTTAGAGAAACAGCACATCTTTTAACTGTAAAATAATCAATTAAATTTTATAGATGAGTTTAGTTGTAGGTGATTTTTTAAAATTATTTTTAACACAAAGTTTAAACAATCAAGAAGAATTTCTTGTTCACTCAATATGAAGAGAATCTACCATAACAAATGGACATCAGTTGCTAAAAGGACAACCTATGATGCGATTTAAACTAAGTTAAAGTGTGGACAATTGTACTCAAACTTAGTATTTCAAAGGTAATACACATCGTGAGTTCTGGAGACCTTAAGTCTTACTCCTGCTAGAGTTGTTTGTAGGTGAGCACTAATAAAAACACTATATCTCAGAGAAAATAGATGTCCAGTACTCTCTTGTTTTCAATGATGCAAGTCAGGAGGAGTAAACTCTTTACAATACGTTTTAAAAATCCGACAGTTCAGTTATACTGATAAAGTTGTACTTTGATTATCGAACAAATACAAGTCATTATCATCATCGGAGAAATACAAAAAGTAATTTATGAAGAACAAAAGCTGAGCGAATTTCTTGATACTTCCCAACATTTTATTTGAAGTTAACTTCTAGAACAATAGTGCTTTAGTAGTCATTTTTCACCTAACAGAATAATAATATCAGAACCTGTCGCAGTGGTTAACTGCTGGGAAAAGTAACATGAGTATTGAAATTTAGAAAGTTCTGTTAGTTGAAGCTAAAATAGTTTTGAATAAAAGACATAACTTTCACATCGTAATCTTCATTATGTCTTCTGATCGATTTCGAATGAAGTCAACCAAATCACTGAATAGACGGTTACCACTAAATTCATGGCACGCTGTTCTGTCTTTTATGCTTTAAAAAATTACTACAAGCACTACTAGCCCATGACTTATGTTCCATCAGACTTGCAATTTTACTTAGTTAACTAACATCCAGGACTATAAGTTTTAATAACTTGCAAATTTCAGTTCGAACATCATTTGTTAATTGCTCAGAAAGCATTGATACTTGCGAAATCAAGGAAATTACCTCATTTTAGACAGTTTTAAACTTCGCTTGTGACATACCTGATATGCACTCTAATAAAAAATTTGTAATTTAGATTAACGAACACCCTAGTTATTTATATTACAATGCAAATGTCATATTTTATTTAGAAGAGTTATCAATGTTTTCTATCGATACGAAACTCTTCTATATACACTGACACGTATATATAAGCTCCCTTGTCTGATCCTCTTTGTACCTGTTAATAAATTCAAACGGTCTTATGAGTTTGCGTATACTAGACGTGCTCATTGTTCGAAGAAGTCTGATTGCATCTGAAAAGAAGAATACTGACATAACTAAACATAATGGAAAACAAATACAATTAATAATTTCACTTCAAATCATTTAAATGTCTTCGGAAATTTATGTGTTAACATTTAACTGTTGAAAGATTCATGGAATACTTTGAAAACTGAGATTAGTTCAATCTGTGGAAGTCATGGGGGTTCCGATTTCCCACTATAAACCTTGTATCCAAGAGAAGTTTGTTCAATTCTGTAGTTTTCAGTAGACGTAACAAAGAAAAAATTGATTACTTTATCTAATATTTTCAAGTTCTAACGATTACGATAATCTGTATCTCATACCATTGTTATTGTCGTAACTTTACCTTCAGATTCCATCCCTGTTCCCATGTTATATCATTCAATAGGGTCGTCTCATACTGTTAAGCTCGTTAAACTGATATGCTTGAACTATTGCGAGTTCACCTTAATCGGTAAACGAGAGCAGAGACAAATGATCCAGTGACACAATAGGCTACTCTAATCCGAGGATCCCAAGGCCACACTAAGTAGAAGAATTCTTAATATGGCGTAGAAAATGTATTCTGCAAGCATCCTAAAAATATGAGGTCCACAAGCACACAAACCAAGTTTATTTATACATCATAGAAACGTCCTCAGGAGAGCCACAAAAATAGCGTACTAAAATAATGAATCCGGGTGGGAAATGTAATCTCAAGGTCAACCGATCAGCCCATGTGCTAAAATATAAAATACAAAGTTAGGACCTTTATCAAGTGAGTTCTGAGGATCAAACGTCCCCAATACATACTATCTCTTACTAAGTAAATAACTATGAAAGCTACCTAAAGAGTTAACATAAGCATCATCATCACTATAATGGTTTATAAACCTACTATCTATTCACAATAAATTTTGATTTGAAATAATACTTTTTAGACAGAATAAAGGGAACATTCAAATGTGATCGTGCTTTCTTTTTTTCATGATGATATCAATGAAAATAAGATCTACTCTTTGACCCAGTGGTAAATTTGAAGTGACTTAAACACTGAAAATTTGAGTATATAAAGTCGATTAAAACATCGATATTGCTGATAAATCCATGAATCTAATTTTTTATGGATGAAAATAGGAGCATAAAAAGTTATTTTGATGAAAAACAACTTAATATATTTAAATGAATCAAACTTAAAACAGTGTATTTATTTGATTTTTCGTCACACGTATATCAGGATGAAATATTTCGGTGAATCAGTAGAGTTTTTACCGGAACTAATGTTGGCCACTGGATTCAAACGACTAATAGCATGTCTGACAGTGATAACGCGTGATACAGATTCTTTTCTTTCCAAGTAAGCCAGCCGGTATAAAATGTGGATCGACGACTTCCTAACTAATGGCTTCAGCCAACTACATCAGAATACAGTTCTTTCTATATCTTGTCTTTTAGCTTAGTGACCCCAATGCGACTTTCCATTCATGACATTACTTTTTCTGACTTTCCACTGTCCAAAACATCCTCGCGTGTTCTTAGAAGTCTGAATGTTCAGCTACTTCGCAATTTAACATTTTTAACAATTGTATATATTCTTAATCTTTCCAAATTCAGTCCATCAACAGTTTTCTGGATAGTAAGCCAGTGACTGGAATGTATAAAAATGATTCTCATCAATACACACAAGTTAGGTTGTGTCTGGAAACTAATAACCTTCAAAGCGCTTCAATTAATACCGAGATGTCTAGCTCCTCAAAGCCTCAACAACTGAGATATCGATTTCAAACAGAGCTTATTTAATTTTCTCAAACCAGAATTTCATGAAATCCAAGTTTTCGAGTAAGATTATATCTGCTTTTGAAACCTCGGAATTTATTGTAATTTATGTAACACGATGAAATACAGTTGATTCCAAACTACAAGCGTAATGGAAATAATTAATTTCAAACCGTCTTCTTATGCTTAGACTTGGACATGAGATTTACTGATGATATGAATCAAAAATTAACTAGACTAAGAAATGATGAGAGCAAATACATTTACAATACCTTTGTGGTTAATAAAAAACAAAATATTTATAATCCAATCAACTTGCATACAAAATGAGCCTTTGACGGAAGGTAAAACTATAGACGCCTGTAGTATTGGTATGCAATAAAACTTATTTGAGGATTAAACTGTCTCCATGGTTAAGAAAGGGTTGCGTGGAAAAGAGCTATACTGTACACACTATTTCAATTAGTATGTAACGAATTTTTGAGTTTTATTGATATTACTTTAGGAATAAAGATGAAAAGCATTGATATTTCAGGCTTTTTATTCCTATATTACTATATCTGGCTGTTCATTTAAGAGCCATAACTGAAATAGTCTAAGCAGTCGGTTTTGTCTGTTTGATTTGTAATCTCTGAAGTGATACATTATAGTTAATGGTGTATGCAAATATTCAATGTAATGTATCATTTTAAGTACTAGTTGTTTCGAATATCTAGAAACTTCAATTGACAATAAACATGATCCAATCAGAAGTTACCGATTCTTGGACTGATTTTACAACGGAAGAAAAATCTTACTCCGGTAAAAGTCCAAACTAACTTATTCAAACAGATAACAAGCAAAACACCTTTAACTAATCGACATTCCACTATACCTAGTCCCATAAACAGAACTGGTATCTGAAATAATAACCTTAAATACACCATTCTCTTTGTTTAAATTTGTTTTGAATGTTCAAGTATTCTCCAAACAGTTACATGATTTGTAATGCAATATCTTACGAAAAATACAATCTTTGAACTACTTCATATTCAAAAAAAAACATTTTCGATTGGAGATAGGTTGCTGTAAAATACATAACATGCTAAATCCAATTATATATCTCCGTTATTTAGTGAAAAAAATGTTTGAAGATTTTTCTACTTATAATTTACATCTTGATATTAATAATGTACAAGCATCATTTCTAATCTCAGAGCTTACAATGAACCCTGAATTTCATGAGGTGACTCAACTGTAGTCTCGGTGAATTCTGTTGGGAAATCACCTGATAAAATGAAGCACCTAACCAATGATCACGATCATCAATAGTTGTTTAGTTAAAGCTAGCTTGTGATACAAATTAATTATTACTTGGATAACATTCACAAATCTCCCAATAGTAACTTATTTCTATTTGGTTAAGAGATAATAATAATATTATAATTATTAAAAAGTCATTAACGTAAAGATCTGGCTAACCGAGGGCTGCATTTCTACAATTGAAGAACATCTAGAACTCAAAACAACTATCAACCAAAACCGAAATCAGGATTTTCAATACAAATGTCAAGACAGTTCTACTGTATGGAGTGGAAGCTCGGAGAACTACCAAAGCCATCGTCCAAAAGATACAAGTATTTATTAACAGTTGTCTACGTAAAATACTTCGGATTCGTTGGTCAGACACCATCAGCAACAACGTACTGTGGGAGAGAGCAAACCAGATTCCAGCATGGGAGGAAATCAGGAAGAAGCGATGGAAGTGGATAGGGAACACACTACGAAAAGCATACAAATGCGTCACAAGACAAGCCCTCACATGGACTCCTCAAGGTAATAGGAAAAGAGGAAGGCCAAGGAACACATCACGCCGAGAAATAGAGAAAGATATGAGAAGAATGAATAAAAATTGGACAGAACTGGAAAGGGAAGCCCAGGACAGAGTATGTTGGAGAACACTGGTGAGCGTCCTATGCTCCATTGGGCGTAACAGGCGTAAGTAAAAGTATGTAAATTTTTAATGAAATATAGTTGTGTCACTTTGCGTTGACTGAAATTTTTTAAAATCTGTTTAGTGAGAAAAAACAAGATGGAGATATGTTTTGATGGAGTATCATGTGAAACAGGTAAACGTTAACAATTTCAATCCATCACAAAGTCTGTTATGACTGAGTGAACTTAATGGAGTTCAAGTTGAAAACTACTAGGTCTCTGTGTAGGTGTAAACAGTTCTGGTTTTCGCTGCTGATTAAGAGAATTCTTAAAAATTTAATTCTATTAGAAATAATTCGGATTATCCAGTTGTTGATATTCTGATTGAAATTTAATCAGTCTTAGTCAGCAAATAATCTTCCTATGCAGATTGTCTCGACATAACTATTATGAGACAAGTTTAAACAAAATAGACTGAATGTGGCTAACAACTGAATACAGGATGTGCTTTCCATCCTATTTGGTAATCATCTCAGAGTTGATGTTCACTACAGGACTGGGACTGAACCACTTTTCATCTATTTACTCCATATATTCTTAGAGATGGTTGAATTTTAGTAGTCCAAATCACAACTGGATCTTAGAAAACCATACTAGTAGTCCAACACCATCAGCTACACCTTGATGATGAGTGTCAATTATCATGAGAAATTGTGTTCAAACCTTTATAGTGATTACCTTCAATCACTTAACACCTATTTATGACCAATCTATTGATGAGTCTTTCAGATAAATGCCGCAATTCATCTTGATTGGCATGATTCAATAAGTTTCAAAGACTGGAAAAATAAATCGTCGGTTAACTCAATAACGTATAAATATAGCTTTAAGATTTACTTATTTAAAGTCTTGACCAAATGTAGGGTACACTGTAACACATTTTTCCTAAGAATATTCAGTTTGTTTGATTCTCACTCTAAAACGATGCATTGATCTAGTTTTATTACACTAAAGCAGTAAATATCCACCTGATATTGTGTTTCTTAATTCCTAACAAACTATATTAAGCTTCAAACATGATTGAAACTTATCGTAACTAGCCAATAAATGTTAAATAGTAAATGATTACGAAGGTGAACATATTTTATGCAGTTTTAACTACTTCATTATCCTGGTCCCCCAGTATATATTTAAATATATGATATATATGCATTAGTTTATTTTTTCTAAGTATATTTTGACAATAGATGGTGAAATTAACAATGACTTCTATTTCGTATGATATTTTGTTAGATTCAGTTTAAAAAGATGCTGAACAAGAAGTGTGAATTATGGATTTCCACATTCTTATTTCAATGACCGATAATAGTTAACATTTTAAAATTATGTTTCTTTTAACTGCTGAAACCATAATCATTTTGCGTACTTTTCCGTTTTATACATGAGTAAACTTCTGTGAATAGGATTTATGACTTGCCGAGTTACCTTTTACGATAGTGGAAATACAACAATTTGACAATTTACAAAATTATTTCTAGACATAACTATCAAATGTATCGTGTTATTGAACTAAAAAAAACAGAGAACTAATAAGATCTATATGGTGTAAACGTATTTTCTTTCAACTACCATGTTCATCTCCATCCGTAATCAGTAAATTGTATGAAATACTACCTTTTTTTATTGACTTGTTAGATAGAAATTACTAATCTGCTTACTTCTGATCCGAGTAAAGTTAAATACCAAAATTTTTCTCATAAATTATTTACAAACAGACCGAAAAGCTAATTGAAACCTTTATAACTTCAATAGTTCTATAGATTTTGTAATTTCTACCAGACCTTAAAATTTCTTCACATCCCACTTAGTACTGTGAGTGCACACTGCTACGAAATCACAATCTAGAGAAAAATAACTAACTTTCCAGTATTTATTGGTTTTTGAAGATTCTGCAAGCTGCCCGATTCCTTTGCAATATAAATATGCTTTAAATGAAAGAAAAATATTTCCAGTGAATTTGTTTCTCACCATTCGGTATCTCAATCCACTGATGTTTGTGGTTAAAGATGAACTGTCAGTCTGTAGTGAGCGAGTCAATATACCAGATTGACTATGCTCACCACTAAATGTTCCATAAAATCCCGCCATCATTGAAATCAAAATTAATCCATGGTTGAGTATTTTATTGAAGGAGAACGTTGGCATTACATGGGGAGCAGGGCATTTAGAAAAATGGCAGCAACGCGAAGAGAAGTGAAAGCAGTGTTTTTGGTACAGTTAAACAAAACGAGTACAATAATGTTTATTTTTCACAAATAGTATTCTCTTCGTAGAAGCGTTCCAATACAAGTCTTCTGCAGTAACGGTCACCATTAAAGTGAAATCCAAATAGGCATAGACAACTTCACTGTATACTTTTATAGACTTTCTCATGAATCTAGTTCATAACATTGACACGCAAAGAATAATACCAACAAAGTTTAATCTTATAAACTGTTGTCTTCAGTAGACTGTATCAGTCGGGCATTCGGTGTGAATTACTTTTTTCTGATCACCTCAAGTGTACCATTTAAATTACCGACCCGTTTCATTCTCAACTAACCAAGTACTAACCCAATTGAAAACAATAAAACAAAACACACACAAATAATAGTAAACAAATGAAGTCTAATCACCTGTTATTATTTTCCATTACATCATATTTACTTTTCTTTATACACTACTGAAATAACCAATGGAATACAATTGGATTCATCAAACGCCAAATCAAACAAGAAATTAAAATAATAAAAAAAAAAAAAACAATCAAAATGATACGAATTTTTGAAATGAATCTGACTTTCATTCAAAATTGAAATAGAAAAAGGAGAAAATATCGAAATAGGCAAGTACATTGGATGTGTTATGTATGCTGATATATGATTGTAATTTATTATTGTTTGTGATTGTAGAATTCTGTACTTACCTGAGTTCATTGACTAAAATATCTTATTAGCCAGTGTTCGAAAACAATTGATCCCTCCACAGAAAAGAAAGTCAGATCATGATGAAAACAAAAATGTCCGTGTTTATCTGAATAATATGTGTGTGTGTGCGTGTGCATTGATATTGCAAAGTAATCAAACAAGTGAGTGAGTGGTTGTGTGTGGTTGTGTGTGTGTGTATGTGTTTGAATGAGCAAGTCAAATAATAAAGATATTAATCAGATTGATGCAAAACAATGTTGGCAAATATACAATAAAAATTAGTGTGCATTCATGATCGCAATAAATTCATATTATGTACAGTATGAAGTACAATAAACAGAAACTATGAAACATTTACATCAATAATCAGTAATAATAATAGTAATAATAATAATAATAATAAAAATGAAAGTTACAAGAAGTAAAAAAAATGATAATTTTTTTTCATATTTAAAGTCAGTCTGTGACAATTCATTTTTACTTCATTCATATAAATTCATGTAGAAAGACAAAAGAGAAAAAATATTTCAGAATAAACAAATCATATGTAGATTTCAATGAGATCTAGATGCTTGAACACAACCGCATAATTTTTGAAACCACATTTTTTGTCGCCGTTTATTTCTGCATTGTGTAGAACTATCATAACTATGATAATCTCGTCTTCGTCTTATCGGTGCATATCCATGTTTATCAGGTTCTATGGTTAGTTTGCTTGGAATCAATTCACTAGTTGATTGATTTTGATCAAACGTGTGATTATCAATTTGACAGAATCCTAACCATGTACTACCATCCACTGAATTTCTTCCTGTATTGTATGCAAACAAAGCAGAATTGAAATATAAAAGCAAAATTAAAATTAGTCATAATTTTGAATGAATTTAAGTAATTACCTTCAACTCAATTTGGCTAACATTTTATGTATGAATGATGATATTTTTAAAAATTATGTTATCTGAAAATTCGAAAAAATATTCAGAATACTTAAAGTAGCCCAGTAGCATAAGATCTGAACAGAAGCTTAGACAAAAGGGACAGTATGGCCACAGTTGTCCAACTATTCAGCTTTATAGGGGATATAATGTTAACATCGCAAAGTCTTTTAAGATAATCAATCAACACAAGGTGCGGAATCAACTACGTTCTAATAAAGAAGTGACCATAAAAATATCTCAATCAAAATGAAGCATTCAGAAGGATACAGTTACGTTAATATTCACAGATTGGCATAGACAGACATCTGAATTACTTTTGAGGATGTTTTATAAAAAAGAAAGCATTAAACTAAAAATAATAGTTAAAGTTTATTAAATTATTGTACATGATTTATTCATAAGTATACATCCACATGCATATTACATTTTTATTACTAATTCATAAAAATAAAATAAAAAAGTCTGTATGAACTTTCTTAGTGTGTTGAGGATGTTAGATCCCTAGAACTCGCTTAATAAACGCCTAAATTTTGGATTTTATGTTTCCGAGCATGGGCTGATTAGTTGATCTCGAGATTTCATTTCCCACCAGGAAAAGCCTTGACTGTGATTGATTATTGTGTTATTTTAGTGTGCTATTTTTATGACTCTCCAAAGGACGCTTCTATGATGCATAAATAAACGAGATTTGTATGCTTGAGATCATTGTGCTCGTTGGGTGTTTGTAGAATATACTTTCTACGCTACACCAAGACTTCTGTTTTACAGTTTGGGATTCAAGGTAGCCTACCTGGACGCTGGTAATTGTCTCGTTCACGTTTATCGACTAAAGTGAACCCGTAATAGTTTCAAGCATACCTAGTGATGAGCATAACATATTTATTAATAAGTATATATCTATATGCATATTACATTTTTATTACCAATTCATAAAAATAAAATAAAAATCTCTATGAACTTTCTTATAAGATTGGCGTTCGAAATATAAGAGTGTACTCAAGAAAAAAATTATAATAATAATCAATGTACTTCAAAACTAACTTGTACTTAATTATGAAAAAAAAGTACATTATGTAATCAATATGTCTTAAATGTAACCTTAATAGTAGGAAAGAGAATAGAATAACAATGAAAGTGCAAAGCAGAAAAAAAAATAAGGCGAAAAACGTTTACACTGTAATAATCCTTGCTTTTTCTTTTTTACGTTTAACTAAAATCCATTGTATGATTGACAGAGAATTACAGCAAGAGAACATTTATGAAATATTTAACAGATAAGGTAAACAAAATGACAGGAAAAACGAAATAGTCTGCCTAAAACAGATGTAGATTTTGTAATCTATTAGAAACTGCAATATTGAAACAATAGACTGTGAATTAAAACAAAATCTTATTGTTTATGCCCATCAAGTTGAAATAATTAATCATCTTATTTTCAAAAGAAGCATTTCTACATGATCAACTTAATCAGACATTAGTTTTATTGAAAGAATTTAAAAGTAATCTAGATTTACAAATTATCTTGACTACTGTGTTGCTTTGACAATATAAGTCAAAAAAGATTGGTCGGAAAGTTTTAGTACATTGAAACAAATGTAATCATTTGTTATTTCGCTGAATAACAGTAAAAAATTATTTATTTGTGCTGGTTGTTTGAATCTTCTCATTGATGTTTACAACTACAAATGATCAGTCTCTTTGGTATACATGCTATTTGTGTGGATTACCTAGACATGGTCGCTAAGTCCTAAGTATTAATAGCAGTTATGGATGAGTGGTTAACAATGGAATCTAGGACATATATTTCGACCATTTTAGAACTTATGAGGTGGATATATATCAATATCACAGAAGTAATGTTCAACCTGGGACACAAAACCACTACTGTTCTCATTAAACATTAATAAAATGATTCAAACAACCAGTTTAAAACAATAAAACTACATCAACAACATAGTGGCTGTCTAGTTTCAATAGGTAAATGGATAATGCAATGACGTTTCAAATGAATGACACTGAGTTCGAGTAACGCGGTGAACATCAACTTTGGGATACAAGTACATCTAGATGACAAATCTCAAACAGAAAAAATGCGTGTCCTAGATTCCACTGTTAGCCATCGTCTATCTGTACTAGTAATAATAATTATTATTATTATAAACATGATTTTCAAAATTTAAACCTTCCTTAATAAATATATGTATATATTTTACTATTCTGAATATTTACTGAAAAGAAAGTAGCCTGAGTTCGTTCGTGTTGCTCCAATTTTCTAGCTGTGTGAAGACATTAAGTTTAGTTTCAGTACAAGTAAATTGATGAAGAATCGTAAAAAAGATAGCAAGAGGTCATCCTTTGTATAAAAACCAAACAAATATTTAATGTTTTCCCTACTTCTATTTATGGCCTATTTGTGGACGAGCTTGAGACAAAATCTCACTTCGAGATCATTGATCATTCACAACAGCCCACTATGAATATTCAGACTGTCTAATCTTTATTTCCACTCAAACGAAATAGCTCAATTAAAAATTTTTAAAGGTAATTTTCAAAATATCTTCACTATAAAAAGAAAATGTTGTTTTTACACATTGAATCAATAATTTGTCCATTTAAAAACATTATTTATGGTTTCAAACTTTATGCCTGATAATTTGCCAATTCGTTAAACGAAATTTTAAGAAAAACTATTATGCCTCAGTCAAGCGAAAAACAAATGAAAAAAAATCAATAGTATCTACATAATGACGTCATGATGAAAGTTTCTAGGGTCAACACAACATTAACTGCTTCTTTTGATAAAAAAAAATTTCAGGGTGAAAAGGTCAACAACAATAACAACAGCAAAAATAAAATCTGTCTACCAATCATACTGCATTACTTGAAGATGTCAATATATATATATATATATATATATATATATATATATATATATACATATATTTGAATTCGAATTGATCAAGATAAATGTTCAAAGTTCAAGATTATATGAATAAAAAGTACTTCATTCCCATTAGTGACTAAATGAATTTAGATTCACTTTAAGCATTTCCCCTTTTAGTTTTTTTTAAATAAAGATATCTTTGTAATTTTACAATATAATCTACTTATTACTGTTAAACTAATAGAATGTAGCCTACAGTAAAGTAAAGGCGTTAGTTATTCAAATGGGCATAATAAATATTTTTATTTAACTAAGAAAAAAATTTTACATTGTCAAAGTGGAAATGCCAAACATTTAAAAGGGTTTGTCAACTGCGGCATAATTCTGTTTTATTTAAATAGTAAATATGTGCGTATGCGTGTTAATTTGAACAATATGAATCATTTGCATGATTGTTAATGAAAATTCTTGCAGAATAGAACAAATCTCATACCTAATACCATAAAACTTTCAAAGCATTTTTACAAATGTTAGTTATAACTTATGACGAGGTATAGAGATTAGAAATATAGAGATGTAGTCAACCATAGTATTAGACGCGATATATTATTCTGATTAGTATTTGTCGTTTGTCTCTCTAGATTTGTATATAGTAATACACAGTCATGGTTCATGGGTCAGGCTTAGTTGCGAAAATGTTAGATAAGGTTGCTATGGTAATAAGCAATAAATTTTTCTTGTCAATGGTTACTTACAACAATAATTGATTAAATTTGAAAAAGAATTTCGATATTGATTCATGTTCAGCATTAGACAATGGAACATTAATGATACTCTCTCTCTCTCTCTCTAATGTATATTCATAACACTGATATTGATTTCTGTGTGGGGTTTTGCCCACTAGATTAGATATTATGGAAATGTCGCTTAATTCAAAGGCCATTTCAATATAAAAAGAAATATTAATTATTAAAGAAAATGACTATATCTTCACAAATGTTTCACTGATACGTAATTAATCTTATATTGTCTTGCCTTCAACACCAACTGAACTTCATCTATCCACAGTGATACACCCTTAAAATCAGCTATCGTTCATTTTTCACTTAACGGACTAAATAGCTTTTTAGTGATTTGTTCATGGAAATCTACCATATATAGGGGTTAAGTCCATATTAATTCCATTCTGCTGGTGATCTCCAATGGATATTAGAGTAGAATGTGGAACATTCTTGTTAGGGACGTTAGATCCATAGAGCTCGCTTAATAAATGCCTTAATTTTGTATTTCATGTTTCCGAGCATGGGCTGATTAGTTGACATTGAAATCACATTTCCTACCAGGAAAAGCTTTGACTGTGATTGGTTACTGTGTATTCCAGTGCGCTATTTTTATGACTCTCCAAAGGATGCTTCTATGATGTATAAATAAACGAGATTCGTACGCTTGAGATCATTGTGCTTACTGGGTGTTTGTAGAATATACTTTCTACACTATATCAAGAGTTTTTCGTTAGTTCTTTTTGATCAACGGATCAGAGTAGCCTACCTGGACTCCGGTTCATTGTCTCGTTCTCGTTTATCGACAAAGGTGAACCCGTAATAGTTTCAAGCATACCTAATGACATCCATAACAGTTCTGTCGCTCCAAAACGTCAAAAGTGAAATCAAATTTTATTAATACTGGATGTGAAGGAAATATGGGTTGGATGTTCACGATGAGGAATTAAAAACATTTCGGTTTGTACTTTACCATCAATTAAATACTTTTTATAATATCGTATAGTTTATTAACAAAATTAGAATCTGACTTACGCTAAAACATCTACTGCAAAATGTAAACCTAATGTCAAGTAGTTGAGGGTGATAGGCATTAAATCATGAAATTAGGATATGTACTGGCTGTCGATCGTCAGCAAACATATCAAGAACGTTCAAAAAGCAGGTTATAACAGTGAGATTCAAACCTTTTTACAAAAAGTATGAAAGATCAGAATTAGTGATGAGTACCCAGGATTAGTGTTTTTAATCAATAGCTCAAAACCTTTTATATTACGTAATTTGGTGATGCGACTGTGACGTAGTTTATATAAATTGGTTAACACTAAGGACCACACAATATGACCTTAGTTACTATACATGTACTTAGTTAAAAGTACTGTTCTGTAATCTAATCAATAAAATAAAGTTTGCTAACGAATAATTTCTTAGTTAGTCCCAATCATATCATGAATATTGCCTCAAATTTAGTCTGTGAAAACAAGTTAAATTACAATAAACTGCAACTAATGGAGAAATCATAACTTTTTGGTTAAGTATTGCTTTGAATGTATACAATACATTTTGAATCTGTGTTACTGATGATAATTCCCTAATTTTTTTTCAACATCAAATGTTTTGCTTATACTGAAATTTTTATATTACAGCATAACTAATGAATTGAATAATTATTTTAAACAAAGAATAAAAGTAAAGAAAAAATGTATGAATCAACTTGATGATGTCTATGTAACAGGTGGTTATTAATTGTTACTTGCTTTTCTTGTACAAGACTATCAAAACATCAAAACACCAATAACATCTTATTATTTTGTCAATATATATACATATATATTGACATGTTTCTAACAGACATTTATAAAATACAAAAAGGCATAATTAAGCAAAAATCAACCAAATTAATTTATTTCGCTAGTAAAATAAAAAATTTCCACCAAAAAAAAGATTTTGTAAATGGTGAAATGAAGTGAAACTTATCGTGATATTTATTTTAGTCTTGTATTCTTTCAACCTTTTAGTGAAATTATTTAGTGTTGTGAATAGTTCTCAATTGCCGAGCTTAAATTTCATTGATGTTCGTCTCGAACAAGGGAACTACTTCCATGAAACACTATCCTGTAAAGCTTTATTCCATTGACGATTACAATACTGTTGTCGCTAATTTTGAAAAGATACAAATGAAGTGATCCTGGTAATAAGAATCTTTAGACACTGATTTATACCAAAGACCATTACAAGCAATAAGTATTTGATACAAGATTAGAAATTCTCAACAGTATACTTCTGATTCCACGTGAAATTAAAATGTTAAGTGGTGATACTGCGTAAACCTCAACTAACGTCACTTATCACAGAGAATCCCTGAAAAGTACGTAATATCTTACGTATTTTTCATACAACCATAAAACACGATAATAAACTGTACCAATTATCTCTTAACGAAAAATCCTTTTACAATTCCATAAGTTCGATAAGCATCACATCCAGTTTCATTAATTTGTAAGTCTAATATATAGTGAGCTATTTGGTGTTATTTCTTTCCTTATCAGTTCACAACATTCAACTAATACAGATAGAATGTAATATTCGTCGATACCTACACAGATGGCAATCATTTGTACTCATTCATATAACAATTATTTTGAAATTAGAACATACACAATTCATCGTAGCACGTTAAATGATCCTTTTAAAATGGAGTGAAGATTTCAATACCTGTAGCTCCATCCAGAAAAAAGAGTCTAAATATTTTTAAGCATTAAAAAACATTTAATAATATCTACGAAATTATCTATTGAAAATACGATTGACTATTTACATCTTATAAGAGATATATTGATAATTATGTTTGAATATACGTGTGGTCTAAGAAGTTTTCAAAGTTTATATCAACAATATACAGTCTTAATTGCCGATTTATGAAAATAAATTTTACAGCTAATTTAAGTCACTAGCAACTAGCACATATAAGCATACTTTCCAAATTTATATGAATTTCAAGAAAACATATTTTTATATAATGCAAATGAATACCTAAAAAAAATTAATGTTTTCATGCTGTACGATGATGGTTGGATGCAATCGATAGGAAATCATAGACCTAGTTTTCGTGTTACTTGACGCTCTTCAACAAGATGCGCCTGTAATTTTGAGAGCGTTGACGATCCTATCTCGCATTACTCAGCTGTAAAGTAAGGATCCATAACCAGTAACCTATTCAGGTTCCGGCTTTTCTTTTGTAGGACTAAGATGTATTTACAACTGACTGTTGAGTGAGTAGAGACTGATATCATATTAATCAGCAACAACTTAATATTTGATAATCATCAACTAAAATTTATCCCAATTTCTTGTTTGTTCATAAAATAAATAAAATATATGTCAATAATCCATCAACTTTTCTGTCACAGCATAATTTCGATTTAAGTAAATTAATGTGATTCTGCTAATTTTGCAAAGCATTCATTACACATTGATTTAACTTCATGTTAGTCTGTCTTCACTACATAATCATCTCCGCTGAAATTTAATATTACGCCTTCGAGTTGAACTCCACAGAAGTACACGCCCATAATAGTCCCAGATAACAAACCCAGAACCGTTAGGTTTGGCGGCCAGTGCTCAAATATCAGAACTAGTGGGTCAGCGTTTAGCAGTGTTATTATTCTAACTAAAATTAATTCATGATATAGCCTGTCAGTGGTGACCACTATTTCACTACTGAACTTCTCATTGAGACGACTTGAAGTAAATCAATAATCAGCTGACTATCATCTTAAATATGAAGGAGTTTCATGAATATCGGTTTATTTCTTAGGTTAGGTTCATTGATTCGTTTCGATATATATATATATATATATATATATATATATATATATATATATATAATGATTATATTTGTAGAGATTGGTATAACTGTTGTGGCCTTGATGGTGACATTTGGAGGCAACGACAATAAGTCATCTAAACATATATCTTTGACATGCTGATCCATGAGCGTTAATGCACACCAGTAACTTCGAAAACACAGATGCTTTTTTAATTTATTCAAGCGACTGCTACTCGGTATCACAGTCAAGTATATAATCCGCAAACTACTCAATTATTACCTAATGCTCCATAAATTCAGATTCATCTTTCACAGAGTGTTTTTCGACAAAATAATTTCTACCTATCAACTTTATATTGTTGTGAATTATGACTAACTGATACCTCATTAACTTCTTTCTTTATTCAAATGCAAATCAAGGGCAAGATTTCGCTGATTTAAATTTTGCTAAACTGACACTAAAAAGCCAAAAACATATGAGTCACTCAGAATCAGTTTTTTTCAGTTCACAAGATTCAAGTTGTGTTCAGGGAGAATTTTAATCAACTGTACAACAGTTTGGTTGACCTATGATCATATCAGGTTAACAATCTAAATTACTAATTTGAAAAGAAAGAAATTAGAAAGTTTTACTTTAGATAAAATATTAAACAACATTTTCGCTTCATTATATACAATTGACATAACTAGGTCGTAACAATATCTAAACAAAATGCTTTCCAGTAAAGTTTAATTTCAACAAATTTATATCTGTATGTCAATGTGATTTGTAGGTTATGAAAGGAATTGTGATTATGGTTTTAATACGGAATCGGTGCATATTACGCTAAAGTACAGAAATCGACATTCTGTAACAAACCAGTGAACTGTTTAAGGTCAATAAAAGTATGATGTTGAAACAAATTATAATAATTTTTCAAATTTACTAAAACTGTGTTGTTAGAAAACTAATGCATACAGACATTTTGGCATTTCATTTCGTCTATAATATTAAATAACTGTTTGTATTTTATTTAGAGAATAGATTTATTCCAACCCATGTGCATAGTTCATTTGGTCAAATGTGTAGTGTATTAATACATAAGGCTATTTTTATAAATACTTTATATGTTAAAGTTTAATCAAAAATATCAGCAATTATAAAAACTTTCATTATTAAGGCTTCTGGAATAGACAAAATGTAACTACCAGTGGAATCTATGACACTCGTTTTGTCATACCTGCGACTTATCAAATAAATATGCCTTCAGTACACTGTTCATGTTTTGCACTTCAAATCTTAAAGTACTATCCACCGAGCAAATGAATCCAGATAACCCCTAATTTGATTTAATTTTTATTAATTTGCATTGTTCTAGTGTTGATATTTGATTAAACATAATTCAAATATGAATATTCTGTGTAGATTGTCACAATAGAATCATCTAATCTCCTGTTTTTATTGAATAAATAATTATATCAAGGTAAACCTCATAAGATGCACACAACACAACTAAGACTAATCAAAATTTAACCAAGAATATTAACAACAGGATATTGCAAACGGATAAAAATTAAATTCTTTTCATAGAGGTTAGTATTTTTCCAACTGTCGATGTAGTGGACTGCTTTCCAATCTTGGATGCTTTGAAAGGGACTATCTAAATGTTTGTTATATCTTGATTGTGAAAAGCATTGAATTCCAGAACATCAGATTCATCATCAGTAGGATTCCGCAGAGGTACATATTTTCTGCTTAGCATTGATATTCATACTGAAACTTCAACAAAGTATGCATCACACCAAATGCTAAATGACTATCTACTGAGTTACTGAATGCCAATAGATTCTAATCATCAAGCTTTATCATCAGGGTCTTTATTATCTCATTTTTGATATTTAATACATTTTATATCGATCGATTACTGATGAATTGGTTTAATTATTAATACACTACAATATTTTTGGTCACCATTTTTTCTTTCCAGCCAGATAACTATGAGTAAATTAAAGGTATTAAAAATTACGTTTGATCATAGTTATCTTAAAATCAGCTAGATCTTTACAGATCACATCAGAAAAATACATCATTGTAAGATTTTCCTAAATCAAGAAACAATACTTCAAAAAAATCTAAAGTAATGAAATAATTCAACACTTACAAAAGTTTTTTAACAATGAATGAAATAGAAACTAAATTACTAATTTATTGATTTCTATGAGAACAATAATAACTAATTCCTATCATACTAACCGAATAGTTGGAGTTATTTTGATCAAAACTTTGCTCTCAATGAATGGTGCATTTAATATCAAATGTAGTGAATGATTGCTGTCTAACCCTTACTTACTTACTTACTTACTTACTTACTTACTAACTTATTTATTTATTTACTTGAAATTGCCAAACTATTTTGAACTAGTTTCATCAATTCATTCATTTGATGTCATTTCATTCTGTACTCTATTCCCATACTTAATTACGATCAAATAAAACACATAAAATGATAGATACACTTAAAAAATATTCATCGAAATCCAGTGCTTCAGATACATCAAATGTAACAATGAAAATTGTCAATGAATAAAAATAAAATACTGTTAGCTCTATACTAGCAACAGTACAACTTATTACGTCCCTAGTACTGACAACAGTTTTACGCCTAAACTAGTTTATTGTTTCCTTATTTATGTATACAATGTATATCAATGCAAATGTACAAATTATGAAATGCAAGCAAATATAAATTCAAACAAGAATCAACACAAAATTATGCATAATTCCCCAAAGTTGCCAGATTGATTTAATTCAGTAATTTTTGTGAAACACCTGTGAATTTTTATTCCCCGTAGGTTTTTTTGTTTTTGCTTTCTTTTCCCCTATTATAACCTACTTGTTTTATTTTACGTGCTAATTTTAATTGTATCCATGGTAAATCAAACCTGTTTGATTTCATTATTTATTGCTTAGTTTCAGTTAACATATGCTAAATCTAACCAAATTTGCGTGTGTCCAATTATTTTCTATTGTTAAACACAATCATCAATGTGGCGCAAAAAAACACAGATGTGTTCAATTTTAAAACATGAATAAACAAGCCTATTTTCAGGTATACACGTCTTGACTTCAGAAATAATTACGATAAAAGAAACGTTAAGCATCCTATCGATGGAACTCTGCATTGATTCTACAGTGATCATATTTTGATTTACACGCAGGTGAATTCAATTCGGCTACAAAATTGCATTTATATCATCATCATTTAAACGAGCATGTTTTCTAATGGTGGTCTAACAATGATTGACTGATGATTTCAAATGTGTAAAAACACAAACCTCCAAAACTCTTCCCCAAAATATCGTAACAGTGCTCACTAGTGACTAACTTCGTGAGGAAATCCTCGGAGTTTTAGTTGAGAAGACGTAACCAGTGGAGTTCAACCCTTGTCGGGTAGGCAGTAACTACCAAAGACAAATGGGTGAGGTCGCGCAAAATCCGTAGATCAATTAGAGTTAGACATTAACACCGTTGAATGCCGGCTCAGTGGTCCAGAATTTAGGCGTTCGCACACAATACCAAAGGTCCCGGGTTCGAATCCTGCGAGGTGCAGGAGTCGTGGATGTGCACTGCTGATGAGTCCCATACCAGGAAGAAACAGTTGTCCAGTGCTTCCAGGTTTCTAATGGTGGTCTAACAATGATTGATTGATGATTTCAAATGTGTAAAAACTCAAATCTCCAAAGCTCTAACTGAAAAACATGTTTTATTTGATAGCATTTGTTGTAGAAATAGAGGTTTTGACGATATCAATGCTTGACACAACAATGGTTATTGTTTCATTTCATGCACTGCTAATAATATTAATGCAACCATTCTAACACTCATATAACATCCAACGATCCAGGACTTGCTGATACTTACTTAGTACCATTTTCTTGGTATTTGATTATTTTTTATGTTCACGAAAAATTCCAATAGAACATTACAGATCTGGCAACATCGAAACTGTTTTATCTGTTTTTAATGAATAAGAATATATATTTTAGAAAGATAATTATCATACTCGTATAAGAAATGTCTTGATTACTATATATGTGATAAAACTTCATCCTCATTGCTTAATTTATAATTTAGATATGCTGATTCATCATCGAATTGAAACCTTTATCATGTTTGTCTACACCTAAGTCCTGATTGAATTTCATCTACAAAAGCTTCTCGTGCATTGCTCCCGGTTACGTCACATTAAAAATTACTAACATCTTTTAGGTGAGTTTTGTAATCAAAGCTAAGTAGACTGAAATTCATATGAGAACAGTCGACATTCTAAATGAAGCATAAACTACTACTCGTTGCCATTTATAATAAGGTATACACAGATTTCCCAAATTATTTGGAATGACTAACCAAACTCAGTGTTTCAAATTTAATAAGCTATATACCATGTATGTCATAAACTAATGTTCATTAATTCAAAAAGAAGTTACTTCATTATAGTTCTTCACACTGGATAATATATTCAAGTTTTATTTACTGGCAAAGTGAGGAATTTTTGTTGATTTCCAAAACAATAACCTTTTGAAAAAAATCCCATATGGAGAAATTCTGAAAATTTTTACACACCCAGGAAATTGTTGGATTTATCTCGTACACTGCAACTTTATATTGAATCGCTTTTATCCAACGAAATAAAATACTTTTTTCATGCTTCGCAGATCACGTATTTGTTAGAAATATATTTTAAATCCTTAATAAAGCTCAGATCGACTTTTTTTACCCGTCAATCATCTAATTATAAATGCATTTCGTTCAATGATTAGTTTAGTCTTTTTGAATAAAAAAGATAATTAACTATTTAGAATGCTATTTTCTGAAATTTAGTTCTTCTGAACTTATTGTGAAGGTCCCAACCATCAGATATCATTCAAATAATGTATTCATATTTGACTTTTTTTCACTTAATAATATCAACTATGCATTCAGTGAAAACCAGGGAGTGTTAAACAACTGTTTCATTCTCGTATATAGCTCTTGAGTATTACATATACACAGCTCAACGAACTATTTAATATGCGATCTTTAGGTTCTTCAGTGTTTCCTGCACCTGAAGATCACTGATTCAGAATCAAATAACTCTCATTTTCATTTCAAGTCAATTTCAAGAATTCATCCTGAAGCAAGTTATCAAAGAAAACAAGTTTACAGTTTGGTTTATATAGGTCAGTTTAAAATAAAAGTTGTTTTTGTTAGAAGGTGATTTCATCTTTGGAATTACTGAAAACTCAACTGATAGCCATCACTGAAGAAGTAATTAATCACTACAGACCAGTAAAAGAAACATTATGAAACAGATCTATTATCTTTGTTGGCCATCTTGAATGGCTGCTCTTTTAAACTATGTAGGTTCCAGGCAGAGTGTGTGATCTTAAAACCATCTAATTTGCTCAGATAATCGGGCTTCTTTATAAAACCTAGAGATTTAGTTTACTTCAAAATCTTTCATTCGACAACACTACATAAGTAAATATATTTCACAAAGGAAACATTTAAGTACGACATTTCTGAAACTTGTACATTGGTTTATATATAAATACATAATTGCAGCTCCTTACCACGTTTTACCAATGCATTTTCTGTAAAATATTGATGATTTGATTTTCTAACCATCATCCATAAACAGTCTCTCTCAAATGAAACTGAACTGAAATAATAAATAATAACTAATGTATTTTTAGGCACCATGTTGGAACTCAGAAAGCTACATTTATTGATTTTCGCTAACAGTAGCAATAAATATTGACACACTTTAAACTTTATACAGATGGTTCATTTAAATTGACTATGAACAAAAACCTTCATATTTCATTTGAATACTATTTATATTTAGCCATCTATAAAAATCATTTCCTAGTAATCATTTCATTATGAGTACAACACTCATGTATCTGGGAAATCATTAAATGAATGTTTGACTGAAAATCTTTCTCCTTTATACTCTTCAATTTGATGGTAACAATCATAAATCATGGAAAATATTTATAATTTTGAAGTTTATGTCTTATTAATTGGAAGATTATTGAAGTAGTTTTACTAATTTTTAACTCTCAATGATTGAAGTCAATCGCAAGTTTCATTATTTATTAGTACTACGCAGTAAAACAAAGTACGTAATCAATAGGAAACGGATAATACCACTCATCTGTTTAAAACACTAACCGTAAAACTTTATTTTAGTTTCAATTCAAACAAAATTTTTACGAGAACTCAAAACATTGCCAAGAAGACAATACCAGCATTACTAGATTCAAGTAACCAGCTCATCTATTGGAATAAAGCATTTCTAATATGCATATATATATTAAAGGTGTGAATCATTGTATAATACTATATAAGCGAGTGACTAAAAAAGTGTCATACTCTGGAATTACACTGTCTAACAAATTGAGTACTAAACGAACTTCATCTATAAATTTTCCATTGTATATTAAAAGATGAACTAGACAATAAATATTCAAAGATGCAGTCGACAAATGTAAATTACGATGAAAAGTATATGATTATAAATGTATGGTAAAAGTTGCAGTTGCAATGTACAAAAATTTGGTCACTGACTCTGAAAATAACTTTTAATACAAATGAGTATTATGCAGGAACCACTATGAATGGTGAGATATCAGAAAATTAAATGAATAGTTTCAACAGAAACTAATTTCATCCGGAAAATGAAGAATAACCAGCAAGTATCCTAGATCGAGAAGGACTCAATGTGGCCACCTGTCACTCGCTCACTCCTCAAATAGTAAAACTCAGGATATTTAAGTTCTACAGCAAAGTTTATAGTCGACATTTTCCAAATCCAATACAGAAAAATACAATTCAATGTAATCTGAGTAATAAGGTCTTGATGAAAACTGTCCTCAATTTTGTCCAAATTCCGATATGTTGTATGTTAGTTATTTTTAATGATATACGAAAATCATTTAGGTTACACACTAATGAGCCAATTCGAAATTTACCCAACATAACACAGTATTTCTCACATTCACACTACTTTTCTTTACATTTAAGAAATTATTGAATAAAATAAATTTATAAACTATGCATTCTTTAATTTTAACTTTACACTTAAAAATAGTAAAATATCAAGCAAATAATGCATAATTCAACTGTTAACATCTTTTGTCATAATTTATTGAACTACACAACAAATACACACGAAATTGTACTTAATTTATGTGAAATGCCATTGAAAATGAATCTAATGTAGAATGATTTAAGTAGTTTGGGAAACTAAAAAGATGTTTTTTTTTTGAAGAAAAATAAGACCAATAAGATTATGGTTTCATTTTCATTACTAACATTTATGCCATACTGTGTATTAAGATTAAACAATAATAATAATAACATCAACAATACTATTTATTTATTATAATTATTAATTATGAAATTCTAATCACAAACATTAGAAACACAATCTCTAAATTTCTGGATACAACACTATCACACCACCCATAATCAATAAACAAACAAACAATATAAATCAATCATTAGTAAATTGAAATACCTTCAGTGAACTACTATACCCTTTTATATACATATATTTTATTTTTTGCTTATTTAGTAAGCCAACAACAATATAGGCAAAAAAAAGGCAGATTAGTCATAAATAAGCAAGAAATAGAATGAAAAAAAATCCTACAAATAATAATAAACAATCTTGTAAACAAGTAATAAGGGAAAAATCATGTTTATTTACTTAATTTTATTGTTTGCTTGTTTACTTATGCATTTTGTTATGTTTTGTAGGTTTCGTTGTGTCAGTTTACTGTTTCTTTTTGTTCTCGATGACTACAATGATTACGATGATGATGATGATGATGATCCAAGGAGAGAATATTAAAAACTAATGCTTTTTGTTCATCCGACAACTAAATAATACTTAGAATTATCTGTTAATCCCGTCTGGAGCTCTCCTAGGATTACTTCCGGGCCAATGCCCGGGACAAAGAAGGAGGGTTGAGTATGAGGTTAGCAACCACATCTAGCGAAAAAAAAAGCAATTTTTCTAAAAATGCTAATCAGTAAAATTATTCAAATCATTTATTGACATCGGTTTTTATTTTTATTAACAGATGATATCAATGAAACTGGTATATATACCCAGCCAACTGTTTTATTGTCTGTTTTCGTAAGGCAATGAACATAAGCCCTAACGATTTTATCAACAATGATGATGAAAATTTCACAATTGAACTGTCTTACTTAGAGAAATCCGTACAACCTTAAGTGGTAACATCATGAATATCAAATTATAACAACAGCGATATTAGAAGGTGAAATACCAGTTTCATTTAAATTGTCATATTTAAGTAACCCTTATATAAGATGAATAAAAATTAGAACAAATCAAAATCACTTCAATAAAAATATCCATTAACTAACTAAAAAACTTTAATGCTTGTTCATAAACGGTGATATTTCTTTGAAATGTTAGATTTGATGAATTTAAACAAAGGATTGGGCATTGTAAGTAATAGTTACAAGTTACATTTCAGAAGAGTCATTCAGTCGAAGATATTTTTTTCCATTTACTCCCTTCACTTTTCTAACCAAACATTTTCCATTTATAAATTCATTTAACAAATAAACACACATAAAAGTTAATCTGATCACTGTTAGCATTAATAACTTCATTAGTTAAATGTAATTTCATCAAAATAATAATAAATCCTTTAGGGCAATATATAATAGTTTATTTATTATTTATGAAAACAAAGTTGTACAAGTAACAGAAATGCTTCTTTTTAGTTTCGTTTCTATAAACCATAAAAGCATACAAAAACACAAAAAAATATATTTGTCAAACTTCTAATTAAATTTGTTTCTATAAAACTGAAGTGTTTGTTCACATATTTCCTTATTACAGTTTATACAGAATTCTAGAATATTGTTTTCATTCACAATGCTCTTCTTACATAGTCCAACATCCGCAAGTATACTTGGTGTTGACCTGTAAATTCTCTCGCAATGTAACACTTTGGTTTAGCTAGCCCAATATGCAATACTCATCTTAATAGTGATTCATTTTAAATCATTTCAATATAAGGATAAGTAGGTGTCATCTAGTTTAAAAAACCTTTAAATTTCATGGCATTTTGAAAACTAGATAACGTGAAAATCTTGTATTTCAGTTACTTTTTTCATATTACTGACATCTATAATAAACGTCTATCTAGAAACAAATGTAAAGTAATCAATAATCACCCGAATATCCTACCTCAAAAGCAAAGTATAGTCTTTAAATGTTAGATAAGCCAGAACACAAAATGAGTATGACAATATTTCTTAATGTATAGACTTGCGCTAAAGCTGAATCACCTATATAACGCTTTACTGCATAAAAGTGGCCATTATTAAACGACTGTCAAATTGAAACGTCATGTGATTAGTTCTAATTTACATCACTGGTAAAATTTTCCACTTGAATATAGTTATGTGAACATTCGTAATTCACTTTGATGCATGGATTAGAATCAAGATTGTCTTAGTCTTTCCAATGAATAATACAACAAATTAGTAAACAAAATAACTATATATATATATATATATATATATATATATATATATATCTTTATTGATGTAATCAAGAAATCACGTGACAAAATGGATTTAAATAATCTTATGTAATGAATTGAGCAAAGAAGTTTTTGAATAAACGATTACTTTGAAGATGCGAACAAAGTATTCATTAATAATCACAAATATTCGCGAATCGCATTGACTAACATCATTCTGACTACAATAAAATAACTTCATATGTGCTGTATTTTGGCGAATACATCCTTATCCAAAATTACAGTTGATTAAAAAAACAAATCCAGTTTATTATCAGAGATAATTACTTTGAAAAATTCAGTTTAATCAAACTAAACAGGCCAGTTAACTAATGATTCGCAGTTATTTATTTTAAATATTGTATTCAATATTTTGAAGAGGATCTCTATTTATGACAATAATACTTAAATAATAATACGTAAATATAGTGTTAAAAAAACTTGACCATTGTCATAACATTCTTGATTCAGTTGTAATCAACTAAAGGCTTTTGACTTTGATTTTATGATGCTTTATATTGATCAATGAAATAATTACAATTAGATTAAACAAAATAACATGACATGTCATATCGCTTAGCAAGAGATTTATTGTTTATCTTTAAAACAAACCCTTTAAGTCAATCATAACCTAAATTGACTGTTTTTCAAAGTGTATTATCTTAGTAAGATATTTACTAGGTATCGAAAGTAAATCCATGATATCACTACAAACCAAACTCATCATAAAAAAACTTTTATGAATCTGACTGTAATATCTGGTATTTTTAATTTGAAGTACATCATACAATGAAATATCATTTCAATACACTTTAATGACGAATAATTAATTACACGTTTTCGAAACCATGAGTCGATCAATGTTAGACCACCATTAGAAACCTGGAAGCGCTGGACGGTAGTTTCGTTCTGGTATGGGACTCATCAACTCCGTGAACTGATCAAGTTAGACATTAACATACCGGCTCAGTGATCCAGAGTTTAGGCGTTCGCGCACAATACCAAAGGTCCTGGGTTCAAATCCTGTGGGGTCCAGGAGTCGTGGATGCGCATTGCTGAGGAGTCCCATACCAGGATGAAACGGCCGTCAAGTGCTTTCAGGTTTCTAATCGTGGTCTAATACTGATCGATTTATGGTTTCAAAAATGTGTAACTTAACAATCTTTACAACCCCGTAATGGAATAATTAATCAACTCAATAATCTTTTCGATAAGTAAGCAGATAGTTTTCTCTAGTGTAGAATGAATTCGCCTAATTTTATTTCTAATTTGCATAAAAACATAACAAGAAAAAAACTAACGTAATCTACACTTACCATTCTTTCTAGATTCCAACCAATTAGATAAATGGAGAATGAAAAACGGGCACAGTTATTTGTATTTTCCTTTAACCATTGTAATAATTTGATGCTGTTTTTCAGAATGTCAAGATATAAACTTGCCGTTTATGGCATATATATAGATTGTTGTATGTAAGTGTATAATATTGTAGTGTCAAGTCTCTTTTTATGTTTATGACTACAAAGTTTGTGTTATTTTTCTCCCTTTAACGAAAGTAGATTTATTATTGTGAATAATTTAATGCGTTTTGTCTAGTCCAGTAGTATACTTTAAATGAACAACAAAATGTGTAGATATATGTGAGTTGACTATGTGTGCATTAAATGAACAATACACCAAGTATGTAATTACAACAAAAAACCTATTAGTAAAAGGTTATTGTCATAATTGGGAATATTGACAATTTGAAAATTTCATGACAGCGAAAACAACCGGGCTTTTATGCTTCTTTGTCCATAAATTGATTACTGAAGAAAATGTTTTACCAAACTGCAAATCCTACACTATTACACTGTATGTGAAGTGAATAAAGTGGGCTTTTCTGAGTGATAGAATTAACAATCGCAATAAAAATTTTCCAAAAAAAAGAACTCAATTATTCAATGGTTCATTTTTATTAATGTGCCATGTTCTTTGTATAATTTTATGTGAAAATTTGTCTTACTTTAAAACTCGAATTCTTCTCTCTACCAAGTCTTATTACAGGTAAAAAAAAAAATAACTATCTCTTCAATAACTTTAATGCTTCAATACTTTAAATTACCCATTTTCAATAGCATCATGAATAATATCACAAACAAAATCTTCACTTTTAGTTGTGTTCAAACTCTTACGAATTTGTCATGGATAAACTACAAGTAAAGTATAGAAAATAAGATAAAGTTAATGAACATTATCTATGGACAAGTTTACTTCTTTCAGTTAGTCTGAATAAGTTTACAAAAACACAAGTCGATTTACAAAGGAATAAGTTTTTTTGGTAATATAATAAAAAATACATTTTTCCTAAAAAATTTATTTCGATCGGACGGCTTATTTTTTTATATTCATTCATTCTTCACGAAAATCTTTCCTTTCATGATACACACTGACAAAAATATTTGTTTCAAACACTATTGTATATTGCGTCAAAGTTATGTAATTAAAACAAAAGACAGAAACAGTAGATCATTTCATTATTAATCCTTTTCTTTTCAAACTTACCTATTTGAAAATAGTATCATCAATGGGAGAAGTATATTCAGTGATGAAAGGCAACTACTAGAAAGTATTCTCATCATCAAGGTTAAACTTGATAATTTTAAATAAATTGAACATTGAACAGAATGTTGATAGTAAAGCAGTGATGATCTATGTTTGTGATATACTACTGAGCAGAAATTAGAATGTTTAAAATTTATTTTTAAATTTGTGTAAGCCAATTTTCGAGAATAAATTAATAAATAAATGACCAATCTAAATTAGCACACATTTAAGTATGTTAGTTTGAATCAGCCATTTAGAAACATAATTGTGTTTAAAAGATACATTCAACTTATATTTTAAAACAAACCAAATATTGTTGAATGAAGCACTTACAAACTGAAAATGCTTTATTCAATAATTAGAGTAATTTTAGCATGAATATGAAAGAATTTATTTTATATGTAGTAGTCAGTTATATGAAACTGGGATGATTTAATTATTAATATTTTTCCCAAACTTAATATCGCTTATTCAGGTGACTTGATTCAGCTCCCTCAGAGTTATTCAACATCAGAAAATGATAATAATCATTGTCAGAAACAATTTATTACCTAATACTTATCATCGATATTTGATAACTTTTCAATTTACCGCGCTGGAAATTCTGTTATATATATAATCGCCTTCGATAAATACCTCAACAAATGTAACCTAGTCGAATGGTTGTTCCTAACAAATAGTATTATTAAACGTTAGACTTCCATTTCACAGGACAATTTAAGCCTGATTATGCAGCACTGGTTGCTTAGAGTAGTAGGTGGTAATCATTGGTTAGAATAAAAGAAAACAATATCTAAAGAGGGATTATTGATTAGCACATTATGTAGAAACAAATAGGAAGATCATGGTGAATAAGGTGATTATTTGCACCGACTGTTTGATTTATTATTAAACGAATAGCAATGAACTTTTGATATTTCACAATTAGTTCTAAAGTTTTCATTCTATTTATTTGTTGATTTCTGTCACGCTCGTCTCTAAGTATGCTTAAACTATTACGAGTTCACCTTAGTCGAATAATGAGAAAAAACAATGAACTAGCGTCCAGGGAGGCTACTGTGATCCCTTGACCAAAAGGTATCAGCAAGAAGTTTTGATAGAGTGTAGAAATTGTATTCTACAAACAGCCAGGCAGCACATGATGAATCCAAGCACTCAAATTGCATTTATTTATACTCTACAGAAACATCCTTGGGACAGTCACAAAATAGCATACTAAAATGACACAGTAACCAATGACAGCCAGGGATTTCCTGGTGGAAAATGTGATCTCAAGGTCAACTGATCGGTCCGTGAAATAAATCCAAAGTAAAAATATTTATCAAGTGAGTTCTGGGGATCTAACATCCCCATTAATTTCATATCATAGATTTTGTTCACATCCAATTATCCATTCTTTTTAGATGGCTTGTTGTTGCTTAAAAAGCATCGCATTCCATATACTGAACTTTTGGTGGAATTATATTTCAATCAAAAAAATTAAAATTTTTAATAGTTTTCAAACATATCTAAGACTTAGATATGGTTTTATCATAAGAAAATTTCTTTATCAAATGTTCTCTGATAAAACACTTTTTGTCAAGTTTCATAACTGAAGTGCATTAAATTAATTAATCGTTTCAAAATCACCTGCCTACCATCATTCATGAAAATTATTCAGGCATTAGTTTTTTTATGTATGCTTTTAACATTTAAAAAAGTGTATAATATAGAGTTTAGTCAAACAAACTAAGATTTGAAGTCGGCATGCACCACTTGTAGAAAGATGGCCTAGTAGTTAACGCATCCAACTTCCAACCACTAATTTACCGGTTAGAACCACGCTAAACTTACTTTTATTTAGGCCAGCAAGCAGCATCAATAGCCCTTACACATAGTATCACCGGACGACAAATATGCAAACCTGTATCTCGTAAATGAGCTAACAGTAGCAACGATGTCAAGACAGAGTTGTTTGCAACTCTGATAAATATCCACAATAATCTGAATATGAATATTAATAGGGAGCTTTGCTGTTAAAGATTTATCAAACAGTTAATGAAAATCAGATCGTACAAAGTGTATGTTTTCATTACTCCGGTGATTTTCTGGAATCCCTTACATAAATACTTTCGTATGACTCATAACCTTTAGGATTCATGATAAGTATGATGATCTGTGAATCGTTGTTCTTAACACCTCATCAATGTTTCTTACGCAAGGGAACTGCTATACACCTGAATAAATAAAACAGCTATTCGATGTTATCCTATGTGATATATGGAATTTAGAGACAGAAAATCCATGATTTAAATAATAGTCAGCTAGTAATTTTTCATTTTCATGTTAACATGTGATATGACTTATTTATAAATTCACCTGTTATCTTAAATTTATTTAATACAATAGTTAAATGTTTTTTTCATTCATAAATACAAACTTATGAATCTTATTTGAAAGCATATAGAAGGTCACTGTTGCAACAACAACTACAAATTACCAACCTTATTATTAGTAGTAGTGTGGTGCGCGCTACTTATAAGTAGTATATGACGCGAGTAAAAACGTAATGTCTGGCAGCAGAAGATGGGGGAAGATCAAGAAAGGAAGAGTGGGAACACAATGGGATTTGTATGAAACGCATGAACAGTGAAATGTCAGACAATGGATTGATGTTTTGCAAATTAACGGTTGACGATATGGTTTTCCTATTTTACCAATGAACTTTGTAATTTGCGATAAATACGGTTGCCCTCACCTGTGTTCTCCTTCACTACAGTAGTAATATTAGTAGTAATAATAGTAATAATTTTAATAGTTGCAAGCGGCCAACTTATCAAACCGTTGACTTTGTTATCAGATAAAATTCATCTACTTAAAGAACTATTTATATAATGACTATGTAAATGGAATACACTCTAGATGTACATATTGCAAGGAAGACTGGTTAACATTCAGTTCGGACTATAAAAATTACGTGATTATGCAAACTCTTAATTAATAACAACGTGAACATCAGACTCGTTGAACAGGTTGGTGGCCAACTAGATTTAACAGTTCAAGGGATAATCTACCATTATTTTAAATGAAAGAGAATACGTCAGAATCTCAGTAATAATATCAACACACCGGATACAGGTGCACCCAGGGTCTAGTGTCCCAAAGGAGGGAAAATGTTTGTCCTAGATGCCTTAACTACTTATAATCCAATTATTCTAAAAACTTGATTTACAATGGTTTACAAAACTTGAATTTTTATTCTGATATAAAAAGAATAACCCAATTATTAAAGATCATAAAATCACTTTTATCATACTTTTCGATTTAAATTACTGGTTCAGTAATTAATATTCTTTTAAAATTATGAACCCTGACAAGAATCAAGTGTTTACTTTAGACTTAAACTTTAGTTGACAATTCAGTAAATGTTTTTATTCACTGTTTGCTTTTTGTAACTAATTTACATGAAAATATGTAATAAAATAGTGTTTCGTTTTTTGAAACATTTTTATATGACTGATCACGAATAAAGTGATATATATCACCTATATTTCCATTTATTTTCTGTTTTGATTAGCATCATATGACCAAATTTATGGTTGTATGTTATCTCAAAATTTCTTATATCTTTCTTAATCGTTTTTAATGTCATATTTTATCCACATTATTGATAAAACTTCTTAGAAAATCAACTACAAATGATAGGTATATTTGGTTTCTTTTTTAAAATTAAATTATCCACTATCAAGAATGATATACACATTCCGGTTTTGCAAATTACGAAATCACAATGTTCTTGAGAAGACATAGTAATATGACGGCAGTGAACGGATAAAAATATCAATTAATTATGATTTTACGAAATATTTGAACTGTGACTGGCACAGGAAACCAGGATCCAAGTTTCACCCAAATTTAGACTTTTCAACTCGATGTATCCATATTCCGGGGATGATGTTCACACGAGAATTAGAATTCAATACCTCTTTCTTCGGAAACAAACCGCTTATAAATAATAACCACATAATCGATGATTGTCATTCAAAGTTAATGAACACTGCTTGAAGATAAGGTAATAAAAATGTATCAGGATCATTTCTAAGTTATTTGAATGTACATGAGAGATATCAGCTTGTTAATCAACTATCACTTATTCGATAGCTATCGATATATCACTTCAGTAAAAGATAAAATAGTTTTGTCTCAAAAATGGACACTACATCGATAAATATTACATTATACATGTTTTTAGTTCATATCAAACAATCATCATGTTTATCTTTCTAATTAGATAAAAGTTCACAGTTACAATGTTGGGGACGGCAGATTCCTAGAACTCGCTTGATAAAGGTCTTAATTTTGGCTTTTATTCATTAGCTGATCAGCTGACCTTGAGATCACATTTCCCACCAAGAAAACTCTTGGCTGTGATTGTGACGTTTCTATGATGCATAAATAAACGCGATTTGTGTGCTTGAGATCATCATTGTATTTGCTGGGTGTTGTAGAATACACTTTATCTGGGGCAACGGATCAGAGTTGCCTATCATGTCACTGGTTCATTGTCTCGTTCTCGTTTATCGACTAAGGTGAATTCGTAACAGTTACAAGCATATCTAGTGACGAGCATAACACAAAAATTATAAATGACATTTGTACTATGTTAAAAGGGTTGGATATAAATGAGCTATTCACTACCAATCAACAAGTTGATTTCTGACACAATAAACTGCTTCTAAGTAAACAATCATTTTTACAATCTGTTTATTTCACTTAAAAATGACTTCAACAATTAAGACTGTATAACTTAGATTATCAATATACTAGTCTTAAGGCTGACTGATTTATTTCCCTGTAAATTTTCTTGCTCAATGTCGTAATCAAAGCATTTTGCCATATATTAACTCAAAAATAAATGTCAAAGTGTTAAGATATAAACTTGTAAATACAAATTAGTTGGGTAAGGTAAATTCCCTACCTTCGACTGAGCTATGAAACAATTATCCAAATAACCGGTTGAATGATATAAATTTATTTTATTCTATCAATGATGAGAATTCATACTGTGTCTCATTTTCACACACAACACAACATGGATCTAGGCTAACCGCATGAAAACAGACATGAATAGTGTGGTTCACATTTATAATATATAAAGTTTATCTGGATTATATTTAGTACGGCCAACATGACAAACTGTCATTATTATTTACTGAAAGTTATTCTTTTTTTCGACGTCTCTTCTACCGTTCTGAAACTGTCAACTAAGCAAACAGTTCAAGGTTGTATTTCTCTTGTGAATTTTAAGCTGTTTAATAACACCTACTGATTTTAACATGAATTTCGAACATCGATAACAGAACTAATAACAATAAAAAAAACCATACAAAAAATCACTTGAAATAGGAATTATTGGCTAAACTATGAAGTCACTTGAGATTATTCATTATTTAATCCAATCACCTTTTTCCTAATTCGAATATGGAGTGCGCTACTTTGTCTTTCTCTATATTTAACTAGATTTATGCAATTTAGACTTCATAAACTTTTCATTTACAATTTTTTAATGTTAAGAGAATGCAAAGTGTATGAATAAAATATGAGCGTGACCTAGAAGACTTCAGATGCATTTTTTTTCTTTTATTTTAGGTAACTTTTTTCATCTGTGAGTGAGTGAGTGAGCTACAACGTAGAACTTCGTACCTACGTACATCAGTTCAAGTTGCCATACCATACCATATCGAATTGTCAATTCACATCCCATAGTGGTAGATGTAATAGAAGTGTTAGTGACAATGGAGAAAATTAGGGTTCGAAGAAATTACTCAAGTAGTATAATCCAGCGAAATAAGTTTGAAAAAAAAATAGAAAGATAAATATGATGAGGAATTCAGAAGATTGGCATTTGAGAGAACACAAAGAGTGGATACACCCGCACCATAGCCAACGATTTTGAAAAATGTCATTTAAGGTCTTGAACCATCGGTTACTATCGTCTTGCGGACACCAACCAGGTAGTTGACATCTACCAACATGACTCAAATGAACTAGCTTATGAAAAAGGAATAAATTCATTATGTATATACATCAACTGTATTTCACTCGTAAAAAACGAATTATCAAATTATAATCTTCATTTAAGTATTCTCCATCATGAGATATTATGACAATGAGTTCAAAGGTGAATCATATCAGTATTTGTAAGACGACAATCATATCAAAAACAATGATTATGCCTACAATAGTGACAAGTACTAAAATCAATAAACTTATTGTCTGTTTTCACTTCAATGAAGAAGTCCAGGGGGAATTGCAAATTTCAAGGTCAGTCTTTAATGATACACAAAATAACAAAAAATGTTCTACCAGTAACAAAAACATCTTAGATTAAAAAAAGATTTATTTTTTAATTTCGCTTCATTTTGAAATTAATTTTCTTTTTTATAACTTATAAGCTTTTTTCGCCTTTCAAAGCTGATAACTCATTTCAATTTTGTTGGTCAAAGTTTATTTACTTTTCGTTTAGTGTTTGCTTATTTGTTTCAATAAATTTACATACGATTAGGTTTTCTTTATGGCTTTAAGTTAACTTTCAAAGAAACGCTTAAAAAGTTGTTTGAGTATTTTATACTTTATTATGAATAGTTTGTTCAGAATCGAAAATTTGGCTTTTAAGAAAATGATCTTTACAAAAACCTGCATCACTTAAGTAAATTAGATGACGTTGACGAAGAAAACTATTAAGTTATTTTGATGACTTGGATAACATAAGGTAGATTAACTATTTTCTTGATGAATATAAATTTCCACGTTTAAATATGAAGCATTACACCATCATGGAAGAATCATTGAACCCAACTATCATTCAATATAGAGTGAATTACTGAAGTCTCATATTTATAATCTATAAAACGTTTCATATCACAGAGTTAAGCGAGAACGTTATCAGTAACTAATGACAATAATATACCTTATTCATTATGCGCTAATTTAGGTGTTTTCAACATTGAACAATATTTGTTCTTATCATAAATAATAATACACGACAATAAGCTCATATGATTTTCTTCAATAAGTCAGATATGAAAAGGCGAATAAAAATAATTGAAAGTCAAAATTTTCATAAAAATCCTTTTATATAGCGATGATTATTACTATTATTCAAGCCTGGTTAAAAAAACAAATATCCAATTACTCTGCTCATGAAACTGACTGTTCTGAGGACATAAAATCATGATGTGTCATAACAAATGCAGAGCTAATATCGATTTTATGAAGCATATGGAAATTTTTCTTAAAAATGTTTTCTATATCTAACAAAAATTAAAACAAGTAACTTAATTCCAACAGATGGTCACTTGTATTATTATATGAAATAAATTAATTAAACGGAATTTGATATAAAAATTTATTTATTGCTTATAAATCTATAGTAGCTTTATCGAATAAAATTGAAAGATTTCTTTCATCATATTTTCACATATTCAGTCGTTCTAAGTACCAATGAACTAAGATATACGCTAACAGTCAAAATAAACACCATATATATATATATATATATATATATATATATATATATTACAATGGAGTTTCGTTCTATGAGCTCAATGTTTCGGTTGTGGAGCTTTCATTGTTCCTCCGAACAACATCATCAGAACGTTCTTCGGGTAGAAGTGAAGCATTCGAATTTCTCGATGTACGTGTGACTCGTGGCTTGTATTACTGACAAAATCATATGAGTGAGGCAAGCTTCTCGTTGTTCGAAAATAGGAAAATTTTGCCAAAAGCCAGGCTTCCACTCTACAACAACTCAACCTTCTCCGCGAATATCTTCGTCAGCGTGTTCTGTCAACATGTGTACGATATGCTCAACAGGATAAGCTACAAGTCATACGTGGAGAAATTGGAATACTTCACGTCTACTCGAAGTATGTGGCGATGATGTTGTCCAGAAAAACAATGTAACCTCCATAATCAAAACATTTATCTGAGAGAAAGGAACTCCAACATTGTATACAGATGGTTTAACTAGGGTGTAAAATGTTTTATCGTTTATTGAGTTAAATTTTAAATTACCGTATTTTAGTTAAGAATACAAATCAATTTATTTTGCTGCATACAGTAATGCAGTTCATACTCAAATCGTTTAATATAAACTTACATTTGACTTACTCATTTACTTCAAATTAAATTTATTGCTGAGATCATTTTGTCAATATTAAACTATATGTAACCCTAAATTATTTTTTCGTAAGGCGATATAAACAATTTTATCACTGAAAAATAATCAAAAAACAAACTTACAACGTTGATAAGACATAAACTGAATTGAAAAATGCCTGAGTTCAATATCTATCTATCTATCTATGATGAAATCCTCAAGAGATATAATATTTCTCGTCAACAGTGTAATTATATTACACATTATTCAGTGAATACTATCAACTTGAAGAAAATTAAACATATGAAACACAAAAAAAGCTTCATAAAACGTCTACTTTGTTTGTTTTAATTAACAATGTGACTCATACATTTTCTAATAAGTGATAAAATTTCTTTAGTATTTATATGATTCATAATTTTAAAGCAATAATTTGATATGAACTACAGTAGTTAACACTACTATGAAAGTGTATAATCATTCAATATATTAGGTCAATAAGAAATCGTTTCATTACTCCACAAATAACACATAAAAAGTTAGATGATGATAAAATTAGATTACGGACGATGAGTAATCTTTAATTTGATAATAATAATAATTGTTATTATGATTATTATTCAATGGAAGGTTGATTAAATTTATACTAAAATTTAATTCAACTACTTATTTGGTTTGACAAAAACTCCAAGTCTATCATATCGTATGTACACAAAATGACACTTTACCAAATGTTCCAACCAAATAAACTTAGTCATAATGAATCAGTCTATTGGATTAGGTAAACAGTTCAATATTTTTGAATAATCTACAAATAATTTGTTAAAACTACTAATCCAGCTTTCTACTTCAAAAAAAATCAATTGTAAACATAATCATCAGATATAATCACTGGAACTTGACTTTATCATTTACTAATCAATCTTTAGCAAATGCCTCCTTATACCAGTAACCGTAAAACTGAAAGCTACACTTTTATAAGTAAAGGTCAGTCGCACTATCTAACTGCTCGAATAGAAGTATGAATGATAAAGTTCAAACTTGTGTCTAATTGATTGGAAGTTACGGTTTTGACTTATGTTAAAATACTTTCATCACGCTATAATTTTAAACCAACAAACACACTATTTTATATTGTTCAAACAAATAAGCCTTAACCTTTTCAAAAACTGAGTAGAATTAACTATATTTTACACATTTATCTATTTAGTTTATGATTAATATCATTAATGCAGAATAAAAGAAAAATGGAAAGCCTTATTTAAACACTGTATTTCACTCAAATAGAATCAACAGTTAAGTAGTTGGGGAAAAAAACACCGGAAGGGAATATGAATTCACAAAAAAAGAAAACAGTGGCATGCAATTCTTAATAAATAATTTAAAACTTCTCCTCACATTTCATTATTATAAATTTACCAAACAAAAAGGCATGGTAACTTATTAGTTTGGTTCAATCGAAGAAGAAGAAGAACAAGAAGGCGAACTAGTTCTCTCACTTCTACACTTTCCTATTGAATATTTTATGGAATATGAAACAAGTGTATTAGTTTTATGAATTTTCCTTAGGTGAATTCTCTAAGGAAGTTATTGGCTCTATAACATCAACTACTACAACTAAGCTTATATAGAATAAAAATGTTACATATACATATATGCATTCATACATATGAATATAGATTGTCAGTAATGAAAATGACTTTGTTACATTCTATTATATCCCCAAAAAAAACGTGAGTTTTTTTTCCTAATGAATAAATATTATCTTGCACAAAAATATCTGCTTCCTTATTTCAAATCACTGTTATCTCCTATTTGTCAAAATCAGTTAGAAGAATAATAAGAAGAAGAATAAATTTGATATTGTTTTGCTTATTAATATCGTTATTTATTGAAGTCTTTCCATTATATGTAAAATAATTTACTTCCAGTTGAATAATTTGTAAGCATTTTGACAAATTGAGAGTCAATTAAATTACACAATTATAAAACTTAAAGTAAACAGTGTTTTCGATTATGCAGTGGATTTTCTTTCTCCCCAGAGATGATGCAATGAAAACGTGGAAATTTTCTAGTAAGGATAATAACACGAGATAATCGTAAACTATCCACTATCTCGGCTAACATCAATTTTAGAGAGTTAAATATATTTGTTTCATATGTTCTTCTGAATTTTCTGTTTCATTTTCACTCATTACGATGAGTTCCACGATTTTATCGATTATACTCCAACTAAATTTATTGAATTTACATTAAAAAATAAATGAAAATACAATTAGTGAATTATCTTCCATTTTCATCTGGGTGTTTCGTTTCTTGACTAACTAACGATTCTAGTCTGTGGATAAATTCATCATCATGGTTTTTTTTATCATTCGCTTAAAAGGAATACCGGTATAATGAATTTCTATTTACTCCACTACAAATTACATGTGTACTCTCAAGTATATGGAAACTGATAATATTCACCTCATAACCACGCTTGTTTATGTTTTTGAGAATATTACTGAATCGGTGCTAATAGTATTAACTAATTTTTAATAGCATGTCTGTAAATGTAGATTATGAAAGTTTGGGCATATAAAAATAGTAGTAAAACTTCTGTAATATCAATATCAGACATCTAGTCATTAAAAATTTACACTGTATTACAATATTTTTGCTTTAAACAACATTACTGTTTCGTATGTAGATGTAATTAATTTACAGATATCATTTAGACATTTTATTCATAGAAACTTATATAAAAGAGACAAGGTTATTCGCCCAAATAGTAAAAAACTATGCTTCTAAAGACTAAGCCTCAGCTAAAAGGTTTGAAGGCACTGGATTCGACTCCTGAGTAAGTCACTGATGTGCACAATATTTACTCCTACTTAAAGCGAACTCAGCTATAAAGAATTACGTCACTTAAATATTCGTAATATGATGATAATTTTCAATTGAAATAATCATTTTCCACTAATTAGATATGAAACAAGATGAATGCATATAGTGTATCTGAAACAGATAATACTGCTTTTAAATTTAAATCATAAGTAATTATTATTTCTCAGCAGTGTTGTATAAAACGCTCCACCATTACGTAATAATTTTCTTGAAGTCAAGCTGTTTTATTCTGTTTGTATTAAAAAGACACCTTAAAAGTATATTCCCAATTCACCGAAAGTATCTGAACACATTACACTCGCACAACCAATGACTGAAAACACCTTTTACACTCCAGTAGTGCCCAATACTTAATGTGAATTTATCACTGAACAGTACTTTGTAAAAATTTGTTCTGATTCATGCTAATCACGTTATACGTATTTAAAATAAATTCCAATGCTATCCCCGATAATAACTATTTACACAGTCTGCTTATGCTAAATAAATGCAAAATCACAACAATCTACCAAGAATTATATTCACAGAAATGGAAATTAATCTAGATTATTTTGTCCGGTTTTATTTAGATACACTGCTCAAGATTACTATGTCTCTGATTTCCTTTGAATATCAGATATCTGACTGTGAATTGTAAAAAAATTTACCAAACGATAAAAAATCACTTGATCATAGTGTTGTAAGAAGAGAAGGTGGCAGAAGAGGACTAATTTACACGGGATAATATGTGATATATGAATATGAGAAAAAGTAAACGATTTTTAAGTTGAGACCACATAAGATAGTGCTGATTATTAATCCCTGTAATAAAAACTTTATCATTTCTATCAATCGTACATCATATGAAAGTATTGTTGATATGCTTACATTCTCACCTAAACCAAAATCATAGATAGAGAACAAGAGATATTTGTAGTGTAACGTTCATAAATAGATTTTCTTTTTATTTGACGAAACTTTCCCCCCAATACAGCATAAACACTATTCATTTACAATCATTCAATTCAGTGATATTGTACAATGCAATACAATACAATAAAACATAGCCAACTAATAAGTTATACGGATAAATTTAAACATTGAACATTCAATAATAGTATTGATTATTGTTGTCATGGTGATATTTCCTTTCACCATAAAACTTGTCATACAAACGATAAAAAAAAACATTGTTATATTTTATACCGTTTTAATTTATTTTATTTTATTGTTGAACGATAGAACTATGAATGTTTCAGTGAAAATTTTCATTAAAAAGAATAATTACAAAAATCGTTTTTTTTATGTTGTCATTTTATAAATAGGTAAGAAGTTTTGAAATTATCATTACTTCAATCATTTTTTGATTTTATGTGGAGGGAAATCCCAAAAGAGTTTAAATTTAATGAATAAAAAAACTACAATGAATTACGTAAAAATATCTTTTTATTTCATACCTTACGATGTTTGAAAATAATGTTTGGTGAAAGAAAAATTTAGGTATGCACACCTAGTTGATACTTGATATTAAAAAATTCATAATAATCATGATAATATGATCTAAGCAAATTAAACATTTTTTGAAATAAAACAAATTCGAATATAACTTTGGATTTATGCGTTAGAATGAGAATATGTTATAATTTCCCCGGCTACAATTTGAAGACTGCGTTACTGTTGTTAAGTGATGAAACACTTCAAGGCTCACAAAGTGAGTATAATATTTATAAAACCATTTTATCATCTTGCCTTTTGAACAAACGATAAGTAAATGAAGAAAAATTCTAAATGAACTCCATCTTGAACACAGTTGGACACGGGCAATTAAAGTAAAAACACAGTAAAACAATTAAAACTAAGATATGAGATGCAAAAACATGACTGTGACCGGGCAATACTTTATTCAAAATGAAACGTATTCAGGAAATAAATATTTTGGTTGTGTAATTAGAATTTTACAACCAAATATTAACTAGTAGATATTCATAGAATAAAATTTCCCTAGTTTATTAACTGTTCGATTCATTCGCAAAATTGATTAAACATATTTTTTCTTTAACTTGTTATTCGTAAGTAGTACTTAGCAGACATGATCTAACTAATTACATTAGCTTCTTTTATTTTTACACTTGTTCCAGTGCACTGTAAGATGTAAATTGATTTATATTCTTAGTATAAAATCATGAAAACAAATGTACTGACAGGCTAAGATTGTTTATTAAGTTCTTTACAGCAGTTTATTTTCGAATACAATTAAGAAAGATTGAAGCTACTGAAATAGTAAATGTTGTGTCCATACATATGCATATATATTGTTTATAAAAATAACATTAGCACAACAAGTATTCTGATTGAATAAACATGTTAACCATTATACTTTAAATTAAAAAACACACATACACAAGAATACGTTTTTTGTTTTTAAAGTATCCTAAAATATTAGGTAACTTATGCAAGAAAGAAATAAATAGTCTCGCTGAAAAACTTTTATCCAATCTGTATAATTACAGATCAATGAACTGATGATATCAACTGACTGAATTCTCGTAGTGATTGTCAACAAAAAATAAACGAAAATTTTAAAAATTGCTACTTTATTGATTCTCAGTCATTTTCCGTCATAAGTGTTTTCTTTTTTTTCTTTTCAGAAGAAGAACAATAATTAAAAGAGCAAAAATACGACAAAATTAAAAATCAAAATTATCCAATTTTCTCACATACAAAATAAACTCAATACAGTCAGCAATTTGTTTTTGAGACAAATCAAGTAACAAACATGTTTGCCTGTCGATTGCACAATCTTTTATTTTGAATGTTACTTTTCAATAAAAAAATAGATTTTTTCTATTATTTCCATACTATTTCAAATTTTCATTCAAAGAACATTGAAGGTGATATTTTTGTTTATCAATAATATATTCAATTCTTATATTACTTTGAAATTGTTCATAATAAATACTAAATATCAACAGTTTATTTGTATGAGAGGGTTGTTAGGTTATAACCTTTGCAGCTTCACATTACTCATTGACTTTAGTTCAACAATTATTGAGAAAGGGTAAATATCGAACAGCTTCATTATTCTACAATGGACAGACAAGCTGCTCAAATTAGTTGTCCAACTAAAGTCAATCTACAGAGTACAATGATAAACTCGGCAGTTCATTATTGCACCAGAGCATAGCTTCAACTGAATCTAATACGTATACATTTTCACTGACAGTTACTTGAATCTGATTACTAAAGTTCATTACTTGTCTTGAATTCAATGAAATCAAATACGAGGACATTTACACTATTTGGATTTAGATTTCATACATCGTCCATGGTCGACCATTTTAGGAGAACAACATCAATGTATGTATCGTTTATACAACTGTTTGATATCTGAAAACAATTAACTGCATAATCTCCTTGACATCATGGTTAATATTGATAGTACTAGCCAGTTTCTAATGAGCTATAAAATAACTATATTCTCCGGTATATAAATCACATCTATTTGGCCTTGACAGCAACACTGAATTCATTTATACATATAATATATATATATATATATATATGTCTTATACGTAGATCGATTAATCCAATTGGTCATGAGTAAATGGATCGATTTGAGAATCATCTCTTATTAACTTCGTTATCACAAGAAACTATGCTATTTCTAGCAATATAAATAAAGTGAATTCGGAAATATATTGTAAGTTCTGCTTTATTTCTCATTGAGTGTTAAATCATCACTTTTACTGCAATATATTGGAGGAAAGAAAATAAACTCAAGGTGTAATAAACATTTCGCTTGAATAGTTTCCTTAATACAGTTTCTATAATAACGGTATAGTGTTTTATCCTATACGTGACAGTTAGTTTTTTTTTATTTCAGTAAAACAAAATTTATTAAAAACACCTTTATCAAGAAATTAATGTTAGAATGAAATAAATTGAGATTAGTCATGTTAGTATATGAGTATTTACTGTAATTATGTCGATAACTGTAAACAAGTAACTCAATCAATGTCAGTAAAACACTTCATATATATATATATATATATATATATATATATATATATATATATATATATATATATATATATATATATATATTCAATAAAAAATGACGAATTAATCTTTAAGACTTATTTTGATTTAAAATTTTTAGTTTTATTTTGTTTTATTTCGTAACATTCTTAAATTTTTTTTAAACAAATCCAATAAAAAACGATGATCACTAGTCATTCTGTCAGCTTCAATTTAGAATTTTGTATGTAAATACATCAGATTGAGTTGCCGTAGTACATTAGCACAGAGAAATCGAACTGTCGACTCGTACAGCTAGTAGAAGTATTAGTGATTTCCTAGAAAATTAGGGTTCGAAGATATGATTCGAGAAGTATAACCCAGTGGAATAAGTTTAAAAGGAGTAAAATGGTCATGAGGAATTTATAAAACTGGAACTTGGGAGAAAGTAAAGAATGGGTATACCTGCGACATTACAAGCGGGTTTGAGCCATGTCATTCAAGGTTCTTAACCATTGGTTACGATTGTCTTCACGAACCCCAACCTGGTAGTCTACAATTAACAACATGGCTCAGTTCATTTGTGAGTGACTTCTTGGATTTGTGTCATGTTTTGGTCTGGCCGCCACTAGCTTCCTTCCAACCTATCCCTACACCACAAAACATAGCTCTTCGAGGCAGTTGGTGGTTGGGCGTATGTAGCACATGCCTCAGCTACCTCGGCTGATAAATTTTCAATACTTCATCTTTTGGCTTGCTATCCCCACCTAGTACATTGTCCCAAACACCAACATTGCTTACTCGGTTGTCTCAGGATATACAAGCGATGCTTCAAAGGCACCGATGATCGAATACTAGTACCCTTAGGATATCATCTATTCTTACTGGCCATGTTTCACATGCGTACAGTGTTACGGAATGAACTGCTGCGTAATATACTTGTCCTCTGATTAGTAAACGGATATCTCTCCTAAGCTACAGCTGACGCAAGGTAGCAAAAGCCAGTCGAGCCTTCTTCATTGTCTGTGGACGTAAATATAATCATTTAAAAGATGTTAAGATTTTAAGTGAATCCTTTTATTAATGTAAGCTTTAATAAAAACTAGAAGCTCGAAGCAATAGAATGTAAATGGTTCATCTGACCAGGAAAATCTCACTAATCACCTAATTAACAGGAATATGCCCTAATGTAATTAATCTAGTCTCCTGCTTAAATGGGTTATATATATATATGAATTAATCCTCGAAAGTCTAATTAAGCGAAATTTCTAGTAAATTGACTATACAACCTTGTATAAGGCTTTCCTATTTATTACCTGTTTACTAGGGAAAAATTTTTATTCAGACTACAAAACATCTAAATGTCATGTTTAATATTTTCAGTTCATTACAAGAATTGTGACATAAAACCATTGAATATTGGACAAAGGGTTAAACAAACACCAACTTTTTTTAACTAAAACTGCCTTTTTGACAAAAGTGTATAATGCATGATAGGGAGACACAAGACAGGCGTTTCGTCCTAATTGGGGCTCGTCAGCTGAATGTGGCTGTAACAAATGTTTATGTTCTCAGTGAAACTAGAACCCAATGCATTTTACCTTATACTCCGGTTTACAACTTCTAACACAAACAGTCTTTGATAAATCAACATAAAAACCTATTTAAAAAAAATCTACTGTGTTTTTAGATCTAAATTATTTGAAGTACATAATTGAGAAACACAGCTTATCCCAATATTTATTTAGTTTATGCTTATGCCAACGTTTTTGATCTAAATTTTGTCTGCTTTCTATGGAATATGCCATGACAAATAAACGAATTATTAAATTAAACAAAAATATCCTGCACATTAGATTTTTCTTGACAATAAATTCATCTTCTTTAATTACATTAACCAAATTTCCAGTTTATGAATAAAATGACGTGTTTTAAAAAAAAACGAGACAATTATGCTTAAAAAACTATATTAATTCATCCTTAATTCCTCAAATTTCCATCTGTACTAATGTAAAGCATACTACTCATATTCATCATTTAACAATACTTTTGTTTAAATTCAGCATGTGAAACTGTGAGGTTGTCTGTTCTAATTTTTTTTAAAATATAAAATATTCTCATGATAAAAATAAAATTTGAAAGAGCAAAAAATATTCTATTTCCTATTACTTCTTTCCATACACGCAATATGCGCCACAAAGACAATGTAATGATGGTAACTTATGGTAAATCACTTCTTTTCCTTGAATATGTAATTCCCATTGGGAAATTATGGCTTCTATTGTGAATAATAAAAACAATAATAATCATAATAGTAATAAACCACATAATTGACGTTATACTGGCGCCTTATTCAGTAGACATAATTGAGAAAGTAGATCATTTTAACTGGACAAAAAAATAAAAAAACCTACCATGTTTGTTTCGTTTCAAAATAGAATTTTTTTTCATAACAACGAAAACAATGAATATCCACTGATTTAGTTGATCTTGTCTAATTAATAATTACTTTCTTTTTCATAAACAGATCACTTTATTAAGTGAAGATTACCAAATCAGTAAGGTATAAAACTGTTACGCTCGTCTCTAAGTATGCTTAAACTATTACGAGTTCACCTTAGTCGAATAACAAGAACAAAACAATGAAGCAGCGTTCAGGTAGGCTACTGTGATCCCTTGATCAAACTGTATCAGCGAGAAGTCTTGATATAGTGTAGAAATTTTATTCTACAAACACCCAGCCAGCGCACAATGAATCCAAGCACTCAAATTGCGTTTATTTATACTCTATAGAGACGTCCTTTGGACAATCACAAAAATAGCACACTAAAATGACACAGTAACCAATCAAGGCCAAGGATTTTCCTGGTGGGAAACGTGATCTCAAGGTCAACTGATCGGTACATGAAATAAATCCAAAATAAAGATATTTATCAAGCGAATTCCGGGGATCTGACAACCCCAACAAAAACAAAATTTAAAGTTGAATTTTATTTCACATGATTTCAAATTCAGTCAGTAAAATTTAACAAAGGTATTGCCAGTTTAAAGACTATAAAGATTTCGCTACTGTCCAGTAGGATTACTTCCAAAAATATTTTCATTTTTAAATGACAGTATAGTTTGTTTAAGTAAATCAATGTCTCGTAAGTGATGAAACACAGTTTTTAATATAGGATTTCTTAATACCGATAAAGATCAACTTATATTAACTGACTAATATATGCACAGAAATTCTACACATTCTCAAAGTTGTGATTGATATGTAATCAATTTCTTGATATCTTTCTGCCTTATTTCTTGTTTTAATCAATTGGACTTTGACAACTTAAGATGATTTGTTTAAATGAACTGAAACCAACAATTTAACAATAAGCATGCTTTCAAGAAGTATTTCTTTACAAAGATTTTTATTTAAAATTATGATCAATAGGAAAAAAATGAACTGTGATATAATTTACTATTCGTGTGACATTTTATAACAGTCTACAGTCTAGATGTAAATTTTAATAATTTCTTTTCTGAAATATATTAAGTTGAAAATGTTAAGCGTAAAAAGAGGTGATAAATATTTAGATAACAAGCATTATTAGCAAAGGTGATTGTAATGTAAAAGCCAATATCGAGGCAATTTGCACAGAACGCACATATACCAAAGAGATTGATCAACTGCAGTCCTAAATACCAATCGGATGATTCAAACAATCAGTAAAAAAGAAATATTTCAATAGTTTTAGTAACCAATTTGACAATATTCAGTAAATTATACTTTGTGATTAAAAATTCAGAAAAAGTAATCGAATGATATAGTAGATCTTGAAGAATTCCAATTGAAACCGTTTAAACAAAACAGATCACTCAACGTGAACTAAGTACAACGTATTTAATGTATCATTCACACATAAATAAAACAGGTCAGCAAATCGAAATAATCTTAATTAGAAATGTGTCAATAATTTAGTAATTTAAGGATTTTTAACATGTGTGAAATTTCATTTGTCAGTAAAAATAAATGCACTACACAAAACACCTATTTAATGGAATGAGATTTTACCAACAAAAAAATTGTTTCATCATGAAGACTATTGCTTAGTATACTAAGAAGTGTAAATAAATTCTTACCATACTATGATTGTCTATTTCTAGTGATCAGCTTTATTTTATATATAAAAATCACGAAATGAAATAATTCTTAGAGAAAGAATAATGAACTTCGAGTGTATTATGAAAGATTTTTCGACTATTATTCTTTAGATATCGACTAAATTATTTTATCTTAAAAAAAGAAACCAAACTCGAAAGTTCTCCTTAAATTAAATTTACTTAATAAATTTATTTACTTAAGATAATATTTGATAATAAGTTCAATTCACCATAAGTTCAATAATTATTTTCATCACCATTCAACTAACTAACTTTAAATTAATAATGATTTTACAATCAATGATCATTAATTCTAAAAAAAAAAATTTTAAGGTGAATCCAGTTTGAAAGAAAATAAATCACTTCATATTTGAAAAGGTAATTCTGTTGTAATTCACTTACTTCAACACAGTGAATTTCGCACTTTTAAAATAATTCAGATAATTAAAAACCCAAAACTTCCCTTGTAATTCCTTATTCACATACTTTTTTTGATTATTTCTTTAAAATAGAAAAAAAAAGGCGGGAATCATCAAAATGCAAATATGTATCCTCATTCCCTGAGTGTAATTTAAACTTTTTTTTAGAATTGTTTTCACTTATTGTTGTTGTTGTTTTTTTTTTTAGTTTGCTAACTAAATAGATTGATTGTTACAAGTAGTATTATTTGTTTTTGTCATGTTATCTGTTTTGTGTTTTGAATATAAAATAGAAAAAGGTGTTAAGTGTTTATATTATCAAGTTGATAGTTTTACAAATTAGTAATTCAAATGTTAGTAAACAATTTGTTGCGCTTTTAATGAAGTGTACACTATATTGAAAATTGTTTTTGAAAAGTTGAACAATGATAATCGTATTTAATAAGTTGTGAGTACAATATTTTAAAAATTACTCTTCAATAGGATGGATGCATTCACTTTTTCTCATAGATCCTGAGTTTAAAAAATTACGTGATACTTTTCAATGTCGTAAAACTCATTCTTTTTTTTTTCTTAAATCATATGTTTGATCTTTTTCCAATACTATTGAAAGTGTTGTCGATTCTATCCATTGTCCTAAAAGTTCCATGTTCGTGTGCTAGTGTAGCATGGTAACATATTTAACATGTTTTTATGCCACTAATGACTATTCAGCTAATTTTTCTATATACCACTGTGTATCTCAGAAAGTAATTTATAATTTTAAATAACTATGATATGACATTTATGTATTGTACTTGTTACCTATCAGGCTGATTAGATTCGGAAAATATAAAAACATTTTTATATATTTTATTAATAATCTCTCTCAGTTGTTAACTGCCTCATATTACACTAATTTGTATATTTCTCTATTTTTTTTTGTCAAGATATTCTAGTTCACACAATCATTGTATTCCATACTGTTATGTATTATTTTAAGCAATGATGCATGCTTACTTATACTTTTTCCAAAAATTAATGTACAGCAATGTCAATGAGGAAAAAAATGGGAATTATTTCGATGCTCTTGGGAAATCAGTTTTTTTTCTTTCAATTTAACGTTTACTTAAAACAGTGACTAGATATATACATATATCTATAATTAGATAACAAAAATATTCATTCTTATCTGATGATAATAATAATCACCGAAACAATAAATCACATCTGTCTATCTATTGTTTAAAAATATACTGACGATTTCGATAAGCCTACTTCATATTGATTGGAATATCAATCAAAGCGCGTATTCAAAGTATCAAAGTTATTTTTTTTCTTGTAATTTTACTCAAACAAATACTATTTGGTTACGTGAAATATTTTTGGCAACGAAGCATATTCATTATGTTAGTTGATGGTAAATGTTAAAAAAAACCCTCTAGCTAATCTAAACTTGGCTAAACACAAAACCTTAAACTGATCATGTGCTTGTCGTTAAAACATTATCCATATATGATATATTAAATCAACTGAGAACCTCAGTTCATCTGTCTCAGAGTTTTATGTATTTGCAGAATTCAACTAATTGACAGTAAAAAATAGTTTAGTTTTAAATTTGAAAATAATCTATAATTTCAACCATAGAAACTACATTCAGTAAAGATTTTCTCAAGTTCAAGTTCATTTAACTTAGAATAAATGGTATGATTCTTAGAGGTTAACCTTATCAAATGTAATGCTTACAATGATATTTTCTAATTCTATCAGTGATATGCGATATTAAACTGCATTTTGATGAAATATTTCATCTTAATCAAATTTTCGCAAAAAAATAAACTAATTCTGAAATATTTAAATACCAAATGCGAAATTCATGCAATTAAATAACTTGAAGTAATCTACAGTAGTATACTTATTGATTGAGCATTATTAGATAAATCACGTAACGTAAAAATAGATCGAAACTATTGAACTGGTTAATTCTTAACAATCAATAATTTAAGCATGATGGTATTCAGTGCATAATTATTCCATAAATCAATTCATTGAAATGCGTATGGTATTTGACGGAAGTTTGGATTTAATGAGTAATGCATAATTTATCAATCTAATATTCAATGTTAGACGACACCTAGTATAATTTTCGGAACTCTGTCAGTACTTCAACTCAAAGAAATTATATTTCTTAATAGCCTACTATGATATTTGTTGTTTATAGCTGCACTTTCGGTCACTTCATAAGATGTAGAAATTTTGTGTAATTTGAATTCCATAATATATATATATATATATATATATATATATGATATACTCGCCAAATGAATGCTTGAAACTATTAAGAGTTCATCTTACTCAGTGACGCGACAGTCCATTCTAATCTGTTTGTACCAGGCCCTGCTAATTAGATCAAGAAGTCTTGATAAGTCTTAGAAAATGTATTCTACAAGTATCCAGATAATACGAGGTTGACAAGCACACAAATCAAGCTTATTTATACACTGGTAGCAATGCCCTTGGGATAGCCACAAAATAGCGTACTAAAATAATTCATCAACGAATGACAGTCAAAGATTTTCCGAGGGAGAAATGTAAGCTGAAGGTAAACTGGCGCAAAAACGTGGAAATTCAAAAATTTCAGAATGAAATTACAAAATTAGGACTTTTCTAAGTGAGTTGTGGAGATCTAACGTCCTCAACAATATAGATAGCTATACGTATATATATATAGCCATAAGCATATCTATATCATTTAACAGTATATAATTAAGGACGTTACAGAACATAGATGGAGAATTTTGTAAATTATACAAGTATTTATCTTATTTAGTCATTCTCTGTGAACTTCAAATTCAACCTCACAAGTGGATTGTTTGTACAGAAATATTGAATTTAAAATGCAATTTCAATTATAGTTTATTATTTTAAAACTAGAACGCATAGAAAGTTCCAGTTATATATGAAATTTGAATTGTTCCAAAACTTTTTTGTGTTACACCTCTTAGTTTTTACCATGTTACGCCCACATGTAAAGTACTATTTTTTTAAAACTTCTTATTGTTATACGTAATATAAAATTTAACAGGTATATTAACTTATGAACAAGATACAAAATGAGTAGCTGGTCAACTGATATTCGCATGTTTAAGTTTCCTCATAAACAATATCGACTGTTTGAAAATTTCGATGATAGATTTGTTTAAAGACTGATATGAATAGAAAGCCGATTGCGAAATCATTATGTTATGTGAATTTGGAATCCACTGTCGATGTTCTTCTGTAGCCTAGCTCAAGGTTTAACTCAGTAGCCCAATGTTTATTTAAGCAAAATGATAGTTAATAATACTCAAAGCAATGTAACTATGTAATATGTGAAATTAAATAAAAATAGATCTCCAAAAACTATCTGCGTAATTAATATGCAAATTACCGAATACTGATAATTTGATGAGTTATTTGAATTAACAGACAGTATCAGATGAATTTCTCTGTTTTAAACAAATATGACCAGTTTGTAGATAAATATCTGAAATATTTAATTAACTGTCAACTATTATAATTAAATCGTTATCTGGATCCGTGCTCTACAGTTTTTGATTGAGATTGAAGTGGTTCTTTCTATGAAGAGAATGATCATTTTTAAAGATGTTACATAGTCTATAGATAATTATTGTGAACTGTAATGAGACTATTAATGATAACACCATTAGATAGATTATACTGATAGTTGACCACTCAACTCCTGGCTCTTCTGTTTAATTAAGCTAAGAACTACAATTTTAAGATAGTTTTTGTGAGAGAGAGAGAGAGAGAACTATGGGAACACATGAACATTGAATAGCTGTTTGGTTTAAAAATGACAATCTAAATTGCTCAAACACAATTTCATACTGCACAAAAGTTGATACTCTTGGACAGTTAATCAAGATTCCATCGGTAAACACTTGCAACTGCAATCAATCTCAAATATAACACGATAATTAATAAACCCTACCATCTACAAGACTAAACGGAACTTAGAAAATACATGAACATTGATTCGTTGAATTATTTCTGGAGATTAATTAAAACTGGAAATGGTTTCATACTGAGTCCTCCATTAAACATGACATGAATTACGAACTACAATTTGATTCATTTCTTATAACATTAACCAGGGATTTTTTGACAATCGTTTTAAAATAAATTGAAAATGCCATACAACAGGCTTTCAGTGAGACCTACAAAATACTGTTAGTATGTTCAAATACTTTACTCATCTGTTCAGATTGAAATATTGCTTTCACTGATTTACCATCATTGAATATAACCCAAAAACTTAAATGGTATAAAAAAAAACACTATATCCAAATCATGCCATAATATTTAAGTATAGTAAGCATAATCTCTCATACTTGATAATATAAATCAATTAGGTGAATAGTTGAAAATCTAGAGGTTGATTGTGATAGCTTACAACATAAGAGAATTTTATTCGTACAGTGCTTCCTCTACATCATAAACAAATTACACCTGACTTACACAGTATTCATAAACTCATGAAGATTAGGATTATTTGTTATTTATATAGCACTAAGGAAAGCAAATAAATGCATTGAAACAATTTACAAATAATCCACTTATCGAGATAATTAAACTCCTTAGAAAAATTTTATCTATAAAACATAATACGTCAGAAAGTACAAACTAAATTAACTCACTTGAACTCAATGTAATTTCTTCCAAGTCGGCTATTCTAGGAGGGAAATCTTTTAGATGAGTAAATTCAAGTACAAGAGAATCACTGTCAATATATGGCACATCATTATCTTCGCATTCATAACTACTGAACATTTCTTTCTCACTATTCATGTTGTCAGTTTTAACTTTATTCGTTACTGATGGTTTATCATTGGTAGTATCACTAGTGCTATGATTAGTTTGATGAATGTGAATGTCTTTACTTTGAGAATTATATTTATTTATGGAATGTGTACAGTCATCATCCCAGCGATAGGTGGTTTGATTCTGTAATTCTAGATCACGTATTCTTTGTATTACACTAGAATTATGTTTATTAACATATTTTGAATTAGGTAAATTTCGATCATTGTAAAACTTTTTATTCTGTACATGAATATCATCTTGATATAGATAACCATTTTCATCGTCATCATCATCTTCGTCATCCAGTTTGTCTTCATCTTCATCATCACAACCATAATCATAAAAACTTCTTTTCTCTTCCATTTCATCACTGGTTTGACAAGAAATCCCTGTCGAATAATTCAGTTTCACATCACGACTTAAATATTGTGGGAAAAATCTCCTACGTGCAGGTGATATATCATCATGACAAGAACTACTATGTGCCCCTTCATTTGTAATGTTTTTATCTGAACTCAAATCATCCTTACTGATAGTCTGTTTGGATACACCTTGTGAATCCAGTTTAAAACAATCACTTTGATGTTCATTTTTCACTTTTTCTAGTATACTACTTAATTCAGCGTCTGATTTTACCAGTAGATCACTTACACCAACAACAGCTGGGGATCTTTGTAATGGACGAAATAAACTGTTAATATTATTATTTAATTTTCCTTTTAAACTTTCCGAATAACTTGACTGTTGTACAGGATTAGACTGTTTGTTAGAAAATTTCTCATCAAAATAAGAATTTTTTACAGTATTCATTCCCAAATCATCGTGTTTTTTGGGATTATCGTTGATAAGTTTGTTGTTGAAAGGAGAGTTAAAATTTGTCGAGGCTAATTTGGACTCGTTTGCTTCATGTTTATTCATTACAAAAGGATTTTGTTGATAAGAATTTGAAAATAATTTTGAATAGTCTATAGGCTTAAAATCAGGACTTTTAACATGATGATAGGTTATCGGTTGACTATTGAATGTCATTCCATTTGAATTGTGTTTTTCTTCAAATAATATAACAGGCGGTAAACTGTCTGTTTTGTCTTTATACTTTTTATGCTGATTACACAATGATGATGATGTGTTGAAGTTTGTCTGAAGCTGATCTGCTTTTGAATAAATGTCATTTTTCTCTTCCATAAAACATCTTTCAGATGGATTTTCGGGAGCAATGGAAATTGAATAATTAAAGTCATTATGAGTTGCTGATAGTGTATAGGAAAAGTCACGTGACACTGGTTTAAACGTAGACACACTCGTGTGATTGTTTGTCTGGTTTAAAGAATAATTATTTATCTGTGAAGGAGTATGTCTGTCTAATAATCCAGATTGTTGTATTTGGTTAAGCATGTTTGAATTGTCATTCAAACCTTTAATAAAAGATTTTCGATCTATAGGATTTTTGGAAAAACTAGAGGTTGAATAGTTTTGATCATGACTGATTTGCGGCGTAAAAAACTGTCTATTTTCTTCACGCTTATTATTCGAATCTCGAAGAATGTTCGATGATGCGTAGTTTTGGATTAGAGGGTTATTTGAATGATTATTGAATGATGAGATGCATCCAGTACATAATGGTTTCTGGTTCAGTGCGTCTTTATTAAAGTTTTTATGATAACTTTTTATTGGGTCATTACTTGTTGTTACTTCTTTAGGCATAAACGAAAATGGCATTATGTGGCTCTGTGGATTCTCTGCAAATGAAACATTTGGTGTAATATAAGATTTTTCATTGTAAACTGGATAATGTTTAGTATAAGCCTGTGTGGACAAATCGGAAGACACGAAATCATATTCAACACCTTTCATTGGTTGAGCACACAAATTAGAGAACTGAGTTCGTGTCGAATTCTGTATTGATGTTTTACAAATATTGTTTGTATTAGGTTCAGAAACAAATGGATGAAATGTAGAGAACAAATTTCTCGATGAATTTGATGGTTGTATCACTGTACTAGTAGCGTTTTCCAATACAAAATTATCTTTCGTCAACTGATCTGGAATATCTTTTGTCTTACCATAAGGAGGACACTTTAAATAACTCCTTTCATGCATAACAGGGTAATGGTGAATATTTTCATTATCATTGAAATGTTTGACATTTTCATCTGTTTTATAGTACCCTAAAGAAGATGTCATTGTTGGTTGACTTGGTGTCAATGTCCAACATAATTGATTTTTGTTAAAATTAGTTGACAATATTAATAATTCTTCATCAACCGCTTCATCATTCCAAAGAGGTAAACTAATACCTTTGTGTGATTTATTGACTTTGTTCAAGATGAATCCTTTTTGATTTTCTTTAAATTCTTCATATATTCTGTCAAATCCTTGAATCTTACCATTATTATTATTATTATTATTATTATTATTACTATTAATATCACTATTTTTATCATTATTGTTAGTAACATTAGTAGAAGTAGTAGTGAAAGCAGTAGTAGCAGTAGTAGTAGTAGTAGTATTAGTAGTAGTAAAAGTAGTAGTAACAACTGTCAAATTATCATTTTTCATTATCGATGAAATCATTTCATGTGATAGTTTTTTCGATAATTCATTTTCATTGGAAATAGTTTTTTTACTCTCTAATGTAACAGGTAGATTAATAGTCCAAAAATCACATAGTTGTTGATGACCGTCATTAATCTTCATGGCATTATTATTAGGATTATTATTATTATTATTATTATTATTATTATTATTATCCGATGAAAGTTCATCATGTTGTTTGTATTGATTCAGCAAAGATGAATTAGTTACTGTTGGTAGATAATTTCCAAAATCACTATTTATACAATGATGTTCATCATTATCGCCTATCATTACAGATAAATGATGATGATTATGATGATTTGTCGGAAAATCATTTTCACATACTTTCAATTCTGTATCAGTACAAAAACTTATTTGATCTGTATCAAATAATTCATTATTAAATGTTCCATTTTCAGATGTTTCTAATTCACTTGTCTCTTCAGCAATTGTTTCTAAAAATGCATTACTATACGATGCAATCAATGGTAATTCAATAAATTTATTATTGACCGATGATAACATTTCACAATTTGATGAATTGTTATAATTTGTAATATTCTGATTGTTGTGAATAGTACTAGCAATAGTAGTAGTAGTAGTAGTAGTAGTAGTAGTATTGATATGTTTAGAAGTTTTATTCTCAATCATACTCTATAATTAGAACCGATTTTAGCTGTATTCTTTTTCTCTTTTCCACACAACATAATCATTACATACTTCCGGTTAAATAATTTTTTGAGTTGAATTGTCACTTTATCGATGAGAAAATATCGATGATGATGATGATGATGATGATAACAGTCTGTTGGATAATTGAAACCACGATAAAGAAAAAACAACTCCTTACATCATATCATATCGTTAGTGGGATAACATGATGTTTTTTGCTTGTTATTTCGTTCTCTATCGATTAAGTAAATAGAGTGAAACATTTTTAATCATTTCATTAGAATAATTAAATTGTTGCATTCCGAACTATCAATCCAAATTGTGTCTGTTCGCCAATAAATAAATCATAAAAACAAAAAAGTGACTTCATCATACAGATTCATTGTGTGCATTGTACATTGTAGTCATTTTGTGACCTGAGTTTATTCTGGTTTATATTTTTTTTTGTTATTGTTATTATTGTTGCTTTATTTCCACAATGATTGGGCGTTACTTCCCAATACAAATGCTTACTGGTCGGTTGGAAGAATAAGGTTAATTTTGTTTGGACAAAATTGAAAACAACCCATGAACACTGAACACACAAACAAGAACATACACACACACATTAATAAATCTATTTCTATATACTGTGTATGTCGATAGGCACATAGGTACGCATACAACTACGGTCTAAATTGTGTGTCTTTATAAATGAGGTTTTCTAAGTGTTTTTAAAGTTCATTTATTATTGAAGGTCAGCTGTATAAAACGACAGGTGTTTGTTTCACGCTCATCAATTTACATTACACCAAAAAGAGTACGGAAAAATTGTGTTTGATGCAAATAACAAATTACTGTGAAATGATCAGCAATAACTATTACGCCAACAACAATGTTTATAAACACGAAATATCAATTAATATATACTTTGAGACAAATGGGAATATATTTTCAATTGAATCGGTTTTTTTTCAATTAAAAATAACGTTTAAACTCAATTATTTATTTTCAGTTAGAGCTTTGGAGATTTGTGTTTTTTACACATTTGAAATCATCAATCAATCATTGTTAGACCGCCACTAGAAACCTGGAAGCACTGGACGGCCGCTTCTTCCTGGCATGGGACTCATCAGCAGTGCGCATCCACGATGGTTAGGCGTTCGCGCACAATACCGAAGGTCCCGGGTTCGAATCCTGTAAGGTGCAGGAGTTGTGGATGCGCATTGCTGATGAGTCCCATACCAGGACGAAACGGCCGTCCAGTGCTGGCGGGTTTCTAATGGTGGTCTAACAATGATTGATTGATGATTTCAATTATTTATGTGCTCACTAAAATCACCAATTGATCAACGTTCATAAATCATTTGTTGATCAAAGTTGAAATTTCCTAGATGAATTTTTCGTCGCAAACTAAATCATACTTTAAAAAACATAGCGACTCATCAACCTCATTCCCTAAAATTCATGAGCTGATCGAACACTGATAGATTAAAATAATAACGGACTTGTAGTCAATGACTAAACGAGGAGACATATACGAGCATGTATGCATGTAAATATTATCTGCAAAACTTAACGGTTTTAGCTTAAACTTAAAAAGTTGAACAGGATTAGTGAAGAAAAATTTGTCATACACCAAAAGGTTTATAAAGATTTGTATATTAGTTTAAAATAACTTTTATTTTCATATTTAAGTCTACGAGCGATATTCCACTTGGCAGATCATTTTTAGAACATCATTAGATACCTGGAACTTGATTGTGAATTTTATTGATGTTTTTTTTTAAATTCACAATAAAGCGAACAAACTTTTAAGTAGATTTCCTTATCATCTCTTTTTTCACTCTTTTCCTCTTCATTTATCTTCCAATTATTGCATGAACACACACAAATTCGTCTGGTCTATTAATTTTCGTCAGCGCTTAGTAAGTATTAACGAAATAATAGCGTTTTATGACATTATATTTTCAGTTAAATGGATGTTTCTAAACTCTAAAAACTATGGTAAGATTCCAGGTCTATTGACACTGTTTAAAAAAACTAATAAATCGTCTGGAGAAATCGAGCAAATAATTATGTACTATGATATTCAGCGGTTGGATGCAGCAAGCAGGAAACCTCACTATTAGGTTTCACCTTAACTGACACTCACTGGTAAGACATCCCTTTAATGTTTGGGCGGCCAATAGTCCTGGCAGAGTTTCAGTCAGTGTCACCCGATTCCATAATATGAAGGGTAATCGATGAGATACTCTTCTAGCTACTGACCTCCCACAAGAAAGAGACATTTGCACTGATCGATTACTAACTGGTAAATAAAGTCTCAACACACATAATTTAACATCAAAGCATAGTACCTATGATATCAAGTTGTTCTAACAAGTGGCCACACCGTAATCAGAATTCGATAAGCACTAAGAAATAAATTAGCAAGACATCTATCACTACTCAGTGATCATTCAATGGAAATACATTACCTTTTTAGAAAGACTCAAATTACATTATTGCATTCGCTGGATATTTGACTACCTCGGTACCTGCTACTTCAAATAGTGAGTCGGATAACTCAAATAAGAACATGAAGACAGTAGATGAGAATTGATTTGAAAACCAAAATAAATTAAAATTTATATCTGGATGCATTAATTTTTATGGGCTTAACATTGATTAATAGTCAGATTTATGTGCGTTAAACTGAGTAGTACTTAACACTAGTTAATGGAAAATTTATTGAAGAAACATTATTCATCCGTGACCAACAGATATAATATGATTATTTCTTAACACGTGATTGCATTTGCTAGAATGGTGGAGAAACAAATCAATATCACTCAGATCAACTAAGTCCTTGCTCAGTATATTACAAATACGCAAACTGCTGGATAACACAATGAGTGAGCATGAAAACCTAACGTTTAACTTGAGTGCATTTAACAAACAGTAATTTTTTATGTATTCATTAAGAATTTATAATTTTTTTCCTCTGTAAGATGTCTGCTATATGTCAGTGCACTTACAAAATAACCCATATTCAATTCATTATTCTTTTAGACTAACGTAATTCACAATCCAACCAAAACACTTACAAATAAACATTACTTTTTAAATACACGATTTAATAAGTTAAAAGTTAAAACAAAACCAAATTTTACAAATAACAAAACTTGAACTGAATCACAATGAGAAAATTTCACTGTTTTTTTACGGCAAGATCACTGAAAATGTATTGGGTTTACGTTTGTCTCTGAATTGTGTTTTGTAGTCATTGGGAAGTATTTGAATTATAAAGGTGATAGTGATTTTTTATTCGATACTAAGAACCAAACGTAAATACATCGATGCTGTTCAAGAAGTAATATTTTATTTAATAATTATCATCTTTAAACGATAACTTTATGTTTTGAGTTGATTTCGTTTTGTTTATCACATGATCTTGTTTTCTAATGAGTTTCATCATCAACATTCTAACAATATGATAAATGAATATTTAACTGAAATACAAATTCTCTACCAAAATATCAGCCTTGCGAATAATGCAATCACATTTACTCAATAATGACTAGTTTCAAGATGGATGTCCTGAAATTCTATATGTACAGCATATCTTATGGCATGAACTATGTAAGAAGAAGAAAGCAAAACGTTCCCGAAATAATCACTATTCATGATTTGAATAATTAAATGTACAAATGATTAATAAAAGAAGAATAATGACAAGATTGAAAATAATGATTCAACCGTATAATTATTGGTTTAGCGGTCTATTTGGTTAAGCTACAAATAATAACTCCCGATGAAATTATGAATTTCAATGCAAACATATAAAGTTGTGGCAAGAATATTCAACTGGCTGATCATGCAATATTTTCTTAGCCAGTAAAATTCCATTCTATCAGTATGAGAAAGAAAGTTGTTCATAATGTAGATTATTTAACATAAATTTGGCTCATTTAAAAAAACAAATGAATTTTTTAAGGCTGAAAATGTGTGTGTGTGTGTGGATGAGCAATGTCCAAATTCATTGAAAAAAGTACCCAACTAATTCTGACAGTTCTCATCGGTCTAGAATTCTTTAGCGAATTTCTGTTCACAAAAGAAATTACCGTTAACCCTATAACTAAATATAATTTTTTTTTTCAAATAAACCATGTGATCCAATAACTTAGTTAGATGTTAATAAATCAATATTCTGATTTGTTTTAATTGACAACAGAAATATTAAAAAGTTATAAAATAATCTCAACTGACAAGAATTAATTCTGTTTACTTTTCTTTAAGTAAAATATACACTTCCTTTTAATAAAAACACAACAGGTTTAATTGTACACAGATTTGATTAACAGTATTGAATTATTTTCTTAAGCCGGAAAATTAAAAACCTGTCCTTCATTGTGTAAATTTATTCCATTTTTTTCTGGAAAGGAAAATCAATGTCAAACGTTCTGTGAAGTGTTCATATTATATATACTCTTCCTGTTTACAAAATTGATTTGTAAATCATTAAAATAAGAAAAAAATTGTAGTTTTGTTTAAATAAAATCAATCCATTGTTTGTTGAATGGTGTTTTAGGTTTGAAATTTAGGTCATGCTCATTCAACTTATCATTTTATTAAAATCTAATTATTTAAATAAATCAACCAGAAATTGTTTTCAGAAATAATTATTATTCATATATATATATATATATATATGAATAAAATCTATAACGAAATCAAATCAGTAACTTTTAAAAAGGTGTTTTTATTACACACTGACTTCAGTGAGCCAACTCTATTCGAAAATATATAACACTGAACATCTGTTTTGTCTTAATATTCTTCTCCTTAATGATATACATCCATGACTTTTAGGATTTCTGGCAAGCACGTTGAAAAGTCAAATTGAAATCTGACAGCCCATCTTCAGAGCTTCAGTCAATCTGCAATATTTTGAACAAGCCTCAAATGTTATCGATGGTAAATGTCTTACTCGAAATCTAGTTGAACTCGATCGATCAACTCTTTTTACTAAAATTAAAATTTTCCAAAGTCCATTATTAGTGAGTAACTGATTACGACTATTAGAATGAAAGATTTGTGCAGATTGTTCATTTCCAAGTTTGCTAGTACTTAATGTCTACTCTTCTCAAATTAAATAATATTCACAAACTGCTTATTTTGATGACAAGAATTTTTGTTGATTCTTCTGTCACTGCAATAATAAGTGAAACTTAGGTATTCATAATTCCATCATATCATAACTAATACAAACAAAGCTCATGAAACTGTGAAATAATTCTCGTACGTTCAACGCGTAAACTACTCACCGACAAATAGTTCTACAAAACTAAAAGTCCATGATAAACTATGGAAATAACTACGTTCGTGATGACCTAAATATTATCTTTCATTGTTCAACCCAGTTGAAACCTCATCGTATATATATAACCTGACTGTCAAGAACATCATTATGATCTTTTAAAATAGGCAATGAGACGAAAGATATCACATTTAAAGATTAAATGTGTTAAAGAACCGTAATATTCAATTGTTCTCAGGTCTGTATCCAGTCTCGTTTGAATGCCTCTCCAGCTGTTGTCAGTTTCTAATCAAAAATCTCTCCAGACTAAAGTTGCCCAAACTTAAAAATATTAAACTCAATACAGAATGGACAGATATGAAAAAACTACAATCAAAATGCTTAAAAGGGATTACAGAACGATATTACTACCACGGACAAGTACATTGGTAAGATGACGGAAAAGGGGGGTTCGTTAGACTCAATGATTTTGTGAAATGAGTACGACAAAACCTGAATGCAATGGTTTCGACCATAGATGTGATCGTTCATGCGTGGATCTGAGGAACCCCATACTTAGGAGAAATATTATCTAGTTACACTACGAACAAAGATACAATTCTTTTTCAATTGTTGTCTTCAATAAAAAGGCATTTGACTAAAAGATATCAATTTCACTTTCGAAAATTGTGATGAAATGCAAAATTTAAACGTTCTTTTCATATTTTATTTCCAACTTACTATAAAGTCGTAAGTATTTCCGATTACTTGGTTTTAAAAGTAAAAGACGCTAACCATTATTTTTATGTCTGAATCGTTATGACTATGGAATACCCAACTGGTATGACTTGATAATGATACCCTTGAATCCTATGGCGGTTAGTGAACAGCAACGACAAATGATAAGGATTTATTTGTCTTCCAAAATCAAATAGTATACGAATACACCACTTTTTGTATGACTTACATTTAGATTTGTATAAGCTGAAGTGAGTAGCATTGAACATTAATTAATCAATAACCTTTTACGTGGACACACAATGTCATACAATTAATTGATTAATCCTTATAATTACTGCTCACGATGTGATTAAAAGTCATAGATGATTGAGAAAACAAGCGATATCATACAACTTTTGCACTCCAGTTGATTTAGTCATTGCTGATAATATCAATTACTCTAAATAACTTTTCATGCAACTACTTCTAGCAATAAAATATGATAAATACAATGTATTTCTGAAATTTTTCTGGTCAAAGAAATTCAATATAAGGAAAAATGACTCATTCTAAAGCGCACACACACCTAGAAATAAACAACACTGGTATTGAATTGTTGGAATTTTTTTCAACAATATGAACTTACAGTATTATTTAACATTAAAAACAAGAAACTTAATTTCATATTAGGTATCCAATTGGTGTATTTTCGAATAAAACATTTTCTATTGAATACTAATTAGTCATTACAAATTACCTATCATCAGATAATTTAAATATAAAGCAATTTGTGTATCATGCTATGATTATTTATTGACAAGTATAATTGGACAGTTAGTCTAGATTTAAATGTTAAACATGTCACTTATTATAAATAATACAAACATTTTCAAAATAATTTATTCATGAATGAAAATGAAGTTACTGAAAATACTACTGAGTTCAGAATACTTGTTATCATAAGTTATCTATAAGTGAGAATAAGGAATTATGATTAGATGATATGCATCTCAAAAAACTACACAATCTAAATCGTTTTCAAAAATTGCTTCAAATTGAAAATTTCAATAAATTTCTATTTATTGAAATTTCTATTTCTATTTACGCTTTTTGAATATGTTCACTCGAGAAAGGGAAAAATTTGTTTAATCAAAGTATACAAAATGAAAGAACTGTAGGTAGCATTTAATGTTCAACAATTTAATGGACAAATTATTTTCGAACTCATGATTTAAATATTCATGTGATGAGATGCAAAATGTTAGTCATGAAATGAAATCAATTATTGATTTGTAGAATTGACATTACTGTCTGAGAGGATAATGAAATGTCTTCCTATCAAAAATTCAAGCTCATCAGAAGAAAAAGAAAACAAAATATAATCAATGATTTCCCATTATTATTATTATTATTATTATTATTATTATTATTATTATTATTATTATTATAAACTATTAATCCATAGTTCAAATAGTTCTTTTATAAGCCAACTGAACTGACTTAATTCTAATTGAATCCTGAATTTTGTATTTGTTTTTATCGACAAAATTTATTTACAAAATCTAATCTATAATCTAGTCTTGTTTACTCGATAAAATTCATATTCGTCTTCATTGAATTGAATGACTTCCTGAAATTGGTCTATTTCAAGTACTAAAAAAGTGAAGTATTTCTGAGTGGAACAATTCCTCTTTAATTATTGAAGTGTATAGACAGATAATAGACACACCCAAAATTTATTGATCATCGTTATAATTATCTTAAGTGGCTATTTTTAAGTTTATTGGTGTGATATCAAACAATGTTTTTACGCAAATCAGTGAGAAAATATTTAGACCAATGAGTCGTAAAAAATTTGTTCACTTTTAAGAAGATTTTTTATCACCGACTAATATGATCTGAAAACCTATGGAAAATTAAGGAATATTGGACATTTATCCCGTTGAATACTATCCAGAAGTACACACCAACTATTCAGCACCAAACTGAATCCAGGCTTTACAGACTAGTATTAATAAACTGTTGAGTAAAGATCTAGCCGAGAAATGAAAAATGGTTCAGTTAGGAAATTAAAATTAATGCTTCATATTTCATGAGTATTCATTGCAACCGATTTAAAATTGAAGGCCGAATCTGTATTAAGTTTAAAAATACTAGTTAGCTAGAAATATTTATGAAGTTATCATGATATCAGTTGCCTTCTTAACTGACAAAATTTCATTGGTATCCTAAAATAAGTGTTACACTACTTGAAAAAGCTATTTATATAGACATTTTAGTCGTTTTGCTGTTGCCTACCTCTGATTTACAATTATTAAACTATTCAATCTTGTCTAATACTGACTTCTTTTATAACCATTATCTATTGGAGGTATGTAACCTTGATATAAGTCCTGTTTGACTCTGCGGAAAGTAGTAAGCAGTTCAAAAGTTAGAAGAGGAACTCATTCTTCTATATGATATATTTTTATACAAGTTTAAAAAACATAGTGATTGATGATGAAAAAGTCTTTCAATAAAACAATCAAAATTATACAATGTATTTTCATCAGATATTTATTCACAGAGATTTCGAATAAGATTCATGAAAATAAAACAGTTTACCTGCTAACATATTACTGACGAACTCATTTGATCAAATAGTTATTATTAGATAATATTCTTAGGAAAATTTAAACATTTCTACAATGACTACTGTATAATTTGAAGTTATCAAACATTCCTACTGAACTTCAAAAAATTCTAATCACGTGAACCTTAACACTTGAAGTTTTGCTGTGTATAGATGATTCATTTAATCGTAAAATTCTCTTCCTAACTTAATGTTTTTTTTTGTTAAATATACCATTTTTTTTCTCTTATTTATAACTAGATATTATTTAATTTGAAAAAAAAGAAATTTTTCTCTCTATGAATTTGTTTGTTGCTTGAATGAAAGAAAATATAATTAGTCTAGTGTTCTATTTCATGTGATTAATTAAAACTAATAAATTGGAAGTAGGCTGAATGCGCTCTCATACTCTCAATACTAATCATCGATCAAATTAATGTGTGATTTATCAAAAAATGAAAATGAAAACCAAATATTTTTTGATTGAAAATTATATTAAAATTGAAATAAAATTATTTGAACTTTACATAACATATTTGGTGAATGAATCAAAATAACATCATATTTTATAAATATACTTCATAGTTCATTATAAAAACTAGGCAGTTTGTAGTATGTTCTGGATTGGTATCACTTTCAATGAATTATTGCAAGTTCATTAAGATTTCTGTAGATAAGTCGACTGGTCGGTTATGAAATTTTTCCTGATATTAGAATACTCAGTAGCTTTGAAACGTAGATCAGCTAAAAGTTATTTAAACTAGTTGAGTGATGATTCTGTTTCTCAGTTAACTTTGCACTAAAAAGTGTTAATAGCACCACCATAAATAGTTCATTTGAAAGGTTTGTGAGAATTGGAAAACGAAATGAAAAATGTTTATGACATTTGCATTACATGTGATGATCCAGATTGAACATCGAAAAAAAACACACACAACAGATTATTTGTACATAGAAATAAAGATCTATGACAATTAGTATCTATTTATTTGAACAGATTAGAGAATTTTTTTTATTGTTTGATTCTCCGAGTCAACATAGCTGAATGAAATCCATTTCGGAGTGGAAACCACACGTTTGACGTAATACCTGATCAAAGGATTTGTACTGACAAACCGCTATTGGTTTTCGGTGGTTCAACAGAATTTCGCATCCCGTTTAACATTATCGCCTCTGTCTTAGTGAACTGAATTTTTTTCTTTTTTTTCTGACTGATTATTGAGAATGGTTAAATAACCAAGAGAAGAGGTTACATAAATCTTTTCTAATCCGCTGTTAATAACAGATCTCTAATGTTTGAAAAACTAAATATATATTTCACTTTACAAGAACCGTATACATTCAGATTCACTAAATACATTTCTACATCTATTGTTATGATGTCACCAAGGTAACACTATGAAATAGCAATAAACTTTATTTTCATTATGCATATGCTTGACCTATCTATAAGACTTACTTTTTATTATTATCGAAGTACAATGTTTGAACTAAATAGTAAGTGTATCGTGCATCATTGTCCATTTAGTTCAGTACAATAAACTCATATACTTCCATAATTATTTCTTGCTATCACGCAATGTTCCATTCATAACTATTAGGGTACGTTTAATTTTGATTCGAGGGAATTTGTTTCGTTTAGCTACAAGTTATAAAAAAAAAACAGTTGTTTTACATATTCATTTGAATAGACATTTTTTCGGACATCTCTAAATTACAAATCATCATAAGTGCAGAAGTACGAGGTAAGTTGATAGACTTGTCTCAACTGACTCATGACATCGTGAAATAGAAATTTACAAAAGATATTTTGTTTGTTTTTTTAATTTGAAACGGTAAAGGAAAAATAAGCAATATCTTGTTTATACACAGCATTATTTTAAAGGCATGACTAGTGGTGCATGCCGCTACTATGGTTTTCTCGTTGCCCTAGTGATTATAATTGCTAATCAAGGAGATTATATTAAACATTTTGTTTCTAGTCTCACATACATTATTTATTGGCGCATTATCTATTTACATTTAGGGATACAACTAGTTGTCAAGATATTTGCTTAAACTGCCATTTTTGCGTTATCATCTTAATGTTTCTGAGTCTTTGAACACATTGTCATCGTTTAAATGAACAACCAATACTGACTGTTCAAAATGTTTAAATGATTTTTAATTCTATTATCATTATCATCGATATCAATCTACAATTTACCTACTTTTACCTTCATTTAATCAAATAAAAGTTTTTAATTTTTATATTAAAATAATTTTAATTTAAAATTCCTTAAATAAGTTATTTGTTTGAAGTTTACTATTTTTAATTAACAAGTAGATAATATCATATTAACTAGTTTTGTATAGAATAATATCAGTTAAATAAAATTAATATTACCACAATTAAAGTAGACAGTACAAAGAAACAAGCAAAAAAGTATGTGGTTTTTTGAATGACCTGATCAAAGATGAAATAAGTCACCTAAGATTCTTGGAATATCTGTTTTAAAAGCATCTACAAAATAGATGAATTTTTATTTTCTATTGTATTCATCTGAACACAGCGCATACGATCTTGAGTCACCCCTGGTTTATAGTAACCACATTGTAACCACCCGATCGATAGAATTCGATCAGTGCAAGGAAGGACTACATACATAACATCGGTCACTGCCTTGTGACCGACCAACTGTAACTATATCTCAGTCCTATAGGAGGTTATTCGCCACCTGGAAAGTTCAGTAATAACGTCTTTTACTATGAAGCGATATGACACGGGATCCAGTCTACCAAGAAGCATTAGATCTCTCAAGATTACAGGTACACCTTGTTAACTAGAGCAAAAAAGCACAAACTGCAGGTTCAATGTTTGCTTCGGATTACCTTCAACCACCACCACCTTGCATTCATCAAAAAACGTATAATGGATCACTCGGATTTACGTCATAATCTAAATGCTTCAAACAAACTCATTTTTTGTCTTTTCACAATAATAATTTGTATGATAAGTAGTTCTGTAAAGATTTTGCAAAATTTTAAGATTATTTTCAATCAGGAATAATATTAGTTGGACAAGTATGAAATGATTCAGAGTTAGGAGATTCTGACATTGTTCATCTATCGTTACATAAAATATTCATTTCAATATATGTAGGCCGTCCAGAAACTAAATGACTCATATGCTGCCAACTTTAATCGATTTGCTACATATCATTACATTTAAATAATAATGATAATGTTAATCTTCCATTTCATTCATGTGTTTTAATGTATTTTAATTTTTCAGTTCTAGGAAATTTCTATCAGCTTAATTAGTTTTCTCATGTAAAATGAATAATCTTTCTTATGAGAGCACATTTCATTTTTACTCACAGTACTTCATGGTAGAAATAGATGAGTTAGTCAGTCAGCTGAAATATAGTATTATATAGATTAATAACTGATTAGCAATCTAATAATATATATATATATATATATATATATATATATATATAATATGATATGCTCGTCACTTGATGTGCTTGAAACTATTACGAGTCCACCGAACTCGGTAACGAGAGCGAAGACAAATCATCCAGTGACATGATAGACTATTCTAATCCGTTTGTCCCAGGCCCGGCTAATGAGATCAAGAAGTCTTGATAAGGCTTAGAAAATGTATTCTACAAGCACCCAGAAAATACGGGGTTGAAAGGCACACAAATCGAGCTTATTTGTACAAGATAGAAACTTCCTTGGGAGACCCACAAAAATAGCGTGCTAAAATAATACACCAACCAATGAAAGCAAATGATTTTCCGAGTGGGAAATGCAATCTCAAGGTCAGCTGAGCAGCTTATGCACGAAAACAAAAAACATCCTAAATGAGGACTTTTTCCAAGTGAGTTCTGGGGATCTAACGTTCCAATCTATCTATATATATATAATTAATTTACTCCTAGTCAAATCATAAGTTTGATCTACAAAGAATTCTTCTTTTTCATAAATACCTTCAAAACGACTACATGACATATGTTGTTATTGACATAAAGTAGATATTTGATTAATTTGTTTTTAAAAGAAAAAATAATAGAATTGTTTTTTCCAATTATGAGTTTGAATATAATTTCAAGTTAGTTAACGTAGTTTCATTATTAAACAGTAATTAGATACAAATGATCAAGCAATGAGAGATACTCATATATGTCTAAAGTAAAACTTACTTACTTATGTATGCCTGTTACCCCCAATAGAGCATAGGCCGCCCACCAGTTTTCTCCAACCAACTCTGTCCTGGGCTTCCCTCTCCAGTTCTGTCCAATGTTTGTTCATCCCTCTCATATCTTTCTCTATTTCTCGGCGTAATGTGTTTCTTGGCCTTCATCTTTTCCTTTTGCCTTGAGGGTTCTATGTAAAGGCTTGTCTCGTGACATAGTTAGGTGCTTTTCTTAGTGTGTCTCCTATCCACTTCCACCTCTTCTTCCTGATTTCCTCCTCCACTGGAATCTTGTTTATTCTCTCCCACAGTACGTTGTTGCTGATGGTGTCTGGCCAACGAGTCCAAAGTATTTTGCGTAGACAACTGTTAATAAACACTTGTATCTTCTAGATGATGGCTTTTGCAGTTCTCCAAGTTTCCGCTCCATACAGTAGAACTGTCTTCACATTTGTATTGAAAATTCTCATTTTGGTTTTGGTTGAAAGTTGTTTGGAGTTCCAGATATTTTTCAACTGTAGAAATGCAGCACTTGTTTTGCCGATCCGCGCCCTCACATCTGCATCGGATCCACCTTTCTCGTCGATGATGCTGCCAAGATATGTAAAGGTGTTAACGTCCTCCAAGGAATCTCCATCAAGAGTGACTTGGCTGACGCATGTTGTGTTGCATCGGAGAATTTTGCTTTTTCCTTTATGTATGTTGAGACCTACTGCTGCAGAGGCTGCTGCTACACTGGTCGTCTCCTCTTGCATTTGTCGTTGCATGCGGGATAGAAAAGCCAGATCATCTGAAAAGTCCAGATCGTCCAGCTGAGTCCTAGCTGTCCAATGTATACCATGCTTCCCTCCAGATGCTGACGTCTTCATAATCGAGTCGATCACCAGAAGACAGAGAAAGGGTGAGAGTAAGTCTATTGTAAAAACAGTTGAATTATTTAAGTAGGATTCTCTAAAATGATGGTGATGATACTACTGTTTACTTGAGAGGAGATAAACAAATTTCCTTTTTCAACTGGTACAATATTTTCTGTTTTATTTTTTCAGACAAGCTGTTCCAAGGTGATTCGATGAAAAGTTGATTGTATGAAGAAGGTTCTTGTTGTAAAACTGATATTCTATGGTTGGTTGTCAGCTTTTGATTTTGAAATCAGTTCATCTTCATTTATAAAAAAAGTGAGGATATTTGTTAACAATCAACACAATAAACATAATAATAGTAATTAAGCACACATCCATAGCTATCATCATATTGCCTACAATCTGTTGAGTAGATAAAGAATTCTTAGATGAAAATGATTATATCATATATCTCATTTGATTCAGACATAATTCTTCATTTTCAGTAAGTATAAAAGACATTTTATTTTAAAATATAAGATGTCCATATTTTCGTTACCGAATGGCGTCAGTTATAGAACAATTGTAAACTAAAGAGTATCGGACACCTGTTTCATTTTAGTTTATTACTATTTAAATATATGTATCCATAAATGAAAATAAAATCTGACGCCTTAAAAGATATGTTTCATTTATTCAAGAGACACTGTAAATCTGCTAGTTTAGAACTTATCAGTTGCATGTACCGGGATTTTCACAAAGATTTGAACACAGAGACTTTAGATTCTACTTTAGGTACAGTACTCACACACTGATGGACCAGTATCTAAAGCGCCTCATTTTAAAATTTCGTTGATCTGTGAAATGATTCCACTGTCATTCAGTTTTATCTATCAGTAACTACATTACTCACAATTCGATATAGTTTCATACTAGAAATTAGAAGAACTCACCATGTACATGATCCTGAATGTTTTTCAACTAAGACAAAAACAATAGGTTTTTAGTGCTTTCTGATTTTTAAATACTATTAAGCTAAGATTAGTTCGTGATTAAACCATATATATATCTGAAAATCACATATGTTTGATCAATGCAATATTTGTTTTAATTCAATTACCATGTATTATTTAAAGAAATCACCATATGCATGGCATGAACTTAGGACTGTCAATTATTTTTCTATAAATAACTAGTCAAATATCAATGATGACTTAGTGTATATACAGTTTAAGATAAGTGAATAACTGATTGATTGATTGATCGACAGATAAGGACTTAATTTTTCATTAGCGAAAATTATCTACATAATAAATAACATTTTGAAAATTCGAATTAAAAATATGCCTAATTATTAAAGAATAACTTATGCATGTATGTTGAACAAATTACATTTTCTATGTATCCAGTAGTGTGAGTTTGTTGATACATTAATTAACTATTGTCCTATCAAGCGTCGTATATTTGTTATTACTACCTGTTAGGTACTTTTTTCGTCTGAAGAATCATGGACAAAGAATTATATACATTCATGTGCATATACCTGATAACTTAGGTTGAATTTATTTATGATCTTATTTGAATAGAAATATTGAAAAGCATAATTTTATTTCTCCTTGAACAGTACAATTAAACGTCAAATTTTACTTTGAACATACACCTTTTAAATGAGACGAATTTCAAAGTGCAACACTTTGGTGAAAGTTCATCCAACGGTAATTTTATGTCAAATAATTGTTTAACTAAGATCTTAAGGACTTCAAGCTAAAACATTCTAAAAAATAATTAATCAGTATACTTTATTTGACGGAAAGTGTAAGATCTGTTAAGAAACCACAATTAGACAATCTTTCACCTTATGTGGGATACTATTCGTTAGTTGATTGGTTCATTTCATGCAAATCATATGTTCAATAACAGATTTATACTTGATTCGATTTATAAAGTAAATAAAAAATTATCTAAATACCACTTTAACTCGAAAAGTTCAAATGAATTAACAAATTTGAGTAGAGAAAAAAGGTATATAATTTTCTATTCAAAATGAATACAGATTTTAAGGCTTTGATTTACACTTAAACTAGTTAAGTATCAAAAATGTCAATTAATTAAATATGTCTATAACATATGTCAGGAATTTTCTTCGTTATGATACATATTGGTGTTCTAATCAGTTTTAGCAAAAGAAGTATAAATTATAACTGACGCATATTAACTATCACCGTTTAGACATAAAGCCACTCAGATCAACACGTAACACGGAAGAATATCTTCTAAGTTTTCTATTTCTGTTTACATGCAAAAATAATAATTAATTAAGATCGGATATAATTCAATTATCCAAGGATTCCTTAGAAATATTTTAAATTAATGTGAATTGATTTTCAATATGATTTTGATTAAAGTTTCAAATAAAATTGCACACTTTAATAGTGTGAAATGTCTGTATATTTAGCTGATGGTGATCCAGTGTAGTTTCCCTTAATCAGATAGGTTTCTACAGGAAAATGTAATTTGAAGTTGATTGTACGATGTTTTTTTTCATTCAATGTTTGAGTGGAACTTACGAAATGAACTTGTAGTATCTTCTAGATTCATACACCAGCACTGAGTGATATGAGCTTGCAATGAGCATGCAATCATATAATTGCATCCTGCTAACTGTCTATGATATCATATTATCAGGTAACTAAATATTCTCCTGACCTCTGGGACTGAACTGTATTTGTATAGGTATTAATAATTAAGCTCTCTGAAATATTCAGATACATTTTATTGATAATCCTTTGATAGAGAAATGGATATAGTGTACTGACTTACTTTCTATCAATAAATCGATAATGCATCTAGCTTTGATAAACAATAAAAAAGTTACTCGATAAACCTTACACCCGAACACTACTTATATTTACTTAGTAGAAGCTTACGTTATAGCACAAAAAGCAAGCGAAGCAACTTATGTGTACATTATACTGTTGTATTTTTCTTAATATTAAGTGTGTAAACATCAAGCTCACCTACATTATATTATGTAAACAAAAAGTATTTACATTTACTACTTATCACCTGATAAATTATCAAAATGCAAAACGTTTATGCATACACATAATAACAAATTACTTTTATACTGCATATGATCCAGAAAAGAAATAACACATATGATTGCGTTTAGAAAATTAAACCGTTCAGTATGCATTCAGGTAAATTTTGACTGAATGATTAATAGATGGAAGTGGTGTGAATAAGAGCGCTCAAAAAAACTGAGCAAATGAATGAGAACTACACTTTTAAAAATAAAGTTAGGTTAGGTTAGGACTGTTACCTTCAGTGGAGCATGGGCCTCCGACCAGCATTTTCCAAGGTACTCTATCCTGGGGCTTCCCTTTCCAATTCTATCAAACTTTTGTTCATTCATCTCATATCTTCCTCTGTTTCTCGGCGTAATGTGTTCCTTGGCCTTCGACTCTTCCTTTGACCTTGACGGTTCCAAGTGGGGGCTTGTCTTGTGACGCAGTTAGGTGCTTTTCGTAGTGTGTGTCCTATCCACTTCCACTGCTTCTTCCTGATTTCCTCCTCCAATGGAATCTAGTTCGTTCTCCCCCACAGTAGGTTGTTGTTGATGGTGTCTGGTCAACGAATCCGAAGTATTTTGCGTAGACAACTATTAATCAACACCTGAATCTTCTGGATGATGGCTTTTGTCTTTGTGTATGTTGTGACACACTGTTGCTACACCAATCGTCCCTCCTGGCTTTATTGTTGCGTGTGGGATGGAAGGGCCAGATCTTCCAGCTGCATCCTGGTTGTCCACTGTATACTGTGCTTGCACCCATATGTTGGTGTCTTCATAATCCAGTCAATCACCAGGAGAAAAAGAAAGGATGAGAGTAAGCAACCTTACCTGACACCGGTCTTCACCTCGAAAGAGTCTGTAACCTGTCCTCCGTGCACGATTTTGGAGTTTATTCAGTTATAATAATTCCGTAAGATGTTGACTATCTTCTCAGGCACACCATAATTTCGAAGAAGTCTCCCTAGTGTTTTCCTGTCTACGGTATCGGATGCTTTCTCGTAGTCGATGAAGTTGATGTAGAGTGGTGAGTTCCATTCAATTGATTGTTCCACAATGATCCGTAATGTAGCGATTTGGTCAGTACACGATCGATCCTTACGAAATCCAGTCTGTTGGTCTCGAAGTTGGACGTCTACGAAGTCCTTCATTCTGTTTAACAATACCCTGTTCAAGACTTTGCCTGGTATTGAAAGAAGAGTGATGCCTCTGTAGTTCTCACACTTGCTGAGATCTCCTTTCTTTGGTATTTTGATCAGGTATCCTTCTTTCCAATCTGATGGTACTTGTTCCTCATCCCAAATCTTGTTGAAGAGAATGTGAAGTATTTCTGCAGTTGCTTCTACATCTGCTTTGATTGTCTCTGCTGGAATATTGTCTGGAGCCCCTGCTTTGCTGCTCTTTATTTGTCTGATGGCCATACTGATCTCTTCAATTGTTGGTGGGCCAACATTGATTGGAAGGATACTAATTCGATGTTGGGTGAATTCAGTGGGGCTGTTCGATGTTGGAGTTCCTTGAAGTGCTCCACCCACCTCTTTCGCTGCTCCTCAATGTTGCTGAGTACTTTGAATTCCTTGCTTTTCACTGGTAGTTCTGGTTTACGACAACTTCCAGCGAGCTTCTTTGTTGTTTCGTATAATAGTCTCAAGTTTCCGTCACTTACAGCCTGTTCCGCCGTCATTGCTAGATCTTCCACGTATTTCCGTTTGTCGGCTCTGATCCTCTTCTTCACTTGCTTGTTTGCTTCTATGTATTCGATGTGCGCCTTAGCTTTCTCTTCTCCTGATCCACTTTAATTGATTGCTATCTTCCTGTTCTCTTTCTTGAATCTTATCCATAGTATCAGCAGAAATCCATCCGAGATGATGGTGCTTCTTGTGGCCCATAACCTTATGACATGTTGAAGTTATTTCTTCCCTGATCCCATTCCAGTTATGCTCCACGGTAGTTTCCTCTCCATCAAGTAGATCGTGAAGAGCTCGAAACCTATTGTTGAGGACTATCTTGAAGTCACTGAGTTTGCCAATATCCCAAAGAAAAGCTGCATTAAACCTTTATGATGTTGTTCACCCCGTTGTCCAGTGCTTCTTATAAATAACATACAGGACAAAAATTAAACTGACATATAGGATGACTTATTCGCATAAAAGAAAATATTTGAAAATTATTGAACATTTAATGAATTTAAAACTTCAGACCTTAGTTAATTTTCTGTGTTAGAATAATTCAATTTTGAATGTAATATTTTATGTGAATTAAGCACAAACTTTAAAAAATAGTTCATTATTCAGGACAGGAAAAAAACGGATTTGAAAAATCAAATTAATCCAATTAGTTAGTATCTTATGTTTAGTGTTGAATTTCCTGGAGGCTTTAAAATAATATCTGTTAGTTTATCATCATTTATCAGTGAAGCATTTGTAAAATCTTTTTAAAAAAGACTTTTTTTAATATTCTAATACATATCTCTTTGGATTTTAATCAAGAATGCCACTGAGACAATAATATCCGAATAAAATTATGCTAGTTTGATTTGGTTGTTGATATTTATCAAAGTGAAATCAACTGTCTACAAATAACAATACAAACAAATATATTTCCCCACATTCATCCACTGGATTGAGTCAAGTGGAAATATAATGAACATTCAAATAGTTTCCAACTACTTTCAATCAACTTTATCTTTTGTGTCGAATATATCATACTTTGTCATTTCTATCACTTTCACTGTAATTTTTATGTTTTTTGCACAAATGTTGAGAAACTAAGAAAAAACTCCTTTTCTAAGAAAATAACTTCTTGAACGAAGCATGCTCTTTGTGATCACTTTTATACAGGACTGTAAAAACTATCAAGAAAATTATTTATGTAACACAGTCCTACGAATTTGCTTGTGTGATTTTTTTTATTTTTCAATATCTATTTTGTGTCTCATTCTGTTTTACTGTATACTTTATTACTGTTAACTGAATAAACAATAATGTTCATTATATATTTACAATTATTACATAGCTATCAATGGTATTAGTTTTTCTGGTTAGCGTTTTTTTGGCAAGTTAGTTTTTGACGGAGGAGGAAATCAAGAAGAAGCGATGGAAGTGGATAGGACACACACTAAGAAAAGCACCTAACTGCGTCATGAGACAAGCCCTCACATGGAACCCTCAAGGCAAAAGGAAAAGAGGAAGGCCAAAGAATACATTACGCCGAGAAATAGGGAAAGATATGAGAGGGATGAACAAACATTGGACAGAACTGGAGAGGGAAGCCCAGGACAGAGTTGGTTGGAGAAAACTGGTGGGCGGCCTATGCTCCATTGGGAGTAACAGGCGTAAGTAAAGTAAGTAAGTATCAATGGTATTAAGTTAGTTAAAAGTCGTTTTATGAATAATACCACTAAGATTTTTTTTGGAAAGAATATTGTGATGATTGTTATCTTAATGACTTTCGAGTAACAAGATTTTCATGTAGAAACTGATGATTATTTTATTGGTAATGGGTTTTGTAGAGAATGATTTGAGCTGTAAGTGGTAGTAATTCTTCTATTCAACTTATACATTAAATATGGAATAATAGCAAATTTGTAACCCTAGATATGGTGGAGTTACAAAGTTACGTGGAATGCACTTGTTTTCAGATGAAATCATAAGTCATTATTGTCAGCTAATACATAATGCAAACACAAACCTATTCAGAAGCTCATGCCACTTTTTAAACAATCTTCAATAAATGTAGTCCAGCTAATCTCTCCAATGAGGCATTATAACTGTGATTTCCAGAAATTTCAATGTTGCTGATGTCAAATCTGTAACAGCAAATAACATTAAGATCACCTTAAATATTAAAACTAACAGCAACGTTATCAAATATGCATTTACTCTGTTCAGTGAATTGTTTCCTCGCGTCCCACTTCATATACTACCAAACATAAAACACTTAAGATGAAACATCAGAACTTTAAACTTAGTAGGCTCTTTATGTAACTGTTTCCTTAATCCTAATCACAACTCTCGAGTCTTACGTTATTTTTTCTATTTTACGACAGCGATTTTATCAGGCTTTAGACGGCAGATCTACTGGTGCAAACAAATAATTATTTACTGGAAAATATATAAGTAGTATAATTTGTAAATAAAAATTTCACAAAACTTTCATGTGCTGAACGTAACTGCATAAAAAATGAGTTTCCGTTTGTTTTACTGAATTACAAATGAATATTAATATAGTATCCAAAAAAATCCAGTTAGTGGTAGATAACTCTACTATAAGCTTGAAATTAAGTATGATAAGTGTTACTCAATTTTTTTTACATGCAAACATCCCAAAGTAAAAAATATAACGCGTCTCTAGTTGTTAATAAATAAAAGCTTTCATTAAACTTATAAAAGGTACGACGTTGTCAATCAAAGAAAAACAGATTACAGTTCTGGTGACTTAATATTATACCGTAAAATTCAATATAGTTAATCTGAACGACATACCTATAGGAGAATAACAAAAATAATGAAAATTCATTTCATTTTTCCAATTATGCAGTTGTTTTAAATCTGAACAACTTGAATGAATTAAATATGCTTGAAGAGTTTAGATTCCCCAAGCGAAGTTTGGCTATACTATTCATATTCATGTGGTGTAAAAAGTTAAGTACAATGTATGCTACGTTTACATACCTATCTTATAACACATACTGTAGAAAAAGTAGTACTGTATTATTTTATAGCTACAAAAAGTTAACACTTAGAAAAACAGTACAACGGTATCTCGTTACAGATCTATGTCAGATGATACAGTGTCAATGATAGATTCTTATAAAAAGTATTTAGTTTAGATGATGGATTTATGATTTTTCATTGACTGACGAACTAAAGACAGTTATCAGGAATTTTCAGTCACAAACACACCTAAACAGGTTATTCATACGAAGGTGGGAAAGAGTGACCAAAAGCACAGCACTAATCGATAACGTCATAAATAGATGGATTGAGACAGAGTTCCCCAAACGCCGTTTGCTAAGTAAGTAGTCAGAAAATATAACTCCTAACTTATAAATCTGTTACCGTGGTGAAGGGAGTCATTGTCAGTGTCGTTATGTGTCATTCTTTATCTTCTTACAAGAAATGAATGTCTTATCTTTGTGCACAATTTACTGTCTATATCCATTCAAAAGAACATTCTCCTAGCTCTTCGTTTCATTTTATATGAGTTTCAGTATTGTAACATGAACTGATCAGTCAGTCATGAGCTTTTCACTTTTTGGGTTCTTTCTTATCACAAGCAATTCCGATATCATTACTAAATAATAGATTTTAGCATCGCGAAGATACCAACTAGAAAAGAAAATGCTTTCCAAAATACCTTAGTCAAATATCAACTGACATAAAAGATTAAATCTACATACATTTGTTTAAATATTTTAAGATTCCACCAATTTAAAAACATCTGTAACAGTTCATAACAACCCTGAATACGAATTGCATATACTAAACACCTTAATCGTAGAAATTCGTACGTACGTACATCAGTTCAAGTCGACATACCACATTAGCACACAGAGATCGAATTGTCAAATCAAATCCCATAGTAGTAGAAGTATTAGCGGTAATCAAAAAGATTAGTGATCGAAGATATAATTCGAGAAGTATATCGCAGTGAAAAAAAAGAACTGTCATATGAAAACAGTGTCATTGTGAGTCAGGAAATGCAGGAAATATTTCCATATTCCTGAATCCCATGTTTCCCGACCTCAAAATATACACGGCAAGTAAATATGCTGTACATTATTACCTTGTCCAGAAACTGAATGATTTCTAATTAAAAGCTACACAAGACAGGAGAGAAACAAAGAGATGAAGACCACTCCATAATGGTACAACATTCCCAAGAAAATTAAATACATGGAAATTGTTATCGCTATCTTTAATTCTTGAATTACCTAGTTATCAAGTCAAATAAATAATTTATGGAAATTTAGTAAAATCCTGTAACTAGAGAATAAAATACGCTCTACTGAAGAGTTAACAAAATTGCACAAACTAGAAACGAATAGGATAGCAAATATATATTCACTGAACTTTATCCGATTACACATACACCACATAACTTTTACATGGGTGTTTAATTCAAGATTTAACTTAACACTGACTTACATCTAATTATTGTCAAAAATATGTGTATAAAAGGAATCAAATCTGTACAAAGTTCAGGAAGAAATAAAGACAAAAAGATCCATTTGAAAAAGGGAGAAGATGAATAAATAAGTAAAGCCATTACAAAATTAACAATGCATTAAAAAAAGAAGGAGATTGAGGAAAAAGAAAACTTGGCTTAGATTAGTTAATAAAAGACCATATTCTATCATTATTCATCAAAAAAAAAAATAGTCATAATTAAATGTTGGAAATTACTTTTTTTTCCTTTTTTTTGATTGTCAACACAGTTTTAATGTGTCAATGATTTCAAACAGAAAGACAAATATGTGTATGTTTTGTTTTGTTGACACCAGTTTATCAAAAGTAGTAAATGGATAAAAGAAAAAAAAGGAAAAAGAATAGATTGTTAAAACCAAGTGAAAAAAGGTTTTTTGTAATAACGTAAATTGAAACGCTGTTCATCGTTTTCATCGCCAGCGCTGCCAGCTAAATCCACTTCAGTCTGTTTACCATCATTATTAATTGGTATAGTTAGTTTATTTTTAAAAGATGATAGAGCAACTAGTCCATGCTCTAGTTCATCTTCATCATCATCACCATCATCTACAACGTTTTCACTGGTAGTAGCAGCAGAAACAACATCAACTTCATGTGGATGTTTTGAATTTGTATCGGGTTGAGAGTTATCAAGATTTATAAAATTATCACAATCAATTAAGTTATTTGTCTGATTTTCAGTTAATATTGTATCTTGATTGGTCTGTACATTATTTGTAGGGTTAACATCAACTGTAAGGTTGCTATAATTATTACGATAACTAGAACTTTCAGGCATATTTTCATTTTGAGCGAAACCAGCTGCTAACCTTTGATGAGGCCATCGATGTCTTGTAGGACGCTTTTTAGAGGATAACTCCAAAGTCAGAACTGGCATTCGTACAAGATCGTAAGGGCTTTTTGAATTTCGTAGAGCTGCAACTAAATTTACAACCTGTAATCAGAACATATAAATATGTTATGAGAGTAACAGTGGAGGAAGAGGTAATGGCAAGCATAAATTCATTGTTTAGTGATAGATAGTAATAGAATACATGGAACTAGATTCACTGTATTAAAAAAATATTCAACTAGGTATACACTTAGATGGTTATGAATGAGAATATCCTTACTAAAACTCAACGGATTACTAAATTACTAGGTTACTGTTTAAAAATTAATATTACTTAATTTTAAAGCTTTTTATTTGCTAAACATTCTTTAATATAAGAATTTTATATAAGGATGTTTGGAAATTGATGTGAACTATGTTCTCTTGTTGCAATTATTATAAACGTTTTATAACCGCTATCATACTACGCAAAAAGGTGATGCTTATGTGTTTATACTGTACTTGATTTTCCACGCGGTAGTTGAGGTTTATCAGCCGTTGACATTTCGCAAAAACTATCTGTAGCGTTATCAAAGCGTCTTGATTATTGTCATTCGGTAAATGCAGAGATTTTCGCACCTCTTACAAGACTGTAGTCTAGAAGACACATGAATTTGTTATCTGTAAGTGATCATAACCTGAAACGTTCATATTCTCTGCTAACAGTTGTTTTTGTTTGATCAGCTCCATTAAAAAGACAAGACTGGAACGTCTTTATTATGTTTTCCGAGTTATAGTTATGTGGCTGCTATGGTAGTATTAAGTTTGAATAGTTTTCACGTTCTCCAGTGACAAGTTTAAGTAGCAGTAGACAAACTTTCTACGTGTCAACCAGTTACTACTTGTCATAACTTAGGTCAGAAAAGAATTTGTTGTAACTCTAACTGAAAATCGTATACCAAATTCAACTGTGGTAAGCTTCACTTATCAACTCAAAACTTACTGCAATGGTGACTACACCCAATTAATCTTCAATCCTAAGTTCCAAATACTCTTGACACAACCTTTAAATTATTAGAAGACTGTGAAACACATGCATATATTTTATGCGAAGAATGATACTCTATAGATTGCTTAGTAATCAATAATTACATTGCAAAATTTTATAACTTGGAAGAAATTTTGTGTTGAACAAATTTCAAAACTGAGTTTATAACTTTTAGAACCTAGTAGAATAGCATATATATAAATTTAACAACAGATTACAGTCGAATATTCGTCAATAAAGTGACAAGAAATTCTTTCCAATTTGAAGATACATTTAAAATAAGTGTGCATGAACAACGAGTTCTGTAAATTCCAGGGAAATTGAGATCAATATCACATATCATTTCGCTTAGAATAAATAATGAAATTATTTAAACACGAAGATTATATATGCACTTGTTAAAATGTTTATTTCAAAGGAGTGTTTTTGAAGGGCCAGCACGATTCATATAACTGAATAAACAGTAACTACCAAAGACAAATGGGTGAGGTCGCGCAAAAATCCCTAGATCAATCAGAGTTAGACATTAACACCGTTGGATGCCGGCCCAGTGGTCCGATGGTAAGGCGTTCGCCTACAATGCCAAAGGTCCCGGGTTCGAATGCTGCGAGGAGCAGGAGTCGTGGATGAGCACTGCTGAGGAGTCCCATACTAGGACGAAACGGCCGTCCAGTGCTTCCAGGTTTCTAATGGTGGTCTAACAATGATGATTGATTAATGATTTCAAATGTGTAAATACATCAACTGAAACATATACAGTCTCCAATGAAGTTCAATGAGATTTATTGTTTATTTATTCTTTAGACAAATTTCTGTTAATAACAATCAAGACAATCTAATAATAACTTTTTCACAGTGATTTAATCCAAACTAAACTACCATTCAATACAATTTTTTAATAAACAATTAACAATTTACTAACCTGACCCCGTAAAACAGACATTTGTTTGTTAAAAGTGGATAAGTCAAAGCCTGGATCAATCTGTAATTAAAGAGATAATGACAAGTGTATTTTTGGAAGCAGATCATTAAATTGCATTAATTGTTGGTTATTATTCAAAAAATTTAAGTAAACTAGATAACATAAAATATTTAAATACTTTGTTAAAAGATTATTTATCACCGCTCCCTTTTCCATTTCTTTTCATTTCGTTACTCACCACTGCTCACGATCATTGTGTAGGCCTTTTGTCAACCTGTCTTTAAGCTGCCTCCGCTCCTCATCCTGCTCAGAGCAAAACGAGGTGAGTTATCGAGCAACTATCAGTTCAGTAGATGCTACTGTTTCGCCCTAACCTTTAGGCTTACTTTACTGGTAGATATCACTGCTGTTTTTACAACCTTCTGGTTATCACTCCAAGCTGTCTCGGGGTGAGCACCATTTACATGGCCGCCTAACTGATTTCCTAGTTATGCTCGAAATATACTCTTGGCTTTGCTATCGTTTAGTAAAATTCTAAGGGGTTTATTTTCTGTGTTTTTCTTCTGTTCAGTAAGCTGAAGACATGTGCCCCACAGTAAGCAGAAATCTTTTAACGAGACTCTGGTGGCTGATAGTAATGTGGTCGATTTAGGTCAAGTATTGAGTCGATTATTGGGGTAGCTGTGTAAAGAGAAGTTTCTCCTTGTGCTGAAAGTTTGCTAGAAATAGGCGATTATCTGAGCATAGCTGCAGCAGATGGTCGCCACTATCCGTTCAGTGTCGCTACACTATAAGATCCACATGTCTTTCCTTCTCACCTAGTCTACAAACTTGATCATTGAAGTCACAAGCCACTATTACTAGGCCTAAATTTTTGAAGGAGGTCCGAAAGCTTTCTGTAAAATTCATCTTTTACCTTATCTGAGCTGCAGTCAGTGGGAGCATAGGCAGAGACAACGAAGAGGCAATGGTGTGTCCCTATCTTCACGAGTTGTTAATGTCCCAGTTAGTCGGACAGCGCAGAAGCGACTATCTACTGGAATTCAGTCTAAGAGAGCTAGTTTTCCTTTAGAACTCAATGCTATGCATGCACCAGTAATTTCAAGGGTAGTAGCAGTGAGGCTTCCAGGTACACGAAGGGTGAATAGCGACGGTTCTTTATGCCAACAGGGTGAGGTCAAACGAATGACTGTACTCGGATCCTGTATGAGAAATTTAACAACGCAGCATACATCAATAGCATGAGATTCTAGTCCTAGTTAGGGACTATTTGTCACAACGTCCAACACTTAGTGTTAAGCGGGATTTCAACACACGGAAAATAACAATTCGTGTACTCAAACCGTTAGCATTAGCGGCGTAAGGTGATAAACATATGTGAGTAAGGTAAGTCTTTAAAACAAGAGGGTTATTAAGAGGTGAATGAAGGATTGGATCGTGACCACGTTGATCTCCTCTACTGTTAGGGTTATAAAGGCGGATTTCGATTCCCAGGTGCCTATACTGTGGAAAGGTTTATTGAAGGACCTGAAAAAGAAGTCGGATTAGTGTTGGTCTTAACGACCTGGAAGCGTGACCGCAGAGCACAAGGGACAACTGCTTGAGGCCGGTCACGCACGGCCGCACTTGTTTAAAAGTCCTTACAGACGGAGACGGAAATCCGTGAGGGTCAACCTTTCCTAACCCCTTCATTACGTTGTGAGATGGAAGCGTCACTTCAAATTCTGGTCGTATGATGGAAACATCTTACTGCTATCACACCCCCATACAGTCAACTACACAACTTTGTCATCAGACCTTAAGTTGCTGCTTTTAGACTTACCGTTCTCCAATCAACCTGCCTGGCATGGTACAACCTAAAGGAACAGGTATTTCAGCCAATATTAGCTTGGTTGAGTCATCACGATAGGCAAGCCCGACCACCATGTCCAGTTTGCAGCTACGTTGGGTTGTAAGAAGGTAAACATGTATTCTGTCAAGTTTCCCCAATCAAATCAAAAACTCATGTGATGAGTCAATATATATAAGTTTATTCAACGCTATGATCATGAATGTTCAGTAAATATTGTTTTTCTTGAAGATAATTAACAAAACTATTGATTGTGAAACTATAAAATGGTTTTATTCCCATAAAAGCCTAAAATAAATGAAATTCACCCCTTTCTCCATAATTTCTCCAACTGCCATAACATTAGATCATGTGAGTGTATGTATAAACAGTTTAACCCATAAGCCGTGAAGAGAAAATATATTTTTCTAACAAGAAAATTATATTAGTACTTTTAAAATAACACCAAGATATTACTAATTCACATACAACACACAAATAAGCAGAGATGTCATTTATTTAGAGAAAAACCTTTACTAGATATTACTGAAAAGGTTTGATCAAAAAGACCAATATATTTTTTAGATAAAAAAATATTCTAAATTATGTAATGACATGTGAATATTCTTAAAATAGAACAGACAAAAAAAATTCAATTTATTAATTTCAGCTGACTTAAGTGTACCATCCATTTATTGTCAATGTATACTGATCAACTAGTTCATTAATTACTAAAAAGATTAGTGTCAATAAATCTATGAAAAAAGATTATCAGTCAATAAACCATTAAGTACAAAGCAACCTACTTTGAATAAATTATAAAGATCACGAACTAGACTATTGATGAAGTGCATGTCGGACAATAATGGAAGAACAGCTTCTTTAATTGCATCTGAAAATGGTTCTTTAGCCATAGGGAGCCAACCCCAATAAAAAGGATCTGTATTAAGAAAATACAATAGAACGATCTTTAAAATATCTTCATAAAACTAAAATAGAAAAAACTTGTGAATGACAACGATTCCTAGCATTATTGCTCAAAGAATAGGAATGTTTGAAAAATAATCTCTGATTCGTAGAATTATTTAAAAAAATAATTAGTGAGGAATGTTTTATAATCAGCCAGCAGTATGTAATTAGTCGATATTATGCATTGAATAATCTCTCAAGGAGTTTATCCAAACCAGTAAAACATTTTGCACAAAAAGTTTGTTAAATTTAATCAATTAGTTTATTGATCGAACGCACTCACTTCAATCTATTTAACAAATCATGCAACCTAGACAGATTTGAGATATTACAACTTCTAATCAAACTAATTTGGTGAACTATATACATCAGGGTCGAAAGAGTTTAGAAAAACTCAAAAAACTACAAAATCATATTTTGAAAGAAACTCTAATAAAAATTAATAAGGTATTGCACAACACTGAGAAGATAAATTACTTTTAATAATTTTTAAAAGGGATAGTGAAAAATTTAGTAGAAATGGATTTCCTAGGAGGTATACTGAATATCCTCATCTCCTTTTTAGATGCCCAAACTGTTATATTCGAAAGAAAATTAAAGTAATAATTTTATTTTTCCTTTCATAGCGTGATACAGTCGAGTATGTCTGTATATAAACTACTTATGCTTGAAATATACTATTCATAGAGCAGAGGCTAGTTACTGTGTTCAGGACTCAACGGAAAGGACAGGGAAAGAAGCTACTGAATAAAGGACCAACAAGAACCTAATGGTGATTCAAAGCTACTAGTGCAGGGACAAGTCGATATGCCGACTGGTGGTTCTATCGTGTGATATTAGTGAGTAGCCAGTAAGTCATGATACAGACAGTCATATATATTGCATACCAATAGTTGTTGCACGCTTCATTGGATAGGACTATAGGACTATAGTTGTTTACTTGATGAAAACCCGTTTGAATGTTTTATATTAACTATGTCACGTAGAGTCCGAAATTTCAGTAACCTCTCGATACAGCTTCGAACTAGGAATGAGTTTACGATATAGTGCAGAATTTCGACGCTCATCTACATTTTCCACATACAAGGGCATTCTCGTGACAAGTTTAGAGAAAATGGATGACAATACAAATACGGAAAACGATGTCCAGTATGAGAACAACATTTTACTGTTACATTGTACTAACGAGGCTATTTCAGTCGTATCTACTAAGTGAATAATTATATTCAGCAAAAGTGACATCTACCTTGTATTATAGGAAAGAAATATACTTCTATAAGTTATGGGAGCCTATACCTCACCTTGCATTTAGTGGCGGAATACTTATGACTCTATATCTACGTATCGTTTCAGTACTAGTGGTATAAAAGATATAATCGATTCTCTCTGAGTCAGAGCTGTATACTTAAATCTGGATCACCTTTAACACAGTTGAAACGTTAGTCTATACGTTGAACATTGGATATACAACCATTTGGTCTACGTCTAAGAAACCTACCAATCACAAGCTCATTGTGCTTAGTGGCTTACAGTGTCTAATTACCATTGTTGAGGTAGCAGCACCAAGTAATTCCTATCAGATCAACACTAGAATCTTTGGTTAATATAGCTCAAACAAGTTTCAGGTAAATCGTTTCAATGGTTACCATATTAACTACCGCTCCCCGCCATTTGAACTGATTTGAAGAAGTGACGAGGTTAGTTTATGATATACTGCCGTAGTATAAAGGACGGTTGTGTTGGATTAAACTAAGTATTAAATTGAGTATATGGAAAAATGGCTAAGAAGAATACTCTGCTCATTACACAAAAGAAATAAAAGTTATGTAAGAACATCCATTCTGTAAGGGGTTCAGTCATCGTGTTTTACTTAGGGTACGAACCTAATTCATATACATGTTAATGATAAAACAAATGAGTAAAATTCCGATCGAATACTAAATACATCTACAGTACATACTAACTAAAAAACTGACTACCAATTATGAAAACGTATAGGTTGGACTTACATGCTCTCCATTCATCTGGATGCTTAAACGGGAAAGACAAACCGTTGTCGATTGCAAATAATTCTATTTTTGGCATATCAACAACACCCCAACCATCTTTATTGGTCTGAATCAAAAAAGGATATATGATTTATAATTAAGCAAGATTTACTAACTTATCGACAAAGGTGAATAAGCCTAGCACCTGCGATTGTACAGCTGTTAATAACAAAGTATAGACTCGTTAAAGTGGTTTTAAACTAGTTTCATTTATCTGCTTAAACCGATATACGTGAAATGCAATGAATGTAACTTACCAGAATACTCTCTTTAAGTTAGGTGATAAAAAGTCAGAAGGAGTAGAAACAACCAATGACTGTCATAAGTGTATATTTCAAAACAAAATATACAGCGCATCGTGTGTGACAAAAACAAAACTTAAGAGAACATTTTAATCCCTCAGAATTACAGCATCCAGTTTGGAAGGCAGAATGCATTATTTTCAAAAATAAGTATGACATAAACTATCATATGAGGTTGATAGGGGCGATTAAATAAATTATAATTCGTAAATAAGAAATTAACCGATGATACACTGGACTTACCTCATCTGTATCTTCCTTCAGATCCGAACTTTGATAACGAATAAGCCAATTATCATTTCCACGATCTAAAAGAGAGTAATTAGATAAAATTCCCTATACTTTTCATCCAACCAGAAATATGAAATAAACATTCCCTACACAAACACACACACTACGTGTCACTTATAAGCAGTAAAAGCACTTCCACAAATATACAATACACAACTACAACCTTAATTTAAGTACAGTAATTTGTACCCAATTTATCAAACAGCAACTTAGACTTCAGTATGATAGTGAATACATTGTTAGCTGGTAGGAAATAATTGGTTGGGAATTTTGGACATTGTTTTCAATTTTATCAATACCTAGTACACTGAAGTCTGTAATCCTCAGTAGTTAGCCACAAGAGGAAGTTGTTACTCAATTTGTAAAATGTAATATCACAAGGAAATAAAACCACTGTGTTTTCTATCCCTAGCTTTCCGAACTAATGGGAACTACATATTAAATTCCAAAAATCGTTTGAGCAAATCATCGAACTCTTTTGAGTCTGAAATAAACATGAGGACTAACAAGTACAAGAAATTTTCACTAGGAAGGCTTATCGTTATCAAGAAATATCATCAGGTTACATGTACTCTAGAGGAAACATGGAAGTGATTAACAAGCATATTATTGCACTATTTTTGACCCTAGACAATAAGCTTTCAAGTTGAATGGTGATTTTTTCTACCTCTGAATTTAGTACTGACCAGGAACAAGTAATTGAAAAGGACGAAAACTATTATTGATTCAACGGGATGAAATTCTCAAGATTCTTTTCCGAATCAATCAGCCATATTTTTTTCTGGATTTTTGAACTAATATATTGCATTTTTATACCTGACCTTTTGAAATAATAATCAACTCTTTTAGTAAGATTTATCCTTGACATGAAATAAATTGTAATTAGAAAACACATGAGTGGAACCGATTTAGTCGAACTATGTATAAATGCATGCTAAATAGGATCTAGTCAAAATGCACTAACTACCTATGCTAATCCAACAGCTTAAAAACTATAAAAGCTAGCCACCGAATCTCCAAGTGTTTGGAAAGTAAATTGAATTGATTTGTCATACTAATCAACGAGATCTTACTCAGACATGGTTCGTAAGCAATGAATGACAGTCTGTGTACGATTTCGCTATTCAACCGAACTCACATTGAAAGCATTATTTTCAAAACCTTTCATATGTTATCCGGTAAAAACTATAGATGAAACCTTGGAGTCACCTATTAAATTTCTTACTGAATAAGAAGAACCAGTTGCTTATCAACTAAATAATAATACCCTTTAAGTTATTGGGAAAAAGGTGTGGATAGATTACTGGAAGTGAAAACCGAGGTTTGAAATATAGGGAAATAGCATTTTCGGACATTCTTTTTTGATGCCACTATAACTTCATGCATATACTGAAGTTGGAATGTAGTCAATTGGTTAAACACAGAATTTGGCACGAATATGTGTCGGCCCAAGTCGCCACATCATATGATCAGAAACCAATTAAATTAATACGAACAGTAAGTAAGCTGAAATAATGGTACTATTAACGATAGTGAAAAGGATTACACATGGAAGAATGTGAATCGAAAAAATGAATAAAAATGCCTTGTTGCATTAAAAACTGACGTGATCATTGTATACCTGTATTCCGAATTAGATAATCAAGTACAACAAGTTTTTCAAACTGAAATCGGAATTCTGAAGCTGTAGGCTTAGGAAGCGATTCATTATCAAAATGGCGAAGCCAATAGTCAGCATCTCGACAACCAGAGACAAAAAGTTGGAAAGATCCGATCTAGTGAAAAAAAGTAGATGTTTAATGGTAAAAAACAGGCGAAAAAATTTCAATTAATTTTACTACAATTGTTAGAAGTAATGAAATCCCACCTCCATACCTACTGATGAATAGTTCACTTGCATATAAATACTGATCTTCAATTGTTAATTTCTGCAAAAAATGGCTGCGATTCGTTAAACTACGTATATATGACAAGAAATACTCTCAAAGTGCTGCACATATGTACAGAAATATCTGGCTGAAAGTAGATACAAGTGCATAAAAAATAACTGCTAGCTCAATACAGTATCAATGTAAACGATAAACTATATAAAACAGACAAAAATGAAGGAATCATCAAGAAAAAAAGGTAAATACCGCCTGTTAAATTTTATACTATACATGTTCTATTAATAAAGAGATTTAACCACAACAAAGGTTCAAACGAACTTGAGTTTACGGCTCTATAGTTCAGAAAACATTCAGCTGACTGGATGGAATTCATCAAATTTACATACAAATCAGCATCTATATAATAAGTATGCACGTTTAGAAGTGAATACAAACTAAACAAGATAAAACAACCTATTTGGTGAAATAGAGGCAATCACACTGGCATTACTTAGAATGACAATGAAAATCTGTGAATGCACACAAAATGTATGATTGTTTTGCAAAAGAATCAGGTTATAGAAGCACTGATTAGAATTCATTAAATAACACAAACCAATTTATTCAAGTCATGATATTATAATTGGTCAAATAATAATACAAAGTGATTAAATATCTCTATATAAATAGAAAAAGTAAATTAAAATTAATAGCTTACAGAATGTCAAAAAATATGCACGGGTCACCAACAATAACAGTAAAAATCAGAATAGATTAATCGATCTAATATTTTCTAGATGAATGATTCTTTAATTACCTGTTACTGTACTAACCTTGATTAGCCTTTAAAAATGTTCACTATTATCTCACAAGTTAAATCCAAACTAGGCACTAACTGTGCTTTTTTTAAGTCAATACATACGTTAACGCAATCACCAACCAATATTAGTTGTGAGATTTGAAAATAGTAAAGGTGTGTTCAACAGTTTGGTCGAAAAGAACTTAACTAATAAACAATCAACATAACTTTTATTCGTAAGGGTTAAAGTAGGCTTTTGCTGGATTTTACTGAAGATAATCCTACAACTAAGTATCTGAAATCTACGATCAAGATGATAGCAAACAGTGATCATCAATAACCTGTTAATGTTTCGGCAGTAAACATTTGACTCATTTACAAGTAACTAACTCAATTTTTAGTTAAATGTTTTCCGGACAGACAGAAACAGCTATTTTGTAAATCATTATTACTTGATATTTATCTTAGATCTGACGTAAATTTAACGTTTACATAAGAACCACTCTAAACGTGATAGTTCGGAAATGAATGATTTCCTACAATGTTGACAAAGTATACATACATAAATTACATAACTGACTTGCGAACACCATTAAAACATTCCAATAACTGTTTGAATTCTGACAAATACGTTCATATGCAAGAAGTCATAATTTATAAGACAATTTGAGCTTAATTAAACACCTGAATCTTGCTGTGAAATGGATGTCACAGTTCTTGTGATTGAAAATGCATCAAGAGATAAATGAGAATGATTAAAATAGTCTTATTTTTAAAGTAAAAGAAGAGGATAGGAATTTGATGAATTCATAAATTTAGCTAGAACCATCTGCTGTTATTTGCTATAAAAGCTAGACGACAATGAAAATCAAGCTTAGTTCATGTTCTCATTGATTACTTTCAGTTACTTTGTATTGACTGCACAAGCACAGACCCAAAAGGGTTATTAAGCATCACAATTTTTAATTAAACGAAAGTTGCTCCTCTGCAGTTTACTGCCTCCTGACACGATAAGACGTGAAGAATTCTAGAAGAAAAACAGCAATCCACCGGAGTCAGAACACAATACCAAACCTTAGTCTAAACCACAATTGCTAATATCATTAAATCTATCAAAAGATGTTGTGTTTGAAGCATTAATTTTCCTTCCAGCTACATAATAGAAACAAAACTCAAAAAATATGTGAATAAATGATGAGAATCTAATATAGTGTCACATATTTATTTCGATGGATCAAAAACTTACTTTCGGAGGAAGTCCGAGACGGTTGAAATGACGACCTAACTCGGGGAACCGTGAAGCAACGTGTTGTTTAGTCCTAGATTTAGCACGATCAACCGCACTGTAATTGAAACTTTCGCTTACTAAACGAACAACCTAAAATAAACGGAAATGGAGCTAAGAACTATGTATTATCGAAAATTTTATATATGATGAAATACATTTGAAAAGTGATTAATTTGAGACTACAAGGCAATGATAAATGTCAAAATCTAAGAACAAATAATATCACAGCATAAAAGGGTTACCACAGTCCAAAATCTTAGTTGAAACTATTTTGTGGTAAAAATAGACGGTAAGCGCTGAATTAGATTCCCAAACGAGATCGTTAATGTACTGGAGTAACAAAACATTCATTGCTGAAACATGTAAGTGGGAAAAACCCTCACCCCAGGTTTTTCTACTACGGGGAATAATGAGCATATGTTTGCAACTAATTATTGATGGACTTAAGACAGAACTTATAGACAGCATAGCTAAACTGTTTTAGTGTGGGATGAAGATTTCTGCTTTAAAAGTGACTTCGCTGGTTATCATATATGAACTACATGATTAAATATTCTTCATTTCTTTTATACTGTTAACGACAACAAATAAAAAGCACCATTAACGAAATTCGACTGAACAAACTGGACCAAATATCAGTTTTATGTAAACTGATTTCACACCATAGAGACAGTATATACAAAATGTTAATAATTCTCAAACAAAAGAGTTGCTCCAAATTGTAACTATATCTTCAGTATTATGAGCAGCAAGTAAACTTTAAACAATGTTTAAAATGTAAGACATTAAAATACGTGACTAGAATTTAGTGTGATGTTTAGACTGCCGCTTACATCCTTACATAGAACTCAAAGAACAATTAAAACTTCAGTAGAGTCAAAAATAAAACTGACGTCAGGTCACAGTCTCTGATTATCCGTGTGTTCATTCAAACAGCTTAAATCTATTTGTACAAGCAACTTCTGACAAATGAGTCGTTATTTCAGCCTTTAAAGCGCTTTAAAGAGAAAGTAGTAGAGGTATGGCGTCCCACTGACATTTCGTTACATTATTTGACAGAAATCAACAAAACAACTACCTTATTTTGACAAACACAGTATTACTTTTCAGAAAGAAATCTATATATTCAAGAAGGCATGTAAAATATATTCTTTGAAATCTGATTAATAATAAGATTGAAAGAACAAAAAACAGATAATATAGATTGGGAGCTGAAACCTACTTTTAACGAGAATATAACTACCTAATATGCTCCACTAAAACTTTTATTTATGCTGCTGATACATTAGCAAACTCCACTAACAGTGTATATAATGCTCAAGGGCATACCCGACTAGCTATTTAAGGTCAGTCACTCAGGAACAACAGAGAACTGGGTCCGAGTGTGCGTACGTACGTACATCAGTTCAAGTTATCATACCACATTAGAACAGAGACATGGAATAGTCAGTTCAAATCACATAGCAGTAGAAGTTGAAGCAGTATTAGCAGCAATCAATTGATTCGCCATCCTTATCTAGCACCCTATCCCCAAAACCAGTATAATTAACTCAACGGTTCCAGCATATACAAGCAAGGCTTCCAAGATACACATGATCGAATACTAGCAAACTACGAATATACTCTATTCTTACTGGCCACGTTTCACACACGTATTGTAGGACGGAGCAAACTGCTGCACAATAAACCCATCCTTTGATCGGCAGACGGATATCTCGCCTACACCATAAGTCACGCAAGTCGGAAAAAGATGATCGAAAATCCTGTACCCATGCCGAGACTTCGTCACACACCAGATCGTCACCACTGATGAGACCCCCAAGATAAATGAAGTAGTCGACACGCTTAACTACTTCACTCTCTATCACTAGTTCAAGCGCCAACCTAAGCCAATCCTGAAGTAACATTTCGCATTTCCAGTGAGAGAGTTGCATCCCGAACATGCTCACATTGTTACTCAAGGTGGTGAAAAGACCGCATTTTGTCAGTTTATTCACTAAATACAACTATATCATCCGCATATTCTACGTCAATAAATGAATCTCACAGTAGAAGTCAGACGATGAAAGTGTCGTATCAAAAAACATGTCGATGATAAAGTTGAACAAGAATGGAGAAAGTCGACAACCCAGACGAACACCAATCGAAGTAATCAATTCCAATGACAGTTCGCCATTAACTCTCACTCGGCTATTAGTGTTCCAGTAGCCAACTTGTATAAGGTCAATGCAGCTCTCCGGCATACCTTTCAATGACAAACACTGTAACAAAACCTAACGATCGACAGAGTCAAAAAGTGTCTTGAGGTTGAGGAGTACAACTATTGTCCGACGTCGAAATGAGTGTCTGTGTTCTCAGACCTGATGAAGTGTAAATATTTGGTCTCTAAACTCAATCCCAGGTATGAAACCAGCCTAGTTTTCTCGAAGATGCTATTCACACTCTCTATTCAGTCATCAGTCAGTCAACAACAACATAGAACTTCGTACGTACGTACGTACATCAGTTCAAGTTGCCATATTACATTAAAAGAGATGCGATTGTAACTTCAAATCCCATAGCAGTAGAGGTAGTAGGAGTATTGACAGTAATCGGAAATTTTAGGGTTCGACGATAATATTCAAGAAGTAAAATCCAGTGAAATAAGCTTAAACGAAAAAGATAAAGATGATGAGGAACTCTGAAGGTTAGGATTTGAGGGAACACAAAGAATGAATGCACCTGCGCCATCGCAAACGGTTTTGATCCAAGTCATTCAGGGTCTCTAACCATCAATTACTATCATCTAGAGGGCCCTGAACAGGAAATCGACACCTACCAACATGGCTTAATCCACTTATCAGTGACTTTATGGATTTGTGCCATGTTTCGGCTTGGCCGCCCCTAGCTTTCTTCCAACCTATTCCTACATCTCAAAGCACGGCTCGACGAAGCAGTCGGTGGTTAGGCATACGCAACACTTGTCCCAACCACCTCAACTGATGAAGTTTCATTACTTCATCTATTGATCTGCCATTCTTACCTAGCACCCGTTTCCTAATAACAGCGTTGCTCACTCGAGTTTCCCAGGATATACGAGCAATGCTTCGAAGACATCGATGATTGAAAACCAGTAAACTACGAATATCTTCTACTCTTAACGGCCATGTTTCACAGCCATATAGTAGAACACAGCGAACTGCTGCACAGTACACTCGTCCTTTAGTCAGCAAACGAATATCTCGCCTACGCCATAAGTGACGCAGGTTGGCAAAAGCCAATCGAGCCTTCTGTATCTGAGGTGAGATCTCGTCAGTCACCAGGCTATCAGCACTGATGAGACTCCCCAGATAAGTGAAGCGGTTTACACGCTCAACTGCTTTACTCCCTATCACTAGTTCAGGTGCCGATGAAACCCAATCTTGAAGCAACATTTTGCATTTCGAAAGGGAAAACTGCATCCCGAACATGCCTGCATGTTGCTTAGGGTGGTCAGAAGACTCAGTTCTATTCGGTGAAGACGCTGACAAAGTACTATGTCATCGGCATATTCCAGGTCAATAAGCAAGCCGCCTGGTAGAAAGTCTACTCCTGAAAATTCAGACGAACATAATGTTATATCTAGCAGCACGTCTACGACAACCTTAAACAAAAATGGGGAAAGTAGACCAGTGGTGTTCGAGTAGAGAGCTTGTATAAGGTTAATGTACTTCTTTGGTACACCTTTCAATGACAGACACTGCCACAGAACCTCACGATCCACTGAGTCGAATGCCGCTTTTAGGTCCAGGAAGACAACTATTGTAGGACGCCTAAATGTGTGTCTGTGTTCCAGGACTTGTCGTAGTGTGAAGATGTGGTCTATACAACCACGTCCAGGTTGAAAACCAGCCTGGTTTTATCTAGTCTGCTCTTCACGAGCACTAGTAAGGCTTCTAAGTATAGTTGAGGCTAACAATTTAGAAACTTTACTAGTTAGACTGATTCCCCTGTGACTGTCACAAGAAGACTTTTGTCCTTTCTTATAGATTGGGATAATCAGTGCTTAAGACCAGTCGGATGGGACTACGTCCAGTTCCCAGATTCTACCTAAGATCTCAGTCAACGTAGCTGCTAAAACCGGACCACCATCCTTAAATAACTCAGGGGTCAGTCTATCAGGACGTGCTGCTCGCCCTCGCTTCAGAGTTCCTATAGCTTTTTAAACTTCGTAAAAACTATGAGGACTTACGTCAAATTGCCATTCAGGTTGACTGGAGGTCGTGGGCAACCGAAGTGTGGCTGAAGGCCAGTTGAACTGATCCCTAAAGTGTCCTGCCCATCGATCCAATCTCCTGGATTAAGAATGAATAATGGTCGCATCATTTTCCAAAATAGACACACATTCGGGTTACTAATACCGGTTTCGCTGATAAGACTGAATAGTTGCCTACTGTTGCCTTTTCCATCTCCCTTGCTTTCGCTACCCACTACTGTTCGCGATCAATGCGTAGGCTTTTTATCACCCTGCGCCTGAGCTGACTGAACTCCTCATGGTACTCACAGCCAGGCGGGATGAGCTTTCGAGCATCCATTAGTTCGGTAGATGCTAATGAGATCCACGGCTCCTTCCTAACTAACTAGCAGATATCGCGATGTTTCCACAGCTTTTTGGATATCATTCCAACCTGCCTCAGAGTGGGCATTACTTACTACATGGCCGCCTAACTATTTTTCTAGTTTTTCCTGAAATATATTCTTAGCTTTATTATCACTAAGTAGAACACTAAGAGGTTTCTTTGTGATATTTTTCCTACGTCCAGTAAGTCGCAAACAAATACGCGCCCGCACTAGAGCATGGTCTGAGTCTAAACAAGTGCTGCAGAATGAGCGGCAGTCTTTAATAGAGCCTCTCCACCGATGGCCTATAGCGATGTGATCTAGCTGAGTGCAGCGTTGAGACGACTTTGGGGGTCGCCAGGTCAAAAGATGTTTCCCCCTACGCATAAATTTAGTATTTGCTAGAAATAGGCAGTCACCTGAGCATAGCTGCAACAGACAGTCGCCATTATCTGTTCGATTAGCCGCGACACCATAAGATTCACGCAGGCGTCTTTTTTTTACTGAGTCTCTCTACTTGAGTGTTAAAGTCACAAGCCGTTATTACTATATCAGAGCGCTTAACTTTTTGAAGGAGGTTAGAGAGGTTTCTGGAAAACTTACCTTTCACCTCGTCTGAACTGCAGTCACTTGGAGCGTGGGCACAGACACAAAGAGACAAAGGCAACATTCCCTATCTTTACGAGTCCTTACTGTCCAGTTGAGTCGGACAGCGCATAAGCGACTGTCTATAGAAATCCACTCTAAGAGAGCTAGTTCTGCCCTAGGACTTAGTACTACACCAGCGAGGCTACGGGAACCAGCATCAGGGCTACCTGAAACACGAAATGTAAACAGTGTTGTGTCTCTGTCTGCACTAAGTGAAATTAAATTGATTATTTTACTCTCATCTTGTATGCGCGCCTCAGAGACGCAACATACACCGACTGCATGGGATACCAGAGTTCTAGCTAATGAAGCCTGTTGACCTATTTGGCACAAGGTTCGAAAATTAAAGGCTACAATATGCAGTTTGGAGTGTGGCTTCAGGAGACCAGGAATAACGTTTCACGAGCTCAAACTGTTTGCGTCAGCAGCGCGAGGTGACAAACGATCGAATGAAGGGTTGATCGTGGAGATAAGAGTTATTGGGAGATGTAGGAAGGATCTGATTCCGACTGATTTGGTCTCGTGCGCTTTTATGGGTATGAGGGAGGATGTTACTTCCCAGCTGCTCACACCGTGAAAGGGCTCCGGTTGTCAGAAGGGGCATCAGCCCCATGACTTCCGAAGAAACTCGACCTTCATTATGAGACCGAACTCCCAGAGCAGAGTTTAAATGGTTTGAATTTTTTCTTGCTAGCGTTTTTTTGGAAGTTAGCTCGGGGTCGACGAAGACCTGCTAGAGACTCACGAGTCTGCTGAGCTATTCTTTGAATTTGTTTCTTTTTCCGTTCCTTGTGGACAATTAGTCAAACACTGGAACAATCAGTGACTGAGACCAATTAGATGGTTCAGTTCCAAAATTCTACTTAAGGTCTCAGTCAATCTAACAGTTAGAACTGGACCACCGTCGTTAGAAATCTCAGGAGTTAATCTATCAGGTCATGTTGCTCTTCCTCGCCTTAGATTGCCTACAGCCCTTACAACGTCATTAAGAGTCAAAAGATTTCATCAAATAGCCATTCAAGTTCACTGAAAATCCCGGGTAACTGAAATGTGGGTAAAGGCTAATTGAATTGTACCCTAAAGTGTTCTGCCCATCGATTCAACCTCCTGGATTGGGAATGCATAAGTCCCTTCTTTTTCTGAGTTTCACTAACAGTCGGATTCTTTATAATAGTTTCCTTGACAAGGCTATTCTTTCAAAGAATTTCAAATCATTTCTAGCAAAACGGCTTCAGTAAGTCACATAATGATCGATGAAAATTGGCTGAAATTACATCATATGAACTAAAACCAAAAAACAATACAATTATGAATAATCCTCTAACAGAAACCAACTCTTGTTGCAGGAACGATATTCAGCCGTAGTCGCTGATCTACAAGACTGGCACCAGCCTCTGAAAGGTAACCTTGATTTGGAACCAAACATGAGCGACCAAAACAGCAAGGACAGCAGTGTTTATGCATCCACTTGGTCCATTTTGGATTCAGCTTCCCATAGGGCTCCTCGTCTTTCGGTTTGAACACTGCAATTTTCTCCTATAGAAATGTAGGTTTTCAAGTAAGTTTTTAGCAACGAACTTAAAATTGCAAATAAAATATCAGAACGTATGAAAAATGTCTGGAAGCTACACACCCCTTAACTTTAGTTACATCTCGAGTTCAAAAAATAAGAACTAATTATAAGGGCATATTAACTTTGCTTCATCCTGCAACCGATAAAAATATTCCAGATTCTTAGGTAAATAATACAAAACAATGAGGGACCATTTGTTTTGTATTATTCTACCTAACAAACTGTAACAACTATTGGACGTTATACGACTATGATAACTTTCTCATTAATTAAAACTATTTATTACCGTTTGTGACCGTCAGTAACTTTCATATGGTCTGTTTCTGAGTAGCTTTTGCCTAAAACCTTGCTAGGAACCGAACAAGATAGATCTCAAATCAACTAACTACGATGGAACTGTGTAAGTTAACTAGCTTTAACCCTTTATTAGATTGCCACCAAAACAAAATCAATAACTGATACAATTTATAATTTTTCTCATATCCCTTATCACAGAAATATTAACAAGAATGGAAGATATAATCCCTATACCTAACAACCTAGCAAAAACCACGGGTTAAAGACAGTGTAATGAGTAAGGTGAGTAGACCGCTTAGCGCGATATTTATACCATCTTAAAATTACTCCTTATTCACTTCCCGACAGCGACCTGAGAGGTAAATTCAACCTCTGCCAAAGTTGGAAAGTAAGTGACAAGAAATAAACCAGAGCAGTGAGATCTGATATACTGCATTTATTACTCATTAAAGTGTGGTATTATCTACTATTTTTATTTGTCGTGATAATCAAATAGAGTAAAGTACACCAAGTTTCATAAGGTGGATAAATACTGACAATCTATCTCCTTCCTGAAGCCCGGGATATAAGAACCACCCTTACAAAGCGACGAGAAGTATAACAAAGTTGCGACTGAATTACTAAACCCAATGAAACACTACAAACCAGGCAGGAATGGTGGTTAAAACTAGAATTCATTTCTCCATATGTAGAACTATGCTAATTGATATCGTTTAGTGGAAGTTATATCAAACTTTTATGTCTTGGAAACTAATGAATGACATTAATTATGACGTTTCAACAATTAGGAAGCGCAAGATAAGGAACTTATTCCTCCTAAGAAGTCGGTTTTGAAGGTGTTGACAGTTTGAACATGAATTTAGTGAGAAAAACAACATTTTTAAAAACAAACATACGCCGTCTGGATTCTTAACAAAGTAACTCCCACTTGACCCTTGATAGATCCTTTCAGGCAGTATCCCGGACTCAATAGCTTGAAGGGCGCTTTGTAAGACGTTATTGAAGTCTGAATCACTATGTATATCATTTACAAGTGGTGAATATGTATCAGAAGAAATATCAGCATGAACATCTCCCAAAAGAGGGGCGTGTTCATCATGATTTTGTGTTGTCATACTAAGATCTTTGAGCAGAAAACCATCGACGTCCTCTTTAAGCGTATGGTTACAATAACTGTGACCATAAATGCTATCCAAAGATGGCATACATCGGCCAGGCACGTGTGAAGTGTCCAGCAACAAACCAGCTCTGCAACGCAAACCTTAAATAAGCCTCTGTCGTACTAACACCAAACATCTTTATAAAGAAATGTCCTAAATTGATTTTAATGTAGTAATTCTGAATACTCAAAAGTTTTATCAAAATTTTAACGTAAACCACCGCAACTGCTTCACAGGCAATAGACATGGTCTACGACCTTGTTGGTTTAGGTAAATCCTCCCAGAGCTAAGCTTCTTCAGAACAGTATTGAATTTACAGCGACACTGACGCTAGAATCAACTGTATAGGAATGGGTAACAGAACACCCAATAATTGTATTATAACGACTTAAATGTAGAACTGCATCGGACTTGTGCAATCTGCCTCGTATCATAAAGTGTCTAAACTCTACAAAAAGCTCGTCAGTTGATATTTCGAAACAATAATAGGTCTAGACCATTATGGAAAACTATAAACTGACTGATAGGTAGCCAGGTAAACGGCTGACTGGATTGAGTTTGTCTCTACCAAAATCCATACAAGACAGTCACAAACTTGATACTTGCCTCTTTAATACTCACATGTGTATCAGAATTCTTTATAAGATATGAACTAATTTCCTCAGCGCGGTATTTTGGCTGAAGCCTTATAAAACGCTGGACATATCTTAATCAATGCAACTGAAGGTTCTGTTGACTAGTCAAAACACTCGCATATTTTAGAAGGTACCCATCTGTTATCGTGTCCTAACTTTCAGCTTCGGTTCTCTTTTCATGAACGTGTGGAAACTATACCAGCGGTTGGCCACCACCCTACCAAAAGAACTTTAGTCAAACGTTTACTAATATTTATGAATTTTAGATTGACGTATTAACCTTATTCTTGGATTTCCGTCAAATTATCTCTCACGATTAGTAGTAAAGTCAGTCAGAAACTTCCTGTCCAAAGTCCAGGTTACTCTGTAATTAACAGTTCATGATGTGATCCCAACGCCGATATCGATTTATCGCGGAAAATGTTGACTAATAAACTAGTAGAGCTGAGAGGTTCGCGTCAAAATATTCCGGCTACGCGGCATAGTAATAGTAGGAAATAGTCGAGAAACCTGTTCTAGGTCGTAAGCTCCGGCTAATTGTTGTGTGCAGCGTTTTGAAATACTCTATTGTTTGACAATTATCATCCCTAATCAACGGATAGATCCTACCCACTACAAAGTTGTGAACAAGTTAAAGTGAATAAAATTGTGCTTTCCACATTTTTACAAGACCGTCTACAGGTTTGACTACACAGCTAAATACTTAGTATATCCTAGCATGGCATTTGCTTTTTGTACCTTTTAAAATCCATCCGATTATGTTCAGATAAGTTTGTTCGTTTTTTATATCTTTTGTCTACTATTTTAGGATTAGTTCTTGTTGAATCCTTAGAACTGGAAGTGTAGACAACAAAAGTTCTTATTACTGACTGATAAAAGATCAAAGGATTTCTGATTTCAGGCCTGGAATAACGATACGAGCGTGCACAGTTGTAAATGAGACAACTATAATAACAAAATACTCTCCGATATCACTTGATATTGTACCATATGGTTTGAAGTTTATCAAGAAATAACTGAATAACTTTAATAATTAATAATGTTAGAGAAGTTTCAGTGAACACAATGATGATGATACACAATGATGATACAGACGACTTTGAATATTTAATTTTATTATATCCAACAGGTCGAACAGCTATTACCATTTGATGTTTCCACCTTGCTATGGGCTTTGTACTTCCTGAGGATGACTGTCAATTGGAAACATATATCTTTGACATATTTACGTCTGACATTAGTCAGAGCTGCCAACTTATTATATCCTGGCACAAATTTGTGATACAAGTCGTCGCATCCAAGTAATGCTATGAGCATGGAGTTACAGACACCATAACTAAAAGTTTTTAAATGATAAATTGCTTCATTGAATGCAAAAGATTGTTAACAGGATATTCTGAGGCAGTTTTAGTTTAAGTCTACCTTCTAAACAGATTCGAGTTCATTTTGTTAATTTGTATTCATGATTTGGGGAGCCACCCGAATGCATTAATCACATCTAACGAGTTTCGAGCCATCACTTATCGTCAGTGCCAATACTACTACTACTATTACTACTACTACTACTACTATTAACACTACGACGACGACGAAATGCAGAATTCTGGGAGTAGTCGAACACCTACTTTCTTTATCAAAAATACGATACATTGTTATGTAGAATCTATTTTGGAAGGCTTTGTTTAGGAAAGTCCCTCCATGCAAACATTTGTAATATGTTCCTATTTATTCTTTCAGTTCTACATTTTGGTAATCTGTTTAATTACATTTTGGGATGTTCTTATTGATTCTTTCAGTTCTACATTTTGGTAATCTGTTTGATTACATTTTGGGATGTTAATATTTTTATTTTGTTATAGTTTCTATTTTTTGAGCCTTTTTTCAGTTCCTATGTTTCTTTCCGAACTGCATTATGTTGTTTAAGTTGATACCGAATATGATCCTCTGGCGATTAGTACGCTCATCTTGACTGAAAGGGTGCAATTTGGATAAGAAATTGGAGCATTCTTCCAGGATTGGAAATTGTGATACGATATACGCAGGTCCCTGACTCCAGGGAGAAGGAGATTAGAGACATTCAAATTGGTGGATCAACAAATGCTATGTTTTATTGAAGCGGATGAAACTGCGCTTACTCCATGCCGAATCGTCATCCACGTCCAAATCATCCGGCTGAAATCCTGTCTTTATAATTCCTACAAAAATATCATCAGACTTATCTGTTTAAATTTAATGTTGTATTATTGACCTGAACGAGGATATTCTATATTCATTTTTTTCGGGACCCGTTCAGTATTAGTTATAAAAAATTAAATATACAGGCATTCAGCCCCTCACCTGTAGTCTTTTCACTGTCTAAATGTAAAAACTCAGATATTAGAGAGCATGCAACATGACCGTGTAATGAATCCACTTTTATGGAGGGAACGCGAGTGGTCTAATAGAAAGTTCCATTATTACAACCGATTCTACCAGTGGTTATTTTACTGTGCTTCTTGTCTATTACACTTTGTACGAACAAACTTTCTGTTTGCGTTGCTGCCATTTTCGCTCCGTCGTCTCCGTAATTTAGCCACTCTTTTCTGGCACGATTTCTTTCGATACCGCGAAATCATCAGCTAATATATTCTTTAACATGAATTCACGTAACTTCTCAGTGGCGGGTTCGTAATTGCTGTAGTTGTGATCATAGTCAACTGACACTCGATCGCTACGACTGCAACTGAAAAATCATAAAATATACTGCTTTGATTCGTTTAAACTCAGACACTCAATATACGAGGAATTTGCCTAAAACTTCCTTAAGTAGAAAACCTTTTGTAGTCTGAAAACGAATTATAGCTTCAAGGCACTTAACATGTGGCTGGTACGTTTAACCTAATTAATACCAGATAAGGAGGATATTCGTACTATTATTCTGTCGTTTAGTGACTAGAGGTCAATTAATCACACATAAATCTAAACATTCGACATGTGCAAATCAGTGAAGTTACTTTACCTAATAAGCTATAAATTCGTAACCTGAGATGTTATACAGATTTGTTCAGGCAGCGATTAACTTACAGTAGGACCGAAATTTTTATAACTGATTTCTCAGTTATTAGCCAGAAGTAGGTGTCACCATCCGTAAGTCTTGAAAAGTGTTCATATGATCCTGTTACTCTGCTCCATATTAGCATCTTTTAGGAGTATTTTTCTGGCGCCTAAACTGGTTGTTTGACCTTTGTCAAGGTAACGGCACTGGCAATTATACGTGTTGCCTAAATAAGAATAAAATGAAAATCCGACAGATAACTGTGGCTGTAACCTTCAATAAAAATATTCGGAAATGATTAGGAACACAAGTAACTAATTCCTCATCTTTTTCTGAGTGTCATAATAACATTAACATATAACATGCTAATATTTCGCTTGCTTTTATATGGAATTTTTTTTGCAAGTATATGGCTACTCTTCCGAACGGTTTCGGAGTTCACTTTTAGCAGAATATACCAGGACGCACATACTTTTTAATTTTCAACTAGCAGCCTCCGAGAAATTAACAATAATGATAATTATTTTTATGTACCTAACTGAACCCGTGTTTTGAAAAGTGAATTTTTTTCACAATATTCCGTCATAACACACGATGCTTTTGTTAAGGTTTAATCCATAAGCGTTATCTTGAACTTAGCAGTTTGGTTGTGGTTGTGTACCTCTACATATTTCTACCAACATTTGGTCTACTTTTAGATTCTCCTTTGCATATTTGTCCTATAATATTGTGAAAGAAATTTGTTGGGGTTTACTGTCCTCTACAGAAACAAAAACATTCCAAGCTACAAATCGTGAAGACCAGTCGGAAGTTATGAGAATGAAAAAATATCGTTTCCTTAAAGTATTCTGTTTATGGTCTCAAGTATTGTATACCTAACTGACTTCATTAGCAACATTAGCAAGTGTAATATTGATTGATATGGATTAGAATAATTCTCAGTGCGTTCTTTAGATTCAGATTTCTGTTGAGATCCGAAGGCTTGTGTGATTTGTCAGTCCTATCTAGTAAGATTTTGAGTTTCTAGTCTTCTATTAAACGAGCCAGTATAAAGCGTCGATACAACGTCTCCGGATAACAGGTTTCATGAGTTGATGACCTGGTGAGAAAACACATACTCGATGGATATTCTGTCGGTCCTCAGCTTTTGTACTCGCCTGCTACGTCCTGTTAGTCATCTTGATCTAGTAGGAAAAAAAGAAGAGATGTACTAGGTCTAAAACCATCTATACATCAAAGTCAAGTCACCTTTTAATCTACAGTAGGACATAGTAATGAGTTCCGACTTTTTATGCCGTTCCGTTTATGATAAACCTCGGAGTTCTGGAATTGCACAGGTAGCTGGCAAGATATCCAAGTCACATTTTAAACAGGAGCTTGTAGCCTGTAGGCAGTTTTAAAGATTTGATCTTACTAAGGTTGTGTAAACCGTTGAGAACATACTAGTATCCAACGTGATAAATTTCTGTCTTAAAGCCCATAAGGTTCTGAACCCCTTAGCTGCAATCACACGGTAGTCTACTATGATCTTAAGATCATGGCTTAACAAAGCGTCAAGACCATTGTGAGACTGGACTATTATCATCGACTCTTCCCCAATGCTGTACCTATTTGTCTTTGTATCCTCGATGTGCATGTAAGCACAGTGAGCCACCTTGATAGGTTTCAGCCATGTTTTAGACCAGCTAACCAGAACATCAAAGTCAGCTCTATGTGCTCTTGTGTCTATGTCCCCCGTTGTTGCTCAATAAATCTTCACGTCATGAGCATAAAGTAGCATCGGTAATTTAACTAAACTCGGAAGTTTGTTCACGTATAGTATAAAAAGTAGGGGACCTAGAAGTAATCCTTGCGGCACCTCACTAATTACTGGTTTCTTACTTTTTTTCTTTGATTCACTTAAGATGAGGTCCGGAAACTCCTAAATTTTCCAAATTTTAGAGAAGTTTATTGTTCGGCACCTTATCAAATACTCTGCTAAAGTCGACGTAGACAACATCCACTGAATCTCCATTATCTAGTGACTCTATCCATCTCTTGATATAAACAGGCTTTTTGTGCATAGCAATCCTTTTATAAAGCCATATTGTTCATTGTTTAACAAGTTATTTGTTTCCATGAAGGTCATTATGGCATTTATGATTATTCATTCTAGTATTTTAATTATGATGCTGGTGAGGCTCGTTGGTCTATGATTTGATGGCTATTGTCTCGATCCTGTCTTATAAATTTGAGTGGCAATTGTTTCCTTCCAATCGTGATGAGAGGGGCAGTGTTGTGTCGTGTAATTTATCTCAAGAATGTAGGGTTTAGTTTATCCGGTCCTGTTGATTTCTCCATATCTAAAGTGCTTAGGGTCTTTAGCACATCGTCCTGATCAAAGTCTACAGTGGGTAACCGACTTGACCTTATCGCATTTGAATCTAATCCTAACAGAGGTTCCTGGGTGAAAAATCCCGCAATCGTTTGCAATTGATTCTGCTTTGTCCTGATCTTCGTCTATCATTTAGGGTATACTTCCTTCCCTATTTAAGGATAGGATTTTAATTTCATTGGTGATATGACGAAAGCATATCGCTATTCGTTCTTCAGGCTTATTAATATACATGAGCTAAGTTATATGGCACATGTTAGTGAAATTACCTAGGTACCTATGCAACTCTGAGGTCCAATATTCAGTAACTTAACTACATAACCACTACATTCACATATATATATTTCTAAAAGGAATTATGTGACAGCTTAATTCAAACCCCAAGATCACAAAGTCAAAGAACACTACTGATCAAGTGAGAGCTTATAGCGAACTGTCATCAATAATGTTCGTCATGGCTGTCCACTTTCTCCATTCTTACTCAACTTTGTTACTGAAATACTTTTAGATATGACACTTCGTCTGAATTTTCAGGAGTTAACCTACCAAGAGACTCGTTTGTTGACTAATAATATGCTGATGACATAGTTGTATTTGGTGAAGACGCTAAATGCAGTCTTCTGACCACCTTAAGTAACAATCCAAGCATGTTCGGGTTGCGATTCTCTCCCTTGAAATGCAAACTGTCGCTCCATAATTAGCTTGCAGATCAATCGATAAAGTAGTGAATAGAGAATATTTTTAGGTTACTAGTATTCGATCATCGGTTTCTCTGAAGCATTGCTCGTATTATTTTGGGACTATCGAGTAAGCACTTATAGGATTAACAGTAGAGTACTAGGCAAACATGGGAATTCAACTGATTAAGTTTAGATCTTCATCAACTAAGATGCTTACGATATGTGTTACTCATGTCTAACCACGCACTGCCTCGAGAAGCGACATTTTGTGGTGGGGGGGGGGTAGATTGGAAGAAAGCTAGGGGCGGCTAAACTGGAACATGGCACAAGTTCATGAAGTCACTGGAAACTGAACTGAGCCATTTTGATTGGTGTAGACTACAAGGTCGGGGTTTGTCAGGCAAAGTAACCGATGGTTAAAGACTTCGAATGAAATAGCTCGAAATCATTTGCAATGGCGCAGGTACATCCATTCTTTGTGATCTCTCAACTTATAATCTCAGTTCCTCATAACAGTTTTTTCTCCTTCTAAATTTATTTCACTTGGTTATACTTCCCGAACGACATCTTCGATCTCTCGCCTTTTCGATTACCGCTAATACTTCTAATAACTCTACAACTATGGGATTGGAATTAACAATCTGACCTCTGTGAGCTAATGTAGTATGAAAACTTGAATTGATGTACGTGCGTACGAAGTTCTACGTTGTAGCTGACTGACAAAGAAACTTTATAGGCTGACAACAAGAATAAAACTTTTCTATTGCTTTTGTCCTATCGTGCACCAAATACCTGAAAAACAATAAAAATGACAACAACCTCATACAAAGAGCATTTAACTCAGGACCTATTATTAATATTATCTTCCAGAACTATGAGTATTCAATGTAGGGCTTTCTTACATCTTAACCTCTGTTATTTTTTCATACCATTCTACTTGTTTTGTTCTTAACTCTTTTCATTGTCTATGAAGCTATGAATTTTCGATTCAGTTTAGTATTATAACTGATCTAACATAGTTAACATCTGTGTCATACATTTTAATATTATTGTGCTGATTCCGGTATAAAACTCCGCCTCGCATCTGTTTTATTGTTTTCTGCACTTGAGCTTAAAACTATCCGATTCATATTCCTATTTTAGGCCAAAAAACAACTCATGTTCATCAATGCTTGCATATTTCTACAAACTACGTTGTAAATTCCATACCTCTATTAATTTTTGTGGACGAACTCGTCAATTATCTGAGTTACTATATGGAATTCATCCTGTTTTGTGTGCTCTTACATTTCGTCAGCGTGATATTTACCGGTTGTACGTCAAAGACATCTCAACCAATTGCAAAGATCCTGACAATCTCGTAGAACTATCTACATCGCAAATAGTTGAAAAAGCACTCAAATATGGTATACCAGTAATTCGAGTACCAGTCGAAAAACTCAAAGAATTAAGTAATTCAAGAGCCCATCAAGGTGTGATACTTGAAGTTTCTCCTACCACTGTACAACCTATTTCAGATTTGTCGATTAAGAATTTGATGTTTTCTTGGAATAATTTATCAGAAAGCTACTTACCATATATGAAAATACATAATAGACCTACTATTCTTCTTTTGGATCACATAATGGATACTATGAATTTTGGCAGCATATTACGTTCAGCGGCATTTTTCGGTATATCTGTGGTAATACTGTCTACTTCTCCGTGTGTCAGTCCATCACCCCTTATCAGCAAACTTAGTGTTGGCGCAATGGAAAGTATCTTATTTTATAGACTAACTGATACTGTAACAGATATGAAATCATTATCAAATGCTGGATTTTTAATAATTGGTACTTGCGGGGAAAACCAACTATCAAGTAAAGTCCCCAAATATACAAATTTCCTTCAACCGAATGAGGTAACAACTGTTCTGTAAATAATGTAACCGACTTACCACTATTTTTAATGACCATATCTCTCTGTAGTTTGAACTTAGTACCGAACTGATTACTTAGCAATAACTTATCATATAAACTGTTCAAAATGATACGCCTCATTTGATAATTCTGAGAAACATAAAATTTTCATAAAACATTACCAACGCCCAATTTCTGTCAAGCTATTTGTTCAAGTATTAACGAATATTCGTGCTTGTTCCAAAGCTTTGACAAATAAGTCTAAGAGTTAAAAACCTCACAAAGAGGATACCAATCCAAGCTTCCACAATTCTCAACAGCATAAATAAGATACGAAAAAGAATACACTTTGATACTGTAACCAAAATGATATGAATCATTTTTGCCCTCGATTCTGTATTACTCAGTCATTTGTTCCCACATGGTTCTCTGTCGGCTTGATCCTTTGGTTTTTATCGTAGACAAGGCGTTTTGCCTTTCTGTTCACCAAATGTCGATAGCTCATCAGAAATCAACGTACAAAAACATAGACAATCATATAAAGCAGTAGGAGGTGCACAGAAAGACGATACTATGTAACTAAACATAAAAATCTAACGGCTTAAAGTGTGTCATTTCATTTTTGAGTTAAGGTACCCAAATATTATTGCCTCTCCCTGGAATTTAATCCTTATGCTGTAGTTCTTCATGTATTGAATAGTACTGTATTTTTAATCATCTATAACAAAAGCTTTGATAATAAAAAAGGGACCTGGAAGTCCTCCCACAAAGTGAAACAATAACATTTCAAAAAGATAGCAGTATCATATAATAGTAAATTGACTAGAATAATATTTGTTAAAAAAGTAACCAAACTTTTACGGTTTTATCTAACTTTCATAGAGAATAAAATAAAAACTAAACGAAGATTGCTATTGGCTTCTCTCCTAAATCTTGTTTCATAACGTCTCAACCAGCTATATTGCATAATCTTTAGAACCCATTTCAAGTATTCTTTATAGACAGACGAATCGCAACACAATTAAGTTATTCTACGGCTCCACATTGCAAACTAACCATATCTCCGTCTTTTCTATCCAATCCCACCGTTAACCAATAATGTTCTCTATGGTACTGAACGGGACAAACTTCGTAAAATATATCTAAGTCTAATATTTGAAATAATTATTCAGTCGTTTTACGCCACCAATCTGTATTTCATTTTCTCCTTAGATTTTGGTATTTCTGTTTACGTTGCTAGTTTGAACAAAAAACAATGTGATAGCTCCAGTTAGCAGATTCTTATAATTGGTAACCTTATTACTACCTTCTTGGAATCCACGCCTGATCTCAACACTTGATTCTGTATTTCTGTCGTTCGCAAATGGTACCATAAGGTTAACTTTCTGACATATCGTGGAATATTCATAAGCTTGTATAGGGCTAATCAGTTCAGCATTAAATTCTGGTTTCTGGATAATCAGTAAACATTAGATAAGGTATTCAGTAGTCACATGGATATTAACTTATTATCAATGAAGTATGGACTTCGCTCAGCACTAACTCTATTTCATCGGTCCACTAAAAATACTGTTTTATATGATTATCAAATGTCGAAAATACATTGCGTTTTTGTATTTTCAATTGAAGACTGTTAACGTGGGTAAAATTTAAAAAAATTCACTACAGAACTTCCTCAGTTGTTAGTCCTTTCGTCCATTCTTTTAATTTAAGCGACTAAGCTAAAAGACTGATTTGTTGGTTTATTGGATCATACTGAGTAGGGTTAAAGCGTTCACTACAGTCAGGCAGATTTTGAGAGCTCTATGCAATAAATGAGTATATTATTATTTCGAGAAGCTTAATAATCAAATTATTCCGAAATTATGCCAAAGCGTCCATGAAAAACTTATTGGTTTAATGTTCGTAGTCAAATCATATTACTATCTTGCTATTATTTCACTGTTTATAATTACTCTAGGTAGGCGCCAATACTGACAATAACACTGGAATTCAACCTAGACCTCTGATACTAGCTCTGGGAAGTGAATCACGTGGCCTCAGTGAAAGTGTTCTAAATGCTTGCGATTTATTACTACGTATACCAGGTTTTGGAGATTCCAACAAGCTAAATCAATGTTTATCACAAAGTATCCCATCATCATTAAATGTGTCGGTTGCTGCTGGTATCTTATTATATCAATTAACAATGTATCGACATGGACACGAAGCTGCTAACAAGTCGTCTTTTATTTCCCCATACTGAATAAATCCTATCTAATCTATGTATGAGATTGTTCACAGAACTTTATGTATATATATTTATCCTGTATTTATTTCATTTTCACCTTTGTAGTATACATAACTATTTTTAATCAGCAATCATATATTTTTGTGACAGGTTACTATTTTCAAATAAACTGATATTTTCTATTTGCTCGTTTCTTCTGTTTTCTTGTGTGGACTTCCGATGATGAAATAAAGATTTTATTTGCATCTACTTAAATGTTCATAGATTTATTGTTATTATCAATATATTATTGAAATATTTCAATGCTATAAATTGTCGAACCATTCTATACTAGATACTATAATAGAGTTAAAAATTCTCGTAATTATTGTGATGGTATCAATGATTACCATGATTTGTTTTGCTGACAAATGAAATAACTACAAATTTAGTATATAATTATACTATACTTTGTGAAAAGTCTCCATGTATAAATACTTTTCTATTTAAACTTTAGTCATTCAATAGTGTGAATTGTAGTTGTATGTCGAATTTCTTGTTTTCTATTCACAAGCAGTTGGAATTTTTCTTCCGCCAGTTTTTTCAACTATGGTTTCTTTTCACTCGTTACTTATTCACTTAACCACGCTGAGCTTATATCTCATTAAGCAGTTCATCATACAGGGAATTGTTTCATTGTTTCGCAAAGTGAAAGATTAGAAACCTGAAATACAACGAATTTCGTAGTCTATTGTGAATAAAAACCACTTATGAAACATTAATCCAATGCAGAGTTTTATTTTTTTTAAGAACAACAGATGGTCAACTTTTACAATTTCAGGATAACTCGTCCGAGAAATTCTTATACTGCTATCGTCAGTGAACTGACGTATTTTGTAAGGGTCATCTTGATTTTCTTCAACAGCCCTTAAATGGTTTGTTGAAACCATTTGGGTAAAATCTAAAAACGTATTGATTGTAAAGTAACTGTTACTATTCTGATTCACAATTCATTCAATTGACCAATTTGAATAACCTACTGAAAATGTTCTATCAAAATGGCATTAACTATATCTCCCCTTTCTTTTAACTCGTTGAAAATTATTTTGTTTTGTCATATCAAAGAAATTCCCTGCTATATGTTTATTGAAGATTATCTCTAAATATAATAACACCCTTCAAAAAATATCTCGGGCAAATATCTATTTGTTATCTCAGGTTAACAACTTGGCCAAGTAAATTCTGTCGTCTCATTTTCAGTTTGTACCGTAGGTCTAACTATCAACGTATTAATGTTGGTATACTATAAAAGCATTACCTTTTAAAAGACCTATAGTTTTTCACAACGATATCATGCAAATGACCAGTTTTTCACCTACCAAATGTTTACTTTGGTATATCAAACGCAGACTAATATATTCTCTTATATGATGCTCATGCTTTTTCCTCGCCTAGCTCACAAACAGATTATGAAAAACGAACAAACTGGTGAAGTTTTGCTCCCACCGTCTGCATTCCTCACCTCGAATCCTAATCATTTCGATTATCCTCAGTATATGAACAATCATGCTGAACACACTAATAATTCGATATCGAACAATAAAAGCAGTAAAAATTTGTCAATGAATTCAGTTATTCCTAAGTAAGTAATCCATTGTGTTTGCGCCTTTTTAGACTGTGCACATATCGAAATTAGATGAATGTTGACAGTTAATGCAAATTTCTATTCATACACTTGTTTCTCAAATTGAATCCTGTTCCATAAATCATACTTCTAATGTAATAAATAAAAATCATTCAGATATCTACCCATAATGTTCATACATTCCTTCCGTTATATCCTCCACCAACACTGTTGATTACTGTTACTAATTAGGCTCTGTGGGTTATTCCTAGGGTTCTAGAGTTCTATTTTCTAAATTGATGGACAGATAAATGCTTTGTGACAACTTTCATTGTATCTGAACTTGGTAATAGAAACCATCTTAGCATCCATATTCTGATCTTCTAACATGTTTATATTAAACTTTTGGTTGACATATTTTAGTTTCCCTAAGAAAGTGCTTATAACCCTGGTCCTATACCTAAGAGATGAAGAGAAAATTTGTGGCCAGTAAGTGACTGTATGACAGTTGAACTGTACTTGACTTATTAAAACGCCGTATGAATGTTTGCATATACTATTCATTTTGTCACTAACTTAGCGCTAAACTCGTGAGTTAACTGTAACTGACAACAGGAGATACCGAATATTAATGACTGCTCGGCTAATACATTTGCAAAATCACTAACGCGTTTATCAAACCTGAAATCAGTGAAAATTATTGGTACGTTAAAATTGACGCATTTGATAGCCTCACTTGATCTTAACTTCCTGGGAAAGCTGGATCTTTTGAACCACTCTACAGTTCAGCCAATTTAACTTGAAATTAGTTTTCCTTTCCGCCATATTAGGAAGGAAGCCTTAATCCGCATTTAAGATTGAAGGCTAGTTTTGGAACTATTAATTTTTCCTAGAATTTTCTCAATTGAAGACAGTTGATTTCGGTGTTAATCCTTCAATCAGCTTCAACTGTGTTGTGGTCAGTAACTTGATCTCATCAATTATGAGTGGCATATTGTCAATTTCTCGATCGACACTGTTATGTCTTGCCAAAATGTTAATTACTGGTACTGACATTCCCGTTTTTTGTAGCTACAAAATAAACCGCTACTTGTTACCTGTTTAACCGGAGCGAGATCGAAATGATAGCATGCAATCAAAAAACCTTCGTAAATGTCGGTTATTGCTTTACTGTTCTTGTTCTTCACTGGTCATCTTGGTTTACCATACTTTCCAGTGAACTTCGTTGTATTGTATAGTTGTCTCATGTTTCCTTCTCTTGCAGCTTTTTTCCACCATCATTGATAGGTTTTCCGGATATCTCTGCTTATCATTTTTAATGCTCCTCTTCGCTTGCTTGTTCACTTCTGTGTATTTGACCTGTACCTTGTCTTTCTCTGCTCTTGTACTTTCCTTGGCGAAAATGTGGCATCTACCACTTATAAAACTCTCATGGTTTTACTAGTTATGCCTCCGTAATGGGGTATTTAACCATGTTTATCGTACATTGCCGTTTTCCGTATTATTGACAATAATATGCTTGCAAGATTTATTACTCTTACAGTATGTATTCTATCAATGATGCTATGCTTAAAAACAGTATCATCATTAAGCATGTATTTCATGCTTCACAAATCTTAAGTCGTAACAATTTATGAATTGCAACCGTTTTCGTAACATGTCCTTATTTCCAATTGTAGCCTATTCTTTTATATCCATCTCATAAAAACAATAAACTGTAGTGACTTCAACTATCATTTGCAGAATTTTACTATGATTAAATAAGTGCATAGTATCTTTTCATGTGTCTATGATGCTGTCTCTTCTTCCATCTGAAGTTTGTGCTGCTGATGATGTTGTTCAGAAGAACGATGAAAGCTCCGCAACCAAAACATCCAGCTCAGAGAACGAAACACTACCACATTACTGTCTCTGATTGTAAATTACTACTAGTTCGATTAGTACAACCTAATAACCGATTAAAGATTTATGTACTTGACTATGGTTCATACTTTTTGTTTGAAGGCTAATGGTGATAGCAATTGACTGCACATAGTTAATTAGGTGCTCCATAGTTCAAATCTGTAACTCATACATTCACTGCATCAATTACTGAACTATTATTTGCACAATGAATAATAAACCAAGTCGCAATTATACTAGCAGTTTTTTTATTTTATTTATTTACTCAAAGTATACATCATAGATTTATCGAAAATAAGTCACGTTTATTTATTTATTTACAGAGAAAGTAAGAATTCAACTGATTCGAACGATGATGATCATTTTAATGAGCAAATCAATTCAGAAGCGACAAAATTCACCTATATCAATAAATTTGTCAATGAACTAAAGCAGGAAAATGAATCTCTTTTACGAAGTCAAACAAAAGCTTTAGACGAATTGAACAAAATACGAGCATACATTGAATTCGGCAGGGTTCCATCTAAAAATACATTGCATGAAGATTCATGTGAACAACATAAATGTGTTTGCAACACAGAATTATTAGAAAAGGTTATCATATGTTTAACTAAATAGATTGAATTAAACTAAACGTTTATCGATTTTCTAAGCCATAGATACTGTTACTTGTCACTTCTTGTTTATCACTGATCCATTTTTAAAAATTAAATTCCATATCTCAATATAGGTTTGAAAATTTAGTATATTTTTTCTAATGTTTCCAGCAAAAAATTGAATTGACGGTCTAGGATTTAGTGTACAATATCATTGTTTCTATTAAACGATAGATAATATAATATTGTTAATATAGTATTGTCAGTAGTTGATTAACGGTTGATGAACTGTTGGAAGGTGGTTTCCAAATCACAAGAAATGACTGAGTTATGTAGATTAAAATTCTGAGCGAATAGTTTAACAAAAATTGGGCGCTGAGTATATAAAAAAACATCTGTAAAAATTATGCTTGAATAATCTCGGCAAATGAAATTTGAATAATTTCAGAGTTTATGTTTAAGAGAAATATTCATGCAGCTGGATATGAAGTTGAAGTAGCACGACCATTGATTGAAACATGCTCGTAAATCCTTGGTAGACCTCAGGAAATTTGAGGATATGTGTAAAAGTGTACGATACACATTAAAACAGGATATAAGACTAACTTCAAAGGAACCAAAATTCTTCAGAAATATTTTAGTTTGCATAAAGAAAGACGAATTGCAGAACCAATCCCTATATAGAAAAACAAGAACAGTTTGAATACGACTTGCAGAACATTATAACTAAGTATATCAATATTCACATTTCACATATACCTTAACCATCTAAGTTTGCTCAAATTTACTAACAGATTTATAATGGATAAAAATAATTAATATGTCCCTGATTATAGTCAGAGGTTTCGTTTACTCGCTGAACTCTTAATTTAGAAACAACATACAGGTACACAGATACAAATTTATTCAAATCTAACAATTCATTATATTACTATCAACAAACTTGACATTTAAATCTGATTGAACAAGGCTTAAGCATAGTTTCGTTAGTAAACCTTATTTATCTTTAAAAATTTTCATCCTTGATCATTTCCCTAAACAGGTTTAAATCAGTTGTCTGTGAGAAACGTTGAAAGTAATTAAAAATCAATCTGTACGACTGTTCAGATATAACTTCCACGCAATGACTAAGTTAGCCTACGTACATGCATCTTCATCTTAAAACTGTTTATTGCTGTTTGTCGGTCAACATCAAGAAGAAGATTACACCTGCCACTCATCTTGTTATGCATGCATTGAAACGCTTTCTATGCAGATGATCTTATTGCTGTTTAGTATAAGCAAAGGAAAGTTTTACTTCAGACATCATCCTGAAGGAATATTCTTTTCCACTGATTCCTTTCACTCCTTAACTTTGTATATTTTAGTTCACTTTAGCATATTTTTATTGTTGATCGTCTTACAGACAGTCAAGTCTGATTCTGTTTATGAAGTTGTCAGAATCAATTGTTTCATCAATTCAATAGGGTTTATTTAGAATAGAATTATCTAATTTTCTTTTTTTTTATATGATTTTTCTTTCTAATTCTTTACATTTTCTAGTTGAAATATTTAGAAAATAAAAATTCTCAATTAAATCTTCAACTTGAACAAATGAATAATCGAATGAGTAGTTTAGAGACAGTTTTAGCAATTCAAGAAAAACAATTATCAAAAGAAACTAATAATGAAGTGTCATCTATTTACAATAAGTAAGTCTTACTATCTCATTTTAAAACTTTGTATATGGTATATTTCGTATATAGGAGATATAATGGCGTGATTATGGATAATGTTTGACTAATTTAGACTACATCGTTTAAATGATCCATATTCACTTAACCATGAATTACAAACAGACTGATATAGACAAGAAGAAGTTAGAATACGATACCCAATTCACAAAATTAGTCGCTTTAAATCATTTATGTATATTATTTCAACAATCTATTCAACAATGCTAGCAATATAGTTGTCCAAATAATTAAAATAGCCATTCAGTAGCAATCATTTTGATTAGCTATCCAGGAATATCATTTTTTTGATTTACAATCAAAATTTAGTTTGTTTCACAGTAATATCATCGCGTTGTCTGCATGAATTCCTATTGAACAAACATTTATACATTATTTGTACATCTTAAACTATGTCTTTTATTTACTGGTACCGGAAATCATTCTAAGCGTAGAAACATTTATCATTGAAAGGAGCACATCAAACACTGTCAGGAACACACATTAGACTCCTTTACATTCCTAATCTTATTGACCAAAACAAAATTATGTTTCACATGGTGTCATGTTATTTCTTAGTAAAGAGGCTTAAAAAATAGTTAACTAATCCTTTTGCAGTTATAAGAAGAGTTTTCCAAATTAAAGAATAGATGTTAACCAATTCCGTTATGTTTGCCATGTAAAAAATACTAATCTTCTCATATGGTTGTACTACCTGTCTTACCGTAGCATTTGTCACTTGATGGTTTTACCATTTTCAAGTAGTAATTTAAAGACATTACAAAACTTACAGTATTATCTCATTTTAGAAGTCACTTTACATCCATCCACGTATTGGAAAAGAGCAAATTATGCGCACTGCAAAGTCACATTTTGACAAATAATTGGATATCTTAGCTGTCTCACAGATAATGTAACTTTACAAAAGCCAAACAAATGCTAATATCCGCAGCTTGAATTCTCAATACAAAAACTTAATATAATTGATAAATTTATCATGATAAGTGATTTATTCTCCTTATTGATTCACTCACTGCTGTCAGACCAAAACACATCGCATAATTCTATGGACAGTCAGGGTTTTCTGAAAAATATCTGTCAGCGTCTTCACTATCCAGGGTTACTTTGCTTACATACTGCGAGGTGATGTGATAAACTCTCAGTATAATATTGTTGCGTATAAGGTTGAACAAAAATGGAATTCTTCCACGAGTATATGCATAACAATAACTCACATCAATTGAAATTAATACTTTTTATTGAAACATCTAAACATCGGTACAAAAGAAAGCCTAAATATTTATGCTCCATACGAATTATTGAATTCGTGAATAGGTTGGAATTCTGGCCGAATGCCCAAACTGGAGCAGGTGGTTTTCCTAGACGTTCACTCCCCGAACTAGGGCAGCGTCAGGAGATCCAGTCCCATGTCAGCCAGTGACCAAAGTTCATACGCCATTCGTTCCATCAGGATCCTGGAGCCCATATGCACCACGGGTTTGGAACCAAAGTTTTCCAACTCCCCGAGATGGATCTTCCGCACCCACCAACTCAGTTTAAGTGCCAGTCTAACATTCTCTTTCTTCCCTCTCAATTTCGTAGACGACACTCCTGCCACGAGAAGACAGCAAATAGGATTTATCTAGCAGTAACTATATACGTATGCCCATGTCAGAGCATTCCAAGAAAGAGGAAGCAGAATCTCCCTACTTTCCGCCGTTCCCCAGGACATTTGGGCTTTACAATACGAAAATACAGTGCTTTTCTTATGTAACTGGATTTCCTCTTCATAGCACATACTTCATACAGACAGTTTTGAAACATTCATAAATATTCACGTCCTTTAGTTAAATTTTATCTTCCTAAAATACCCTTTAAATTTTATAACTAAATGTTTCATTATATATATGCCTGGTCGATAAGTTTTTAACCCTTTTTTTCAGCTTAGTCTATCATATTGAATTCATATCTAAATATTCTCCTGTCAGATTGAGTTCATTTCTAAATTGCACAAACTGTTTATCATTTTTTACTTCGGGTGCTTGATTTCAAGCACATTGATAATTTCCACGAACACTATTGATTTGTTTTACAAATATAAATTTAAATTAGGTCTGGAAAAGTGGAAAATTTACTTTGCACATGGCGCAGACATGTTTTACGCTTACTTATTGAAATAGAAAATCTGAAGTCTGAAAATTCCTATACTGTGAACAAACCAAAACGTGCCTACGAAAATTTGCTTTCAGAATTTAACTCTTTAAAGGCAACTTTAGAAGCAACTGAATTTAAACTGAAAGCTAGTGATTCTGCTTTGAACATTGAACGTAATAAAAGACAAGTGAGTAGAAGTATTAATTGTGAAAAATAATAGTAAGACCTAATAATTGCAATTTTATACTTTTTGTGTTCATTCAAACCAGAATATGCAATTAGATTCAGTACTGTGAAGTATGTTCATAAACAAGGAAGCTTCCAGAGTAATACTGCTGCCATAGTTATAAAAGTATAATCCAAATACATACATCTATATATTTAGCCTTCATATCATTGATATAATTAGTGAACTGCTGGCTAGTAATCACTTTTTTGGTTTACTGTCCAAAATTATACTTCTCACTAGTCTGTCAAAAAAACACTAACATAGAAGTTGATTTTATAAAGTTAGTCTATTTCACCAAAAATTTTGACATACAATGTAAAAATGCTTACTTTGTAGAGTTTAAAAATATACATACAGCTTAACTGCTCAATCATCTTTGAGCAAATATACACAGTTTTTCTAACCATATACTTCGTAGTTCTTAAATTCTGCCTGATTGTGTTTTCAAGGGATCTAAACAGCTGGACATAACTACTTAGTTTATCAGATTTAAATTCCATATATGAAGGGACCAGTTTATAATCATATCACTGGAAACAATACGGTTTATTGAAAACCCACCACATAAACCTACACTTTGTTAGTGATTTGCATCAATGTATAAATCAACAGTCTATTCCTTAGTTTTATGTTTTTTCAATCATTTAAATGTTATCGAATCTGTAGAGGTTTGTTGATAATTAGCTTATAATTTTGTAACATACTTCTCCTGACTTTGTAATAAACTAAAGTATGCAAGCTTTGATGTTCTTGAAACTATACGTGTTTAGTCAGAATATTCTCATGTTTTCGATCAGACGGTAAAAGACTAAAGGTTTCCATAACAGAAACATGGTCTTGATTGGTCGCAGGTGCATTTCATTAACAATTTATGTAAAAATGAAATCAGTTTTCAAGTAGATATTAACTCTAGTTAAACCATCCGCTTCCTTTATATTAATAAAATTCATTTCTCTTCGTAAAGTTGGGTTATATTAAACAGTGAAATACAGGACTTGTTCTTCATCCTACTTGGGACTCGTTAGCTGGACGCTTTGTATTCTGGTGTTGATGTTTACATTGGAATTTGAACCTAATACCTACCACTTTAAAAACCGTTGCTTCGTTCACCAAACTACTGAGTCCGGATTGCCACTAACGTGTTCAGCGGGTATGAACAGTGTGAGTACCACTGGGATGCAGGTACATCCAGCTGATGAGTTATAAGTCCTCTTTCTAGATTCCATTGCTAGCTGAATTCAAACTTTCGAAACACTAGTTATTATACACCAATATCAACATATCCTCCTTATTGAGCATCCATGCCGATGAGCACTGTTCGATTCTACTGCTTAATCAATAACCAGAATTTACAAACCCTTACAATCTCATTTGTCTTGGTTTATTTATTACTTTTACTGAATACAAAAGTTTTAATAAGATGAATAAATATTTTGCTTGTAAATACATTATTGAGTTGATTGTTTTGGCGACTTGTGCGATAAATGCTATTGTAAAATAATCTCTTAACTTAATTTTATTATCATATTTCTTAATTTTCGTTATTAGGGATTTGAAAGAGATTTGGAAAGTTTACATTCAAAATTAGCAACGACTCAATCAAATTTAACAGAATTGCATGAGAATTATAAGAAATTCGCTTTAAATACAAAACAACATCTTTGTCAAATTGTAAAGGATATGCAAACGTTTATGAATTGGCCAGAATCCAGTTCATTCAATCAACAATCCCCAACAACAATATGCTCAGTTTTTCGTCGTTTAAGACATTTAGAAAGACGTTTAGATTTTGCTAATTCTCGGCTTCCTTTACTACGTACTCATTTATTATTATTATCATCATCATCACATCAGAGAGTAAATGTCACTACAAAGTTTGTTAACCAGTCGACACAGATCACATACGGATTAAAACATTGGATTGGTGATATTTTATCAGAATCAGAGAAAGAAGAGTAAGTCAAAGTGTGTCCTACCCAAATGCCTGTCAACTTTATACCTACAAACTCACAGAACAAAGTACCCATTATTTTGTCGTATTCAGATAGTAATTGATGTTTTAGATATATATAACAGATATCTCTCGCTTACTTGCCTAAACTCCTTTAATCCTTGGTACAGAACAGATGGAATGTGGCTAGCAGTAGAATAGAAGACTCGTCAGTTGAATGTATCTGTGTGGCGAACGAAGTTGTAGAGACCAGATGGAATATCAGTGTATTTAGAGAAGACACAGTTTACTAACAAAACATGTAAACCAAGTCTTCAGATTTCCATCTGCGAAACAGGCAGATAACTGACTGTCTTCTTTCACATGCTTCCTTGTCTTCACAACACTTTAATTTTGCAATGAATTCCAACCCGACAATTTTCTCAGCAGTTGTAACTTCTGGGTGGTACTCCTCTGCATACTACTTATAAACCACATTGTGAGTAGTATCTACCACATCTACATCCCATAGTTGATGTTCACTCGGGGACTCAGTACTGTTTTTTTTTAATGCTATATTGTCATCGACTTAGCTCCCGACCGAAGCTGCTACCTTGACGTGGTGGTCGGGCTTGCCTATCGTGATGACCCAACCGAGCTATACTGGCTGGAACACATGTTCCTGCAGGTCCTACCATGCCAGGCAGGTCGATTGGAGAACGATGAGACTAAAAGCAGCTACCCAAGGTCTGAGGGCGAAGTCGTACTGCTGACTGCAGAGGGGTGTGACAGCAGTAAGGTGTTTCCCTCGGACAACCAGCATCTGCAGCGATGCTGCCTTCTCACAAGGAAGGAAGGGTTAGAAAAGGTCGGCCCTAAAAATGTCACACCTCCCCTACCTCACGGATTTCCGTCTCCTTGGGTAAGGGTGCCCACTAAGGGCCTTTAAGAACGGAGCTAATCCTCTAAATACCTTTCATAAAAAGGCCGTGCGTGACCGGCCTCAAGCAGTTGTCCCTTGGACTCTGCGGTCACGCACCAACACTAATCCATCTTCCTTTTCAGGTTCGTCAAGAAACAACCTTCCACGGTGTGGGCAGCCGGGAAGTGATAACCGCCCTCATACCCGCAACAGCACACGAGACAAAATTGTTCAAAATCAAATCCTTCCTACATTCCCTAATACCTTTCTTATCTCCACAACTAACTCTTCTCACATTCATTTATTACAGTGCACAGCTAATGCAAACGATGCGAGTTTGCGAAACGTCGTTCCTGGTCTCCTTAAACCCCGTTCCAAACTACATGTTGGAGCATTCAATGTACGGACATTGTGTCAAATAGGGCAACAGGCGTCATTAGCTAGGACTTTAGAATCTCGTTCCATCGATGTGTGCTGCGTCTCGGAAACGCGCATACAGGATCCGAGTAGCATCACTCATTTGACCTCACCATGTCAAGATAAAGAAGCAGCTCGATTTACCCTTCGTGTATCCGGTAGCCCTGATGCTGCTTCTAGGGGCCTCGCCGGTGTAGGTATAGCATTGAGTCGTAGGGCAGAACAATCTCTCCTTGACTGGATCCCTGTAGATAGTCGCTTGTGCGCCGTCCGACTGAACGGGACAGTAAGGACTCGGAAAGATAGGGACACTCGCCGTTGCCTCTTCGTCATATCAGCCTACGCCCCCACTGACTGCAGCCCAGATGATGTAAAAGATGAGTTTTACAGAAAGCTTTCGGACCTCCTCCAAAAAGTTAAGCGCTCTGATATAGTTATAATGGCTGGTGACTTCAATGCACAAGTAGGTAGACTAAGTGAAAATGAAAGACACCTAGGTGGATGTTACGGTCTCGCGGCTCAAAGAACAGACAATGGCGACCGTCTGTTGCAACTGTGCTCAGATAACCAACTATTTCTAGCAAACACTAATTTTAAGCATAAGGAAAAACACCTTTTGACCTGGCGACCCCCGAAGTCGTCTCAACGTTGGACACAACTAGATCATATCGCCATCAGCCACCGATGGAGGGGTTCGATAGAGGACTGTCGCTCGTTCTGGGGCACATGTTTAGATTCAGATCATGCCCTAGTGCGAGCACGTATTTGTTTGAGGCTTGCTGGACGTAGGAAAGACACCGTAAGCAAGCCTCTTAGGGCTTCACTTGATGATAATCAAGCTAAGAAAATATTTCAGGAGGAACTAGAAAAACAGTTAGGCGACCATGCAAGTGATTCCCATCCTGAAGCAGGTTGGAATCATATCAAGAAGGCTGTGGAAACAGCAATGGTATCTGCTAGCAAGGTAAACCACAAGGCTAAGATGAAGCCATGGATATCAGTCGCATCCACCGAACTGATGGATGCTCGAAAACGCATCCCACCTGACTCTGAGCATGATGAAGAGCGTAGTCAGCTTAGGCGCAGACTCATAAAAAGTCTGCGTAACGACCGCGAACAGTGGTGGGTGGCGAAAGCAAAAGCGATGGAAAAGGCAGCGGCGATAGGCAACACTAGACAACTTTTCCGCCTTATTAAAGAAACCGGTATTGGGAACCCGAATGTAAGTGAGACTATCTCGGAAAAGGATGGTCTTATTATCCATTCTCAATCTAGGAGGCTGGACCGATGGGCAGAACACTTTAGGGATCAGTTCAACTGGCCTTCAGCCACACTTCGGTTGCCCACGATCTCCAGTCATCCTGAATGGCAAATCGATTTAAGTCCTCCCAGTTTACATGAAGTTGAGAAAGCTATAGGAAATCTAAGGAGAGGTAGAGCGGCAGGTCCCGATAGGCTTACCCCTGAGATGTTTAAGGATGGTGGTCCAGTTTTAACGGTTAAACTGACCGAGATCCTAGGTAGAATCTGGGAAATGGACGTAATCCCATCTGACTGGTCTCAGTCGCTAATTGTCCCAATCTACAAGAAAGGACAGAAGTCCTCTTGTGACAATCACAGGGGAATAAGTTTAACTAATATAGTTTCTAAATTGTTAGCCTCGATTATACTTAGACGTCTAACTAGAGCTCGCGAAGAGCAGACTCGAGAAAACCAGGCTGGTTTTCGACCTGGACGTGGTTGTATAGACCACATCTTCACACTACGACAGGTCCTGGAACACAGACACACATTTAGACGTCCGACGTTAGTCGTGTTCCTGGACCTTAAGGCAGCATTCGACTCAGTGGATCGTGAGGTTCTGTGGCAGTGTCTGTCATTGAAAGGTGTACCAAAGAAGTACATTAACCTTATACAAGCACTCTACTCGAACACCACTGGTCGGGTGAGAGCATATGGCGAACTGTCATCTGAATTCTCTACATCAAGTGGTGTCCGTCAGGGCTGCCCACTCTCTCCATTCTTGTTCAACTTTGTCGTAGACATCCTCTTAGAGTTAACATTAAGCTCGTCAGATTTTTCAGGGGTTACCTTCTACCAGGAAAGTCGCTTACTGATCTAGAATATGCCGATGACATAGTTCTATTCGGTGAAGACGCTGACAAAATGCAGAGTCTTCTGACTACCATAAGCAACAATGCGAGCATGTTCGGGATGCGGTTTTCCCCCTCGAAATGCAAAATGTTGCTTCAAGACTGGGTTGCATTGGCACCTGAACTAGTGATAGGGAGTGAAGTAGTCGAGCGTGTTGATCACTTCACTTATCTGGGGAGTCTCATCAGTGCTGACGGTCTGGTGACTGACGAAATCTCAGCTCGGATACAGAAAGCTCGATTGGCTTTTGCCAACCTGCGTCACTTATGGCGTAGGCGTGATATCCGTTCGCTGACCAAAGGGCGGGTGTACTGCGCAGCAGTTCGTTCCGTTCTCTTATATGGCTGTGAAACATGGCCGTTAAGAGTAGAAGATTTTCGTAGGTTACTAGTATTCGATCATAGATGTTTAAGAAGCATTGCTCGTATATCGTGGGACAGCCGAGTAAGCAATGCTGTCGTTAGGAAACGAGTACTAGGTAAGGATGGCAGATCAATCGATGAAGTGGTGAAACTTCATCAGTTGAGGTGGTTGGGACATGTGTTACGTATGCCTAACCACCGACTGCCTCGACGAGCTATGTTTTGTGGTGTAGGAGTAGGTTGGAAGAAAGTTAGGGGCGGCCAGACCAAAACGTGGCAGAAATCCATGAAGTCCCTGACAAGTGGACTGAGTCATGTTGGTAGATGTAGACTACCTGGTTGGGGTCCGCGAGACGAAAGTCATCAATGGTTAGAGACCTTGAACGACATGGCTCAAAATCGTTTGCAATGGCGCAGGTGCATCCACTCTTTGAGCTCTCTTAAATCCTAATCTTCTGGATTAGCCAGCACCTCTACCTTTGTCTTTCTAACCTTATCTCACTGAATTATATTTTTTGAATAATATCTTAAACCCTAGTCTTCTTTATTATAACATTAATACCTCTACCATCTTTATCACCATGGGATTTGATTTGACATTTGCGTCTCTGTGCTAATAATGTGGTATGGCAACATGAACTTATGTACATACGTACGAAGTTCTACGTTGCAACTGACTGACTGACTGATCGACTTAGCTAGTGTCCAGATAGCTAGCCACTTTTGCAACGAGTATGAGTTCTAATTTAATTTGAAATTGGTCGAATTATTCCGTTGTGTCATGATGACTATATCGAGGCAATCCGCATAGAATACCGATAAGCCAACCAAGACTGATCAAATTTCAGACAAAACATCAACAGTGAGATAATCGAAACGATGCTAAATTGAATGAAGTCTTTGAGGTTTTGTTCATTTTCGGTATTTGTAGTCTCACCGACGATCTTCTTTAACGCATATCGATGATTTAGAGTTTCTTGTAAAGTACTTTGTTGTAAACGCGGCTACGTAAATCTTCAGTCCTAACGGCGTCCAATTCAAATATCACAAAACGACCCAAAAGGCTTTCCCAAATCTCCTAGAAATCAGAACGTAACACCGTGGAAGGAAGATGTTTATTGGGTCGAAAACAGAAGAAGAAGTAGGTAGGGGAAACGGAATTATTAAGTCTTCCAGATAGCGCGTATTTATACACTAAGGTCGAATAAGAAAAAGCATCAACGTCCGTGACATTGACAATTTAGGACGACCAATGGAAAAGAATATTTGAATGACATTGACCGTCCAGATGACCAATAAGAGGTAACATTGAAGTATTTGACCCTGACGGTAAGAACGATCAAAATTTCGGCCAATAGAATTCGACCAATAGGATTGCAGTTCTAAAAATAGTATTCTTAGGATATTTGGTGAATATCCTAACACCTCCCTCTGGAAGAAAAAAAGGAAAAAATACATAACAGCGACGCAGCCGAGGGTTTACTTGAAATCATTTGATTTTCTTCGCTTGCGTTTCGACCACCTCGGAGATAAAATCCCTGGAGCTGTAGGATGTTCTGTTTGAGTAGATGACTCGATAGTGTCTGTTGGAGGTATTGGCGGAACTTGATAAGTATCCAACAGCAAACAGAGTGGGAGGCGCTTCGTAATTTTACCTTTCTCTTTATCTCCCCCTGGCCTTAGTTGATCACGAGGTCTTTTGGTATTTGAAAGGCTTTTCATGATATCCTTATCATTCACTAGCTTCACTTCGACGCTTGAAGATTTACAAGAAAGAATGGAGTCACGTGAATATCTTTGTCTGTTTATTGTATCATGTTTTTCTCCATCACCCCAGTCTGCTTTATCTTGGGACTTGACATGCATGGTGACGTCACACAAGTTATCTGAGATCACATTTTCTTCAGGCATGGCAACTGGCTGCAGTCCGATACCAGGCTGAAGCGGTTCAGTGAGTCGTTTTTGAAAATCTGCAGCATGCTGTTGTGTAACGGCAGGAGTTTTTACTTGATTGCAGACAGTATTGATGGGAAGATCAGCGAGACCAAGTTTTTCGAACCAATCTAACCCCAGAAGGTTGTGAGGAGACTTGTTGATATAGCATGTTCCATTGAAGGTTGTATCTCTGAACGAAACACAGCAATCAAGTTTACCACGAAGACGAAGGTGACCCCTACAGGCACTGACAACTATCTGCGATGATGGTTTGATGCGTGGTTGACCCAAGGTTCGCCAAGTCTCTTCTGACAGAATAGTGATATCTGATGCAGTATCCAACTGCATTCGAACCAGCTGACCATTCATCGAGAGGGTCAGAAATTTGCGTCGAGTAGAAGCATCGGTGTGGAAGACTGCTGCTAAACTCCTAGATGCAGCAACCGGCTTTTTGGAATAACGACGCTGCGACTGTGAATTTCGCCGGCCAGTGAATCGGGTTGATTGGCAAAAACCGCTTTTATGACCAATTTTCTGACAGCGATTGCACACATGCTGCTTGAATGGACAAAATTTCACATAATGCCAGTCTCCACAGTGCCAACATGGTGAGGGGGGCTTCTTATGCGTTGATTTTGAGTGATTAGAAACAGAACTGGCATTCGAACGACCAAAGTTTTTCGATCTAGAAGATTTGTTCTGCTGCTGAACAATGTGAACTTCGGAACCACCCTGGCTCCCAGACTGAACCAAAGTGGTGTCACACTGTAAGTTGGTGATGCGTTGATACTCATCAGCGATAGCATCGAGTGTCAGTGTTGGGTCTTGTTCGAGGCGGTTAAGCGATCGAGTTCTGATGTCGGAGAATTTGGGTGATTGTAGACTGCATATGAATATGAGTGATTTGAATTGGTCATCAGTAAGGGATCTGTGTTTGAACCGTTCACACTCGCGGTTGACAATACCAACATGAGTCAAGAAGTCATCGGACTCCTTCATGACTAGTTTTAAACAACGATAACGTGTATTGAAAATAGAATGCTGATCCCCAAAAAGTTTGCTCAGGGACTGAACCGTAGCATCGAATGATCGGTCACGCGGGTTCTGAGGTAGGATGAAGTTGCGATACTTGTCCAGTTCTGACGGACCAAGTTTTCGAAGGAGAAGACGCACCTTCCAGGAATCATCTTTGTCAGCAAAATCAACTTTGAAAAGATCTTCATAACGCATGAACCAAGTATCAAATGTAATATTGGCGTCAGGATCATACAGAAACTCAGAAATACTACTGGTCATACCATCAACTGACTGAGGAATTGTTGGTGTAGATGAGACTTGAGAAGAGATGTGCGTCTGAGTAAGCATCTCCATCAGCTTCAGCTGCTGTGCAAACAATTTTTCTAATGTAGCTGGATCCATATTTAGTCACCAACCCGTCGCCAAATTTGTTGTAAACGCGGCTACGTAAATCTTCAGTCCTAACGGCGTCCAATTCAAATATCACAAAACGACCCAAAAGGCTTTCCCAAATCTCCTAGAAATCAGAACGTAACACCGTGGAAGGAAGATGTTTATTGGGTCGAAAACAGAAGAAGAAGTAGGTAGGGGAAACGGAATTATTAAGTCTTCCAGATAGCGCGTATTTATACACTAAGGTCGAGTAAGAAAAAGCATCAACGTCCGTGACATTGACAATTTAGGACGACCAATGGAAAAGAATATTTGAATGACATTGACCGTCCAGATGACCAATAAGAGGTAACATTGAAGTATTTGACCCTGACGGTAAGAACGATCAAAATTTCGGCCAATAGAATTCGACCAATAGGATTGCAGTTCTAAAAATAGTATTCTTAGGATATTTGGTGAATATCCTAACATACTTAAACTTATTGTTAAAAATATCAGCCATTTTGCAGGATGTCGCCTCTCTTTTCTCCACGATAAGAACAAATATAGCGTACGTAATGCGTAGAATTACGTATTTTCTTTTCATGTTACACGTTAGGATTGAAAATAAAAATCTCCCAGAAGAACAAATGATGGAAGTATTTCGAACTTTAATGGTTCAAATTAGCTGCTAACATGTCGCTGAACAATAACTAATTAACTTCGATCTGGGTAACCTATATATCCTTGCACCATGAAACAATATCATTTGCAAGCCGATAATTTTTTGAGTAATTTCAATTCACATACTAAACTTATTTTCATAATCATAAAAGTGTTACTCTATATTTTCAAATAGGATTATTTCTCAGGCTCAAATGGAAGCACTTCAGGCTATAAAGGAGCGCGATCGAGCATTAGAACAATTGTCCGATTATGTTAAATCATTTAATAACCGCGTTCAGGATGCTGAGAAAGCAGGTTTGTTTTGAAATTGCAGTTTGATCGATTCATATCTAATTATTAAGCCATTCTTCAAGTATAAGGGCAATCGATAACCATGTACGGATGTATTTAACTGAGTCTCCCTTTGTTTCCCGTTCACTTAGTCCCTATCATTGATACGAATTCATATTAGTCGCTAAAGCTGTCAAATGTCAGAGCATAATGTTCAACTTTTGGTCAAACAAAGTCATAATGTCAATCATACTGTTGTGATTATAGCTCTCAACTTAAGGCACTAAGTTTTATTTAGGCAGTAAACATTGTTTTATTCTAAAGAAACAGCTATATCGTCAGTGCCTACTGGAAAAACTTTAGTCGAGGAATATTTTCATCCTATTCAAGGAAACCCGTAATTTACTGTATTTATGGAAATATATGTATATTGCAGTGCAGAGCATAACTCTGCCCCACATCTTACATTAAATGTCTTATAATTGTACATTGGTAAAATCATAACTGCATTTGTAAAGCCAATTTATAATCTTGTTGATTTGTCTTAATTGATTTTTAGTTCTAACCGAATTATCAGAACTTCGAGAAGCTAACAAAATTTTGAATCTATCTTTACATGATGAACAAAAGGTTAGTTATTTTCATTGAGTAAAACTAAACAAACATTACTGTTCACCTTATTCCTGAAAGTATGAGATTATTAATAACCTTAATAGTTCGGTGACAACCTTTTTAGTTGCAGTCCTGGGTGACATTTATTCAGACATCTAAAGACGTATCACTCTTCCCAAGGTTACAAATTCACCTTGCTCAATAGTACCAAACAGCATAAAATGTATGTTCACGTCTAATTGCTTAACATTAGAGTGATTTGATTCAAATTTAATAATTAATTAGTATAGGAGTGAGTTTTGTGAAGAAATGTACACTAAATACTAGTTATAAAATTTAAAATACTAAGCTGAAAAATAATTTCCTTTATACACAACACATATATAAGATTCCTCCTATATAAAATATTATTCTAAATAATTTGTCAATCTTTTCATAGGTGGATATAATTCTATCCGAAAAATGTTCAAAAGCCTACAATAAATAAGTAATACGGTCCATAGTCTCTTAGAGTTAGATTTTTCCTTACAACTTGTGCATAACTATTGAGTTGTTTGTGTAAATTATTCAACCTAAATAATAATAATATGTCTATGATTGAGGTTAATTAACAAGTTGTTAGTTAATCAAGAATAAATATGAAGATAGCAAAGTAACTAATAATCATTTCGTTCTTTATATAATAGCAGCGCTACGTACTCTGTCGATTTCCAATATCTACATAGTCAACCGCAGACACATGTTGAATATATTAATGAATGGCTATCAATGCGCATAGCAATAATGTTTTTTCTTCGTCATTTATAAAAATACTTGAATTATTTTATAATAATATTTTCCATTAGGCGATTCCTAAAGTAGTATTATGCTATTAATTATTTTTACACATTTGAAATCATCAATCAATGATTGTTAGACCACCATTAGAAACCTGGAAGCACTGGACGACCGTTTCGTTCTGGTATGGGACTCATCAGCAGTGCGTATCCACGACCCCTGCACCTCGCAGGATTTGAACCGGGGACCTTCGGTATTGCGCGTGAACACCTAACCACTGGGCCGGCATCGAAGGTCCCGGGTTCGAATCCTACGAGGTGCAGGGGTCGTGAATACGCACCGCTGATGAGTCACATACCAGGACGAAACGGCCGTCCAGTGCTTCCAAGTTTCTAATGGTGGTCTAACAATCATTGATTGATGATTTCAAATGTGTAAAAACACAAACGCATAACTACTTATCTCTCCCTACCTATCTCTCTTATGAATTGATCATAGGAATATGTTTAAGTCAGGAATAAATCTGTTTGGTTTTACTTATTCAAGTTTATTACTATAATTCTGTGTATAAACTATACTTTTATGGGAAGAAGCGGAAGGGATTCTGTGTGTATTTTCCACTGCCTTTTTTTCTTTAGTTTGTTCAGTCCTGGTAAGTTTGGGAATTCATGTTTTGACTGTATGAGGAAAGAATTTTTTTCTCTAACCTTTTATCAGCGTACACATTACTTACGATCTTATAATTTGTTCAGCTCATTTGTTCTGTGGAAATTCATCCCTTAAAAAGATTATTCAAACACCACGAAATTGATTCTTCTATATCATTGAGAATTTTGCAAATTTAATTTCTCTCATAATTAGTAAAACGTTATCAAATAATTTAGACAAGATTCATCTTTCAAGTACTTGTTCAAGATATATTTTCTTTCGATTTTTCAATTACCTAACCCGTTACAAACCAACCTGTTTTTTTTTAATTATAAATATTTAATTTATTCCAATGGTAATTCGAATCTATCAAAGTTAATATTCTCACGAATCCCTTTAACATCACTTTCAGATTCAAATAATACTTAACTTTTCAATTTACTTTTCGTATTAGAAATTACAAGAATGTTCAGATCAATTAAAAAGTGAAAAACAAGCCAATAATGATCTCGAAAAAAAATATACAGACGAAACTACACTTTTAAAAACGGAGCTTTATGAGACAAATATGAAACTTAATAAAGCTTTGACGGAACTACGTCGTGCTGAACGTCGTATTGACCGGGAAATTAATGAAAGAAAACTACAGGTGACTTTAAATTTTTTTATTTCCTTTCCATTATTTGTAAAGAGATCCGTACAGTCATCAATTGAATTATCCTAATTATCATATTTGATAAGATGTGAGCAGTTTTACTAATTAAAACATCGTCTGGATAAAACTAGCGTTTTTCTCAGTAACAGACGTATTGTGAACTTCAAATGATACTTTAGAGGAGGTAAAATTCAAACATTCTCAATTTTTATGTTACAGTTTTTATAAAAATTCCATTTCATATTCTGAATTACTCCTGCCATTACGAAATTAAAGTAAGTAGTATGTAGTGGAGCGTCTCTTAGGAGTCGCTACCGGAGAGTGTAGTGATTGCAGACCGAAATGCATGGTGCGATCAAACTATATCGAAAACCATAAGAGATGTGCGAGCTTGTATTTCAAATGGATGGCTGAAAATTATGTGTATATATTTTGTACATAAACTGTCTTAAATATTACACATATATATTCCACGTGATCTGGGCTTCTTCGTACGTTACACCAGTGTTTTAAAAACAAATGTTAATATTTCTTCTGTTAACAATACAATTCTATGTCATCACAAGCCTCGATAAACTAATTTTTAAGTATTTTTAACCATATGCTTCCGTTATAATGTTAAGTAGTGGGATGACAGTTTATACTTGCGTGGTTGGATAATTAAGAAAACTACCTGTGAACTCCTCACTTACTGGACACCAATATCGATAGAATAGCTCCTTGCAGTTTGTCAAACCCGTCATTTTATATACTCCGAATACTCATACCCAGACACTACCTTCAATTCATTGTTAGCTGGCATAAGTTTCGGAAGGAAAGGGGCTTTTGATAACAAGATATGACACCAAATAATGTAATCATTGTCGATCGGATCCGAATGCCCCAAATTTTTAGAGGGATCTATAAAACTCCACAAGCCGAATCGTATGATGTAGCTCAAAAACTACCAGCAGCGGTGCAGATAATTCACTATCCGTTTTCCCCATCTCTCAGGTATATCCATGCCATTTCTTAATTTTTCACCGTTTTAAATTTTTTTAATTTTACTTCATACATGTGTTAAGTTCAAGACGAAGAACATTCGTCCTAGGTTCTGGTTAGTTTCTTATTTAGTCAGTTCTGTGCTGTAAGATTTATCGAATGTTGTAACTGTACATTGAACGCATACCTTCTACTTCCAAAAAAGATTATGACTTGACCTCTGTATAATATCAAATTACGATCTCAAAACAGTGAGATGTACCTATATGCATATTGATTTCAAAGTATTTAACAACTGTTCATCATGATAATTTTATCCCTGGTTTTTTTTTTCGTGGGTCCAACATATAGGTCAATAATATCGAAAATACCTACAAGTCCAAAATCCAAACTCTAGAGAATGCACTTCATTCGTTTTATCCAGAATCCTATCGTTGCTATGGCAACAATATAGCAAAGCCATCAAATTTTATGAAAAAAATGACAAGTCCAGTAGTACCCACATTCCCAAATCATATTGGCAAGTCTATTTCAAATTGTTTAACTTTACCACATTTTAGATCTCGATGAATCAATACGTAAACTTGATCACCTTGCTGATCGACTGAACAGCGACTTATCAAGTGATTCAGATGCTGAAAAAGATAATGACCAGTGACTCTTAGAATCATAAAAGTTGTGTACATCTTCCTGTTCTAGTTTGTTTTCAACATAGTACAAAACATTGAAGGTACGTTAACAAAAGTAATGTTAATATACATATAACAAGTGGAGGATTTTCTACATGCAATATTGATTTATTTATAAAGTTTTTAATACAGTGGGCTTATCAGAAATTGCCAAATGACGTGTGTCATTGGCCAAAGAACTACTTTCTCTTTGTAAGGTTGAGACATGAACCATTGATAAGCCTAATTTCCTAGTGAGGAGACATAAACGAGTGAACATAAAATCGATTCAGTTTGGTAAAATAAACTTTCTTCTTTAATCTCTGTCTTTTCTTTCCAGTATCCGGACCCGTGCATAGGTGTGTATCAGTATCAACTCTAGGATAACCGTTACCTGACTCGCTTGTAAAATAACGGATTACTATACTGTATAGTTTCGTTCAAGTAGTAATCAAGATGTTGAAGTGCACCAATGAAAAAACACTCCTGTTACATTATGAAATTACAGCAAGAATAAAACCATTAATTGAAAAATAATTATCCTGAACTTCGATTTCTGTTTGTATTTTAATGGAATGGGACCAAGAAAATAATAAATACGCACGTCTAGATATATTAGTCTAGTTGTTATCTACTGTGAAAAATCTCAGTATACAAACAGCTTTATCTACTTAAGTGAGTACTCACACCGCGTATTTGCTAAATGATTTCAAGGGCCGTCAAATATGATAAGTGACAGTTAATTTACATACCACCTAATGCGTCAACTTTTGCCACAACGTTGTATTCACAAAACTACGTCTAAACAAGGCAGTTTTTCCTAGAACTTTCACGCGAGTTTTCTTAAACTGAAATTTTGTAGACTAGGAGTTTATCTAGATATTATGTGTGAAAAATTTTCAATTGAATGGATGCAAATCTAATCAACACTTCGAAAATTTTAGCTTATTCTTTGACAGCTCATAAATTATCGGCTTCATTTGAAAACACTTGAGTAAATAAGTCTTGCAACTCACGATTTTTGTGTTGAAAAATTCTTAATTAGCAAATACTTCTCATCGTAATTTTTAACTGCTCTACATTAATATTTACAAATAAGTGCATGCTTTTATTAGCAAATTTCAAAATATGTACTGTTTTAAGTAAGTATCTGCAGAATCGTAAAGCCTTTATTGGGTTGTCTTCAGATTTATTTGTATTGATGAAGTGATTTTATTGTCCTAAAAAGAATTCTTCGGTTGACAAAGTGTTCATGATTAGTTGAGTAATATCCGCAACAGAGTTACTAGCATCAATAATAAGGTATTTTTCGTCTACTCCAAATGACTCTAATGTTTCTAGCTGGCTTTCTATAAGTGAAGGGTGTGCAAAATGTCCTTCACGTTCACTGACCCGTTTCTGTAACAGACTTTTGTTAGCATTTAGCAACACAAAAAGTGTTCTAGTTTGATCATTCACATCGCTGCTACTGGATAAAATATTTCGATAAGACTTTTTCAAAGCACTGCATGCTAATATTGCATTCTTATGTTGCATTAACTCATTTCTTAGTGACTGAAGCCATGGTAAACGGTCTTCATCACTCAATGGAATCCCCATAGATAATTTTACTCGATTACTGTCAGGATGATAGCCGTCACCTTCTATGAACGGCCAGTTAGTTTGAGTAGCCAACGCATTTCCTACTGTTGATTTTCCGCAACCACATGGTCCCATAATCACAATGATCATGCTGGTTTATATCATATTGGGCCTATAAGTGAATAATTAAATTAAGCGATTAGTATTTTGTTTTTATTACTGACACAAAAATATGTATAGTGACCTTAACCTCTCTTTGTGTTCGATCTCGAGGTAACCAAACAGAGGGGAAACTCCACAAGAAAATTTGGCGTAAGCTTAGGCGAAAATACAATCGACTAATTATTCTAAGTGCCCTGGAATAATAGCCATCTTTCGAACTCCAACCCTTCATGATATATTTTTCGCCGAAATTCAGATCGAACTGTAGCTGTTACCTTGACGTGGTGGTCGAAGTTGCCTATCGTGACGACCCAACCGAGCTATATTGGCTGGAACATATGTTCCTGAAGGTTCTACCATCCCAGGCTGGTCGATTGGAGAACGATGAGACTAGAAGCAGCCACTCAGGTCTGATGGTGAAGTCATACTGCTGACTGCAGAGAGGTGTGACAGCAGTAAGGTGTTTCCCTCGGACAACCAGCATCTGCAGCAATGCTGCCTTCTCACAAGGAAGGAAGGGTTAGAAAAGGTCGGCCCTAAAAATGTCACACCTCCCCTAACTCACGGATTTCCGTCTCCTTGGGTAAGGGTGCCCACTAAGGGCCTTTAAGAACGGAGCTAATCCTCAAAAAACCCTTCATAAAAAGGCCGTGCGTGACCGCTCTCTAAGACCGACACAAATCTACCTTCTTTTTCAGGTCCCTCATGAAACAACCTTCCATGGTGTGGGCAGCTGGGAAGTGACAACCTCCCTCATACCCATAACAGCACACGAGACCAAATTGGTCAAAAGCAAATCCTTTCTACACCCCCTAATATCTCTCTTATCTCCACGACTAACTCTTCTCACATTCATTTATCACAGTGCACAGCTAATGCAAACGATGCGAGTTCGCGAAACGTCGTTCCTGGTCTCCTTAAACCTCGCTCTAGACTACATGTTGGAGCATTTAATGTACGGACATTGTGTCAAGTAGGGCAACAGACTTCATTAGCTAGGACTTTAGAATCTCGCGCCATCGATGTATGCTACGTCTCCGAAACGCGCATACAGAATCCGAGTAGCGTCATTCACTTGACCTCACCATGTCAAGATAAAGGAGCAATTCGATTCACCCTCCGTATATCTGGAAGCCCTGCTGCTGCTTCCCAGAGGTCTCACTGGTGTAGGTATAGCATTGAGTCCTAGGATAGAACTAGCGCTCCTAGACTGGATTTCAGTAGATAGCCGCTTGTGCACTGTCCGACTAAACGGGACAGCAAGGATTCAGAAATATAGGGACACTCGCCGTTGCCTCTTCGTCGTATGCTGCCTACGCCCCCACTGACTGTGGTTCAGACGATGCGAGAGATAAGTTTTACAGAAAGCTTTCGGACCTCCTCCAAAAAGTTAGGCACTCTAATATAGTAATAATGGCTGGTGACTTTAATGCTCAAGTAGGTAGACTTAGCGAAAATGAAAGACACCTCGGTGGATCTTATGGTCTCGAGGCTAATAGAACAGATAATGGTGACCGTCTGTTGCAGCTATCCACAGATAACCGCCTATTTCTAGCAAATACTAACTTTAGGCATAAGAAAAAGCAACTCTTGACCTGGTAACCCTCAAAGTCGTCACAAGACCCGACCCAACTAGATCACATTGCCATCAATCACCAATGGAGAAGTTCGATAGAGGATTGTTGCTCGTCCTGGGGCACATGTTCAGATTCAGATCATGCTCTACGGCGAGCGCGTATCTGTTTGCGACTTACTGGACGTAGGAAAGAAACCTCCTAGGGTTCTACCTAATGATAGCAGAGCTATGAATATATTTCAGGAACAACTAGAAAAACAGTTAGGCGGCCATGTAGTAAGTGATGCCCACAATGAGTCAGATTGGAATGATATCCAAAAAGCTGTGAAAACAGTGATATCTGCTAGTAAGGTAAACCATAAGGCTAGGAAGAAGCCGTGGATCTCAGTAGCATCTACGGAACTGATGGATGCTTGACAACTCATCCCACCTGGCTCTAAAAAGAGCGAAGTCAGCTTAAGCGCAGGCTGATAAAAGGCCTAAGCAACGACCGCGAACAGTGATGGGTGGCGAAAACGAGAGAGATGGAGAAGGCAGCAGCGTTAGGCAACTATTCATACTCATCAACGAAACCGGTACTAGGAACCTGAATGTAAGTGAGACTATTTGGGGAAAGGATGGTCTTATTATATTCATCCTCAATCCAGGAGATTGAATCGATGGGCAGAACACTTTAGGGATCAGTTCAACTGGCCCTCAGCCACACTTCGGTTGCCCACGACCTCCAGTCAACCTGAATGGCAAATTGACGTAAGTCCTCAGAGTTTTTACGAAGTTCAAAAAGCTAAGGTAAATATGAAGCGAGGACGAGCCTCAGCGCCTGCCAGGCTTAACTCAGAGATTTTTTAAGATGGTGGTCCAGTTTTGGCAGTAAAATTGACTGAGATCTTAGGTAGAATCTGGGAACCGGACGTAATCCCATCCAACTGGTCTCAATCACTGATTGTCCCAATTTACAAGAGAGGATAAAAGTCTTCTTGTGACAATCACAGAGAAATCAGTCTAACTAATATAGTTTCTAAACTGTTAGCCTCGATAGTTCTAGACTCGAGAAAACTAGGCTGGTTTCAGACCTGGACATGGCTGTATAGACCACATTTTCACACTACGACAGGTCCTGGAACATAGACACAAATTTAAGCGTCCGACAATAGTCGTCTTCCTGAACCTTAAGGCGGCATTTGATTCAGTGGATCGTGAGGTTCTGTGGCAGTGTCTGTCGTTGAAAGGTGTACCAAAGAAGTACATTAACCTCATACAAGCTCTCTACTCGAACACCACTGGTCGGGTGAGAGCCTATGGCGAACTGTCATCGGAATCCTCTACTTCAAGTGGCGTCCCTCAGGGCTGTCCGCTCTCTCCATTCTTGTTTAACTTTGTCGTAAACATGCTTCTAGAGTTGACAGTATCATCGTCTGAATTTTCAGTAGCAGACCTTCTACCAGGTGGCTCGCTTATTGACTTAGAATATGCCGATGACATATTTCTATTTGGGGACGTCTCTGATGAAATGCAGGGTCTTCTGACCACCCTAAGCAACAATGCAAGCATGTTCGGGATGCGGTTTCCCCCCTCGAAATGCAAAATTTTGCTTCAAGATTGGCTTGTATCAGTACCTGAACTAGTGATAGGGAGTGAAGTACTCGAGTGTCGACCGCTTCTCTTATATCTGGAGTTTCATCAGCGCTGATGGTCCGGTGACTGATGAAATTTCAGCACGGATACAGAAAGCTCGATTGGCTTTTGCCAACCTTCGTCATTTATGGTGTAGGAAAGATATCCGTTTGGTAGCCTAAGGTCGAATGTACTGCGCAGCAGTTCGCTCCGTCCTACTATATGGACGCAAAACATGGCCGGCAAGAATAGAAGATATTCGTAGATTACTAGTATTCGATTATAGATGTCATAGAAGCATTGCTCGTGTGTCTTGGAACAACCTAATAAGCAATACTTTCGTTAGGAAACGAGTACTAGGTAGGGATAGCAAATCGGTAGATGAAGTAATCAAACTTCATCAGTTGAGGTGGTTGGGACATGTGTTACGAATGCCAAACCACCGACTGCCGCGAAGAACTATGCTTTGTGGTGTAGGAGCAGTTTGGAAGAAAGTAAGGGGCGGCAAGACCAAAACATGGCACAAATCCATGAAGTCACTGACAAGTGTACTGGGTCATGTTGGTAAATGTAGACTGCCTTGTTGGGGTCGGCGAGACGAAGGTCACTGATGGTTAGAGACCTTGAGCGACATGGCTGAGAATCATTTGCAATGGTGTAGGTGCATCCACTCTTTGTGTTCTCTCAAATTCTAATCTTTTGGATTTCTCAGCACCTCTACCTTTGTCTTTCTAACCTTATCTCACTGAATAATACATCTTGAATGATATCTTCAAATCCTAATCTTCTCCATTGCCAGTAATATTTCTACTATCTCTACCACCATACGGTTTGCGTCTCACTGCTAATGTGGTATGACAACCTGAACTGATGTACTTACGGACGAAGTTCTACGTTGTAACTGACTGATTGACCGTTTACCTTTTGCAAATATATCTATGGTGTTTACGATTATCTCCCGAAGACAATAAGCTTCTATATGAAGTCAATCCGAGTGAAAATATCAATAAATGCATGGAAAATAAATTATTTAAAAAATTAGGTTACAGTATAAAAGATTGATGAGTTGGTATCAAGCCTTCGTTGTCACACAGAAGTACGATAATTGTTCACTTTAAAGTGGAATAAAAATCGCAGATTTCGAGTGCCATGAGAAACTTGAATAAGATTGTGACAAGAAGGGATATCTGGTGAAATCAAGCAATACGAAATAATTGCAATTGTACGTCGTTACTTGCATTATCTTCCTTTCCAGAAGTCTTAAATTCAGTTCATTCCCCATGTCATGAAAGAAACCTTACTCTGGGATGCCATGTGTTTTAAGACATCTGGTGAGAAAGACGATGTTAAAACGCCTAGCGCCAAACCCTCACTCCTAACTTCAACATAGTGACCTCGTATTATTCGACAAAAACTAACACTCAATCTTCTCGAAATATGACATAACCATATTCATCGGTCCTATTACGTAGATGATGGTGTAATGTCCGGTATTCGCTAAGTTCATGTGAGTCTGAAGGTACTTTGTGCGCTTGGGGAGTGTATGGATCAGTATGTTAGACTATGTCTAAGAGAAAAAATACAAAAGTGTCTGCAATTCAGTAGACAGAGAAAACGCACTTACATTGAATAAAGAAGGTAATCTAGAACAATCTGAAATATCAGAACCAGGGGATAAAGACGAAGTGATGATCAAAACTAGAAGTTGACAGTATATAGTTTTCAATATTACGTTAAAATGCCCAAGGTCAAATTAGCCTCTTTTTCGTTACTGCGACCTAGAAATCCTCAGTCCAATATCCAATATCTTTTTCACGAGCTAGTGTAAATCAATTTGATTTCTTCGCGCTCGATTCTTGTTCTTTCGGTACGGTTCCAGGTGTTCGGTAATGTCCAATGGATGGAGGTCTAGCCACTCGACTATCTGATTCTAGTCAGTTGGCAGTTGGTTGTGAGTTTGTATGTCTCGGGATTTGAATGAAACGTTTGTTTCAGGGCAGTAGGGTTTCTGGATACTAGCAGCCGTCACATTACCAAACCGGAGATCAGTTAGTTGCAATGTGGAGAGTAATAAGGGTAAATTAAAATGATAATATGAGTAAAATTTCAGAACTGAGTAATATATAGATGAATTTAGTTAATTAATTGGTAGTGAAGATTGTGAGAGAGGACCGAAGTGTAAGCAAGGGAGAGGAATAGGCGAGATAGATTAATTAAGTGATCTGAGGAGATGGCAATGGTAACAACTAGCAGGTCTCAAGATGTGCATCAGGCACAGCTTGTCCAAGAGGGAGATGATAGTCCGTATGTGAGTATGTGATTATCAAGTCTCTTCTTAAAGCAGTCCACTGAGGGGGCTGTGATTACCTCGGCTGGGAGAGCATTCCAAGTTGCGACGACTTGCAATGAGAAAAAGTGTGCACGAATCTGAGTGTTTGCTCTTTGATGTGCAATCTTTTGAGGATTGCCTCGAGGGGAGTGGTGGTGATGCATTGGTAAGATGCTCACATTGGGATGGTTTGGCGTGTTTAATATGGTGTACGCCATAATCAGGTCACCTCTGATTCTCCTGTAGCTCAGTGGGAATAATCCCAAGAGCTGGAGTCTATCGTCGTAGGGTTTATTTTTCAACCCTATCACCCATTTGGTTGCTCGTCTCTGCACTCGATCCAAGAGATTAATGTCTCTTTTAAGCAGAGGGGGTGCGATGACGTTGTGAACCTCCAGGTGTGGGCGCGCGTATGTCCTAAAGAGGGTTAAAAATAATTTCGGGGTTACAACACCAAGCTGTCTTCGCATAAAGTGAAGAGTCGCATTTGCCTTGGCTGCATCCCCTACATAGTTCGGACTCGTGTGGAGGCTTTCTGTGGTTATTAAACCAAGATCGCGCTCTGAGGAGACATTAGGGAGCGGACTTCCATTGAGAGTGTAGGTGGTTTGCGTCATATGAGGCAGGAAATGCATGACGTGGCACTTCGGTTGGTTGAGTTTTAAACCGTTTTTCACTGCCCATTTCTCAATGGATGTAAGGTCCTCTTGAAGCTCAGTCGAATCCTCTTCGCTTCTAATGGACCTCCAGATCTTCGCATCGTCTGCGTAGATCAGTGCCGGTGAGCTAACTAAGCTTAGCAGGTCGTTAATAAATATCAGGAAGAGGAGTGGGCCTAGGATGGTCCCCTGTGAAACTCCTGAAGTGGATACTCTCCAACTCGCGTGCACCCTGTTTACCTTAGTGCGAAACTTTCTATCCTCAAGGTAGTTTCTGAGCCAAGATACGAGTGGGTCAGTGAACCCCATTTCCACAACCTTTTCGATTAGGCGTGCGTGGGACACTGTGTCAAAGGCTTTTTCGAAGTCGAGAAATACTACGTGCACTGGTATTTTAAGGTCCAAACAGGATGTCCAACTGTCTCATCCGAAGAGAAAATTAGATGCACACGACCTGCCTTACCGAAACCTGTGTTGAGTTTCATTTAGTATTTTATTCTTATCCATGTACTCCCTCACTTATTCGTCCACTAGTCCTTCCGCAACCTTTGATAATATAGGTAGTAGTGCGACTGGTCTGTAACAGGCTGGGTCCTTTCTATCTCCTCCTTTGAAGATTGGAGAGAGAGTAGCTTGTTTCCATTCCGCTGGGAATTGGTGTGACTCCAGTGAATGCACGAACAGGTTGCATAACGGTGAACAGAGGGCTTCAGCGCACTGTTGCCAGACTATAGGGCGGATGTTGTCACAACCTGGTGACTTACCTGGGCGTAAGGATTTTAGTTTCCTTAATACTAGGTCAGGAGTGATACGGATGTTCCCTAAGCCGTCAGCTGGTATTGGGTTGGCGTAATACTCTGAACATGTAGGCGCCTGGTCCAAGGGAAGCATCACTCATATAATGTTCTTGACGTTGATTGAACGTGTGTCAGCTTGCATCAGTTCGAAGTTTAAGCTTAGTTACGTAGATAACTGATGCCTAGAGTTCTAAAAATAGTGAAAATCACTTAAAGTATGTTCTTTTTGACGTGAAAAATTATATCCAATATTTTGAATATCTTTGTCACGAGCTAGTATAAACCAATTGATTCCTTTGAGCTCGATGCTTGCTCTTTTGGTTCCGTTTCAGGTGTTCGGTAGTGACCAGTGGGTGTGGGTTTAACCTGTCCAATTTTAGTTAGTTGGCAGTTGTTTGTGAGTTAGTATGACCCGAGATTTGAATGAGTACGTTTGTTTCAAAAATATATGGTTTCTGAAGACCAACGTCACCAGGCCTCAAGTCAGTGCAGAATAATAAGGGGAAAAGTCTGATGTTAATAATAAGATTTCAGATCTAAGTAAATAAATGGATAACTTGGATAATTAATTGGTAGTGAAATTGTGCGAGGGAACCGAAGTGAAAGCGAGGGAACAGAGACTGAGATAATTAGCGAAATAGATTAAGTTAGCTATCTAAGAGGATGCCAATAATAACAACCAGCCGCCATCAAAACATACATCAGGTACAGCTTGCCCAAAAGGGAGTTAATAATCGACATGTGAGTGTGTTTACGTAGTCCACTGAGAGGGCTGTGGTCACCTCAGCTAGGAGAGCATTCCAGGTTGTAACGACTCTTAATGAGAAAAAGCGTGCACGAAGCAGGGTGTTCGCTCTTTGCTGCGCGATTTTTCGAGGATTGACTCGAGGGGCGTGGTAATGATACTTCGGTAAGATGCTCATGTTGGGATGTTTAGGCATGCCTAAAGTGTTGTAAACCATTATTAGATAATATGATTCTCTTGTAACTCAGACAGAAAATTCCCGAGTGCTGGAGTATATCAGCATAAGTTTTATTCTTTAATCTCATCACCCGTTTTGTCTCTCGTCTCTGTACTCGATCCAGAAGATTTACATCTCTTTTAAGAAAGGGGGTTGCGGCGACATCGTAACCCTCAAAATGTGGACGCGCATATGTCTTAAACAACGTTAAGAATAATTTTGGGATGATAGTACCAATTTTTCTTTACATAAATTTAGGAGTCGCAAAGACTCCCAAACTAGCGTGCATTCTATTTACCTTGATGAGCAACTTAACATTCTCTAGGTTGTTTCTGAGCCATGATAGGAGTGATTCAGTGAGGCCCATTTCCACAACCTTCCCAATTAGAAGTGCATGGAATATTTTCGTAAGCTTTTGAAAAATTTAGAAATATGTGCGCCGGTATTTTTCGGTCTCATCAGGATGTCCAACTGTTCCATGCAAACAGAAGATTCGATGTTCACGACCTGCCTTTTCAAAACCCCTTTCAAGCTTCATGGAGGATTTCGTTCTTATCCATATACTCCCTCACTTGTTTGTTCGCTGGCCTTCCCATTATCTTATATAGCGTTGTTAGAGATGTTACTGGTCTGTAACAAGCTGGGTATTTCCTATGTCCTTCTTCGAAGATCGTATGGAGCAGCTTGTTTCCATTTAGCTGAAGGTGAATGAGACTCCAGTGAACAGGTCACAAGACAGTGAACCGAGGGCATCCTCACACTGCATCAAGACTATGGGTGAATAAATTTACGTCCTGGTGAATAACCTGGGCTCAAGAATTTTAATTTTCTTGGTATCAGGTCAGGAGTAACCCAAATATTCCCTAGACCATCAAGTGGAGCTGTGCTTGAGTAATACTCTGAATGTATAGGTATTTGGTTCAACTGACTGGTGAAGTTGGTTTTGAAGGTCTCGGCAGTTTCTAGGTTGGTAAGTTCTACGCCATTTTTTCCTTTGAGATCACAAACATCCTGGTTTGTAGGTTTGTTTTTAGTAAAGGACCTAGATATATACTCTGATCTCTCTTGTATTTCGGTAGCTAGCTTCATTTGGAAGTGTCTCTTATCGATTCAAACTTCGGCATTGCATTTGTTTCCAAATGCCAAGTAAGAACTACGGTCAGAATCTTTCAGAGAGACCTTCCATTTGTTCCATGCTCTCCTTATCACCTGTACAAAGCTTTCAGTGGCCCTCTTAACCCATATTCTTCTGGTTCGGCGTGTGCGATTTGCCTGAGGTACATTATGTAGGAGAGCATTGTTAAAGATGACTCTCACTGCTTGCTCGTGGTCCTCGACTGTTTACCCCATGACTTTCGGGGCCCTTGGAGCTCTTAGAAGATGCTCTCTCATGCACTTGTGATGCTCCTTAGTGTTGCAAAGTGGGACCCGTTTCCGTCCTGCCTCAATGTTTCGTTTATGACCATGGTAAACATGACTGTGCCATGGTCACTACTTCCTATTGGTATATGGATGTGAACATCCTCGACAACGAACCGATTATTTGTTAACAAACAATCCGAGTTTGGGGATTTCCCATCCTGAGTCCATCTAGTGGCGCTGAATACATACACAGTAATTCCAGAACTTCTGATGGCTGCGCTAAGTCGTCTTTGGGACCAACCAATAGGTTGTACCTTGTATGCTAAGATTTAGAGATGGGATGTTAAAATCTTCAGCTAAGAATATTTGATCAAGCACAAAGTGTAGCATTTGCAGTATTGTTTCAGTCGGTGTATCTTTCTAGTCCTTAGTCCCTGAGTAGAGCCAGTAAATCCCTCTGACCAAGTATTTCGTGCCATTAGTGTTGAAACAACACCAACATGATTCTGTCACCTTGGTTAGTTAGATACCGTGAAGTCCTGCAGCTTTGAAATGGCTGTTAAAATGTGTAAACACGACCTCTAGCCTGGAGTATCCTATCGCATCGGAAGTGTCGTGCCTTGTAAGCTCACTCGATCGTCTACAATGTTCGGAGAACGTCATGTTTCAGTTAGGATTGCGATCTTCAGATCCATCTGAGAGCACATATTCCTGATTTCTAACATCTTACCCCTTCGTCCTATTATGCTGTTATAGAGGCACTTAGTGATTTTCTCATCAATTAGTGCACCTCAGTAGCATCAGCCGCTGTCAGATTTTCAAAAGATTTGTTCTGACCGAGTTGACCAGTTTCGTGGGAACTGTCCTCTGAGGGCTTTTTCCTGTGTAGTGCATCTAATCTTCGAGACCATTACATTCTTGTTTTCAAATAATTGCTAATTAGAGAGCTTCTACTATACACGTTTCATGAGAAATCAGGTTAGATCCTAAAAATAACGCAATATCATTAAATGGAATGTAGCCACAATATTTACGTTGACAGGTAAACGTCCAGAGCTACTGGTCTGGCTTCCATTTATCGAATGAATAGCCTGAATACCTGCTGTTCAACAAAGTTTTGGGATAATTTTCAAGAGTCACCTAATGAATTTCAACGCCTAATTTGAGAGTACTAGCACTGCATTGTAGACTATACACACTCATCGCATGTATTAGTAAATTTACCATAACCTGGAAGTGAAAACGAAATACAATTATGTCGTATTAAAACCTAATCATTGAAAGCCCTGGGAATGATAGGTCATTAATTACCCTTAGAGATCTAACTAAGACTGTAGTCTGGAGTTTTCAAACTTATATCCGATGTTCCGAGGATCCAAGGGTCCCAGCAGATCTTCTGTGAGATAGTTCATGACTGCCTCATCATACGTGGATTAACCACAAGGACGCAGCTTGCTCACCTTACTCATTTTAGTGGAAGACTTTTTATTCCTTGTTGTCTTAATCTGTTGTGGTGATTTAGATTTATCGTTACGTTAGATTGTTTAAGGACAAGTCGCTAACATACTAAGTACAAAAACTAATACAACACCCATGCGCAAAAAGTAAATAGATTAGAGTAACGGTGGATAAGATGCAGTTAAAGTCTGCTATACTTTTGTTGTTTTTAAAAATCCTGGAGCAGTATTATTTAAATTATTGAATTTTCCATATACGGAGCAAAAATGGATTTGGACACCGAAACTTCGGTAAAGATATATTGGGTATCTAGAATAACGCAAATTCGTTAGGTAAACCAGGTTGCACAACTGGTTGTGCCCACATGTTTTGTCGTATGTGTGAGGTTCTGAGTATGACTTGTTGATTTGGTAGGCACTTTGTCTAATAAACGGTTTAATACCACATATAGTTATTCGTTATCTATATCGGCTGACATTAACGTATCATTAGTGATCGTGTCTTAGTTATCATATTTTTTACGACGACATGTTTAGGACTACTTCGAATTTTCCTTCCTTTAGAGGAACAAGAACTGCCCTCACTTTCTTGCATTTCATGAAGAAGTGAGAGCAAGTGTTTGCATACATTTTTAGAATTGGTGGGCCCTGACTGTGCACGTGTATTACCGGTGTAAGTCTGGAACTTAAATCTCACAGCTGATCCAGTTAGCGAGCCAGGTCCAGCCCCTCAATTATAAAACAAATATTGACAAACCGAAATGGTTGTTTGATTATGATCAATAGGTTTGCCTTCGAGGGGGCCTTTAGCTTCTTAGCTGCAATTTTTCGATTTATTTATTCTGCACTGTAGACAAACATACCAGAACGACGGACAGCGATGTCAACATGAACCGATAGTACTATCTGCGTACTGCGCCACTTCAGTGACAATGTACCCATCTCAATCAGAAGTTACTCCTAAACGGATAGCCGGAGGTTTTAACTGGTAACGGCCAGGAGGTACAGCTATCACTGCTGACCATTCTGAACAGTAGGCCGCGTCATTTGACTTTTTGGACGTTCTTTTCTCCCGTATCTATTTTGTCTCGTACTCATACTGGAAGTAGGAATTCGTCATTCTGATTTCTTAGTTGAATAAATAGTTAAGAACTTTGGGTTCATTTATCTAAATTTAACACACTACCTTCAAGCCCACTATCCGGTAATGTTTCTTGTCTTTTCATAATTGTGTGGCTAGAAATTTGGACTTTCGATTCACAACTAACCTCTAGACACCTACAAGTTTTCGTAGTTCTATTGTAGGTGCTAGCGATGGCAATACTCAAAATCCTAAAAAGTAGATTATCAGATAATTTGAATGAGAATTGTTCAAGCTATAATTTTCGAGGGTGTTGTATAATAGTAATAATTTAAGTGAATAAATATTGCTCAAGGATCGATGCTGAAAATGTCAACTTTTGTTTGACTGTCATAGCAATCAACTTCGTACAGATTCAGTTAATTCCTAACAAGTCCTATGTTTTCAAGCGAGTGAATGTGTTTGTGCTGCCTTTGAATCAACTACGGAGAGAGCATTTAGTCAAGACAGCTAGATCACCAGCAGAATAATCTAAACTTGGTGAAGTTACTTTCAAATTTGTTTTGCTGATTGTCTACCAATGCAGGAAGATTAAGTTTTTAGGCTCAGAAATGTTTAGATATTTCAGTTTGTTAGCGAAACTGGATTGCTTCTTATTATTGGTTAGCGGTCAGCTAAGCCAATCTGTTGTCGTAGGCTAATAAAATGACGGGTTGTCATGAGTCCCTCAGTTTCTGTTAACAGGGCGCTGTACAATGTGAGGGTTAGGTAGAATACAGCGACCCCATAGCTTCAAGTGACTATAAATTAAAAACAATTGTTAGACACAATTCCTTGATTTTAATGTTCTACTGTCTGTGGTTGCTTAATAGAAAGTAGAACCGTATTCGATAAGTGACATTACGACAGATATTGTTCAATATTTCGAATGAACATTGCTGAAGTCAAGTTATACGGTTTATTTAATGGCCAAAATTTAGATAAACGTCCTATTAAGGGTAAATTTGGATTTGGTACAATTTGCTGAAGAAATCCTTTTAAAATCTCACAAACATTCGGTTATACTGCACTACCAAATCACAGTTAGACACGATATGCCGGGATCAGTTAAAGCAGCTGTATAAAGTTTATAGCAATTCGTACGATATACTTCTTCGTAGGATGAGAAATGTTAATGCCGAATCTCTGAGAATCAAATAAGAAGTAGATTCTAGAAGTATAATATCGATGCAAGAGGGCGTACAAACGGCTAACGTCTACTCAGCAGAATGGGAACAACACGCTTGGAGCAAGAGAGATAATCTTTAGTACAGATAAGCAAGAGGTGTACAATATAACAATTATTGCCAGAATCCAGTACAATAATAAATGTTTATATTTCAGCAATTGTGTTTTGTTCGTAAAAGTAAACCACTACAAGTTCAATCAACTGCAAAGAGCCAACTAGTATTATGATTCACGCAGTGCCTGGGCTAGTTGGAGGTAAATTGGACAACACCTTTAACTACGAAGGCAATGCAGCCGAGACTAAAGCTACTCTTTATTCTAAGACTACTCAGTCTGATCACATAGAGTTGTTATTAACGTTTGTTAAAACTGACTCACAGCTGCACCCGAATTTATGATGTCATCGTACTCCCATTCAATAGAAGAAACATGCAGCTGCGGGACTTAGTGAAGATAGAAGAATCAAAATGGATGACAGGGTTGAAAGAAAAATTTCAATACTGGGTTATTCCTGCTTATTCAAAGGAGAACCAAAACTGAACCGACCATGCCATACAACATATGATGCACGATAAATCATTCGAATACATTCATTTTGCGAAACATCACAATCACACACACATAGGTAAACCTCCAAAAAATAATACGTCAACGAGTTTAAACCCAGGTACGAGCCCACTTATACTCATAAAAAGTTGTCGTAACTTGGAGTGCTCTCCCAGCCAAAGTGGTCAAAGCCTCCTAAATGGTTAGCTTCAAGAAGAGACTTAACAAACGGATATCTAAATACGGAATATCATCATTCTCTTGCACCAACTATGCCAACTGTGTCTCAAGACCTGATTGTTGTTATCTCTTCAATCCATTAACTTATTCGATCTCAACTATTATCTATGTTCCCTCTTTTCTGCTAACACTTTTGTCCTCTCAAGAAATCTTTAGTTCCTATTAATAAAGTTATTTAATTGTTTATATATGAAACCTTCTCATTAGTAGCAGAGTTGCCACTTTACTGTTGTTATTCATTCAAATAACAGGTCACAAAAACTCACAAACAACTACTACCAACTGACCTAGAATTTGTCAGTCGAGTGGCCAGACCCCCGTCCATCCGGCACTACCAAGCACCAATAATTGTACCGAAAGAACAAAATTCGATCGCAGAGAGATAAAATAGTTTAAACTAGCTGGCCTAAAAGATATTATAAGTATTGGATGATGTAACCCCATGAAACAGACATTGGATATTGGAAGGTTACTAGTTACGGTGACAATTCAATCCTACTAACAGCAGGTTGAAAACTCCAGCTATTTGTTTCTTGTTCGTATTTAGATTTTGTCTTGATTTAGTGTTTGTTCTGTTTTTTTTTACTCCATTTTCGCCCTTTTAAATACTGATGCATTTCGTGAGCTTATTAGGTACCTGACTGACTATTTCCCATGTTTTTCTCTCTTCTAGTTTACCTCATCGATGCTACGCTTAATGCTCCCCTAGTGCCTAATTAACTTCTGGCTATACTTAAACGGCCGCAGTTTGTAACAATCGTTTTGAAGTGACCTTTGATTTAGAAAACATCGATTGATAAATCAATCAGTCGTATCAATTCGCATAGTGGCCGGCAATTATTTGAACATTAGTCAAATTATAAACGGAACCACATCTCATCCTAGGACTTATTAACATAGTAGTTCAGCACACCAGATTGAGCTTCACATTGGTAACGTGAAAATGCAGATGCTAGAAGAAACAGACAACGTGAAAGTTGCTGTACGTTGCCGACCGATGGATAAAAAAGAAATGGCGATGAACTGCAAGTTGGTGATTTCGGTAGTGCTTTTTGTAATGCATTATGAGTTATATATCATTATAGATCAGTGAAATAGATGGATGTGTGACATTAAAGCGCACAAGTTCAGGTGACGACCCTCCAAAAAAATTCACTTTCGATTTTGTTTTTGGATACAACAGTAAACAAACTGATATCTACAACAGAGTAGCTAGGCCAATTGTTGACAAAGTCTTAGAGGGCTATAATGGTACTTTTCTAAATATTAGTCATCAGATATATTTTTGACTTCGAAAGGAACTATATTTGCTTATGGACAAACGGGTACTGGCAAAACATTTACAATGGAAGGGAACAGATCCGAACCAGAACTGAGAGGTATAATACCAAATTCATTTGCCCACATATTCGGTGCGATCGCGAAAGCTGATGCAAATACTAGTTTTTTGGTGCGTGTTTCATATCTGGAGATATATAATGAAGAGGTACTGAATTTTTTTTTAAATTTAGCTTATTCTGAAAATAATTTCTGTATCTTCTATTTTGCCAATTCATGAATGACTGGTTTTATTAGATTATCTGACATTTAAGCTTTAATATACAGAGACCTATTTTACAACCTTCTCGATTAGGCTTTAGTCTTCCAAGTTTGAGAGCAAAAGGTTTGGAGTCTGTACCAATCCTTTTGTCCAAAGCTTCCAAAACATTAGAACTGTTTGCAAATAATTTAGTTTTCAGCAATATCTGATGTGTCAGTTGGCCCGTACACATTTTCGTATTGTGTATAATAGTGAAAATCTTAGAAAGAGCAAACGAACATACCATGCTATCTTCTAGGTTACTAATAATTATATGGGACTGTGACGTGCGATCTAGTTCTACAATAAGATAGGAGAATGGCTATTTTACTACTTCCCATATGATTTATGAAAAGTTTATTGCAATTATCGAGAATTTACTGGTTAGTCAATCGCAGGAGTATGACCATCTTTATTGAACCATAAACTGCCGCTTTGATGGAATTCCGCAAATAAATTCCCACTTGAAAAGAATTAAAAAGCCGTATGTACTTCCTTTTTAAACCACTTGAAGGTTCTAAAAAGTGATAAAAGCATGCAAAGCCGTATAGAAGTTATTAGACTGTAATTTAAATTCATTTTACCTATCGACTCTTTTCTACGATAACATAACAATGCGTTCCATCCACGCTGTACTGATGAATGAAGGCCTGACCAATGCGCACTAATAAATAGTTATCATAACCAATTTTTTGAGTACCAATTTTTGAATCTCTTGAATAATTAATTTAAATCAGCTTGAAGGTCAATCTTATCACTATTTATTGCTTTTTACAATTACAAACAAGAGTGGAGAGGATTTAAGTAGTACTGATAACTTATTGAAGTAGAGCGATAATGACAAAAGACCCTATATTATACCTTTCTAGGATCCACTTCTTGCAGATTTTCATCCAGACATCATTCCATGTACTCTCACTTCCCACCTTTGACTTAATCAAAATTTTTTTTAATCTATCTTTTAGTATGCCTCTCGTCTTAAATGTAGAATATTTTCCCGTAAAATCCACATTATGAACTATTGGTTAAACCCTTTAATAAAATCTATTGATCTTGTCTGGACAGACTGATAAATGAATTCAATCACTACCCAGCCTTCTCTCGAAATGAAAGAGCTTTGTAAGAAAGAATGACCATTCTTGTAAACAGTGGCCTGCTATCCTCAGACTGTATAACTCTATGTAACCTTTCAGCTCATTCCAGACTACTTTTGTGAAAATTTTATCACTATATGAATTAAACTGACGTATCAGTAATTATATCTGAACTTTCCATTTCCATCCTTAAAAACAGGGCTATTTATATTGCCTTTTTGATATCTTAGAAGCTAAGCATATAAAAGAAACTCACCAAATAACTTCAGCAGTAGTTTAGAAGTAATGTCTGTAATAGATACAACACTTGGGAGTATTATTCATCGGTGTTTGATGGCACGTACACTACATCAAACAAAGCCACATACAGAAATATATATAAAATAATGTTAGGCTTTAGTGATGAACTCTCCTACACAATCTCCTTTGGTCTAATCGCGCATCTTAAGCATCAGAAAAAGTGACTGAAACGGGACAGCAGACAGTACCATTTATCATCATTTAAAATCTAATATCTTCTTATCCATGGGTTGGTATTTCTTTATAGTTTCCAAAAAATGTTTTGGCATTATTTAAATATCGGCTATTTGAAAACAAAAAACCCCAAGAAAATACTGGATCTCCATGCACTTTGATAAAATCTTCTAAGCTTATATTCTTAAAAATTGTCTGCCTCTGTACCGTACGAAAAATATTTCTTTCCTATCTCTATGCACTATTTCTATCTACAGGTTCCTCTAGAAGTTTATTACATATCAAAAAGATCCATTTTCTTTTCCTCTAACTTCCAAATTGCCTGACTGATTAACTACTTCGTAGTCATTAGGCATATCGGCAACAATTCTCTTAAGATACATAAGAAAAATTATTAATCCATAGATTTCATTCACACATTTATTCATATATATAGTTACTAGTCTTAATTAAAAATAATACTATTCAAGTGGAATAATACATTCCAAGTTACATTTTGTTCGTGGTTCTAATGTATGTAGTTCGTTTGGATGTAGATGAGTCAAAAATGTCATGATAAAAGTACTTGAAGTAATACATAATACAAAATATCATAATCTCACTTAAATCTTCTTGACATAATTTTGGTTGACAGGAATTGGCCCAGTTAAATTATCAAGTCTAGAATTTAGTGCTTATATGAATGGAATTCAGTATTTGAACTGGATTTGTTGTTTGTTTTTTCAAAATCAAAATAGTCGCCAACAATTATGTGTTCTAATTAAATTACTTTGTTCAACTTACTCGTATTAGTAAACATGTATACTTAAACTGAATACTGACTGGGTACTAATATGTAATTTATTATAGGCATTGTCTTGTACATCTTATGAACATTTATTTGGATAAATAACCGAATACTGATTTATTGTCATTAAACCATGAAAAGTATATGTACATATGTATGACCTCTGCTAAATTCCTAAAATGAGTGAGCTTTACTATTTTTCTCAATGATCATGATTTATAATATACATAAACATGTAAAAGACGGGTGAAAATACGTTCATATATATATATATATATATATATATATATATAATTAGACTTTTGATTTGTTTCATAGGTTCGAGATCTTCTTGGAAAAGATCAGTCTGCAAGTTTAGATGTTAAGGAAAGACCAGATATCGGTGTGTATGTTAAAAATCTATCTTCGTACGTTGTACACTCCCCAAACGAAATGGACAAACTGATGTCATTCGGGAATAAAAATCGTAAGATTTTGTTATAATTTGCTCAGAAGTGTGATTAATCAGGGCACTTAGTTTCTGGAATGGAAATTTTACTATTGTATCATGTATACCTAATAAAATACGCCTAGTCTACCGTATTCATTTCGCCTGTCGATCTTGTTTTCTAAGAACCATTTATACATTATTGAACCGCTAGACGATCCTAGTTTAAGTTAGAAAGAGGTTTACGGTGGACAAAAATCAATCAAAAATGTTCACAGTAAAGGACAACTGTCTACTAGAATACATGATATTGGATAAAATAAGAATTTAAAACGAGTAAATTTTGGATATGATTCTATCATTGTCTAAATGTTGCTTTAGTATATTTTAATTTATGTGGATTTACTTCTTGTTACCGACTTACTTCTATTGATAACGAATGCGCGAAGTTCTTATCGCGGAAAAGAAATTTTTCGGAATATTGTATGTGTATATGTCTTCCTCTATACTAAACGGTTGACAGGAGATTTTAAAATATAACTGTTACTCTGTTAATTAAACTAGATATCTAATAGAGATCTAACTCGCTGAATTCTTGTCAATAATTGAACATTTAAGGATATGCCCATTTTGGAATCATTCTTCTCATAATCACTGGATAGTCATCCAACAACTTGATTTATTAAACTGTTTCTGGAAACGTTTTCAGAGGTGCTCTTGTCAAAATGAAACATATACCTACTACAATTATCAAATTAGCTGGGAAACATTTCCTTCTGAGTATTCAGAGGATTAGCAAATGATATAATAAATCAATGCAAAAAGATATATCCATACGACTAGACATGCTTAAACACTGAAAATGAAGCAACGTGCTTCTGTTTGATTTAAATTCTTAACTTTTTCACTTATCTTGACATACATAACTTACTTTACATAATCAATCTTCAAGTCTGTCCTGTTCATCAGATTAAACTTATTATACATGAGATCTTCAACCCCTGTTGATATACTCAATTTCTTATTATAGCACTTTTAATTGTTACTTTTCCAAAGGTGTAACTGGTGCAACTAATATGAATGAGCACAGTTCTCGTTCACATGCAATTTATACAATTACAATCGAATGTAGTGAACATTCAGATAAGAAGAAAACATTACTTCGTCAAGGGAAATTGCATTTAGTTGATTTAGCTGTAAGTTCAGTTTTAATGAGCTTAAATTAACCAAAATGCAATGATTTTGTAAATCCCCATAGTAATTCACATATTCGATTATCAATATTATTGTCATTTGTGATAAATAGTTCTCAAACCTATACTTTATTAGTTCCGATGTTGAATTACTCTTAAAATGATGCATGGGAATAATATTTCTTTTTAATAGGTAACTGGTGAATTCCAAATAAACAGCCACCATATTTTTAACTATTAAATACAGTAAGAAAACATGTTGTGATTAACGTCCATAATTCCGTTTTTTATCAGAGATTACTATTCTAGAAAATCTTATCTCTTTTAACCTGAGAACATAAACTTATTAGTCTTTGATCATAAAAACATTCGCGTAATTGATCACATTTTTTGAAGACGTAGAATAAATTATTGTAGTATATATCAACTAACGAGTCACCTAACTTGAAGATGTAAGTAGTTATATATATATATATATACATATATATATATATATATATATATATATATATATATATATATATACAAAAAGTACACAAGACAGAATTCGAAAAATTGGTGAAATTACTACTTCTTTTAATGCCTTGTTTGAATGAACTGGTATGAAATAGTCAGTCAGTCAGTCGTCAGTCGTATGCTTCATGTATATACCTTCTCTCGATACATCTTCTTATATATCGTTAATGGTTAGTTTAAAATTAATTCACCAGAAAGTCATACCAGATTTTTGACTGAAAAATTTAAAACTGGCTACTTGATGATTTCTAACCAATAACTAAATATCTGATGCAAAAATTGTGGACTTCCGGAGTTTAGTGGCTATAGTTATTATTTGTTTGGAATTGTACAGAGAACTGTAGTTCTGATAACTCGATATACCTTACTGTGGACATAGGTGTAAGGTACTATCACATTCATCCCTTCACCTTTTTATATTAACTAAATAATGTAGGCAAAATAAATTTAACTAATGCCATAATTTTACAAAATTATATCATCCTATATTGAGACAAGATTACAGTGAGTTTAATGGAAAAAGCATCGATTATGAAGCTAAGTAACTGTAACTTTCAAGAATTTTTAAAAAGATAATTGCGCTGACGTTCTTTTGTACACAGATACTTGAAGTACAAATAAATGATATGTGTGTAAAAACTAACTAAAATTGTATCAATTTTACAAACATTTCAAAACAACCTATACATATGCATGCGGAGATCAAATATCTTTGTTTTTAATAATTGATTGAATTTACCTCACCGAATTGCTAGGAAAATAATCTTACTTGACAATTATATTTTGGAACTAATAAGATTGATGATCACTGTTATTATTATTATCATCATTATTCAAACTATTGTACTCCCTAATCATTCCTTTTCATTTTTTTTGAATACAACATTTCAGGGATCTGAAAGGCAGGCAAAAACTGGTGCAACTGGAAAACGTTTACAAGAAGCGAATAAAATTAATTTATCATTAACTACATTGGGTAATGTCATTTCTGCATTGGTAGATGGGAAGTCAACACATATACCATATCGTAATTCCAAATTAACTCGACTGTTACAAGATTCATTAGGTGGAAATTCTAAAACTGCTATGGTAAGATCACGCATTAAAATGCCTTTAGTCATTATTTGTATTCGCATCTATAATAAGTATTAGAAAACTAAAGTGATTTTCATTATAAGTTTTTAAAATAAATAAAATTGATTGCTTAAGCTATAGAGTTTCATTCTTTTCGGGGAAAATTTATTCACAAACATTCCACCGAAATAAACATATGTCTAAATGGACACATGAATTAACTTAGTATTCAGTGTTTGGAACAGTTTTGATGGAAATCTAACTCCATAGTAAGATCAAGAAATACTTGTACATTTCAAATTAAGCAAAAATATAACATTTTATAATTGATACTTGTCAACCCTAATTATCAGGATAAATAATTATGTTTGCAGAATGAAAAGGATTTTTTAATCTGCATATCTCTTAGCTGGAAACAAATGATTCAGACTGATACACTGTTGTAATTTAACTCAAGTGATGCTAGGATTTCGGAAAGCACAATACATTTAGATAACTTAGTCAAAACCAAATGATCCATTCGGCCATCATTCAATGCCCTGTAGTTGAACTTAATCGATTAGCAGATTCCTCTCAAAACCAGTTAATCCATAAGATATACACATTTGCGACTATTATTAATGTAACAATCATAATAATAATAATAATATCACCTGACACCTTTTCTCTACTATCTTATATTTTAGATAGCAAATATATCACCATCGGATTATAATTGTGATGAATCGTTGAGTACATTACGATATGCAAATCGAGCAAAAAATATAAAGAATAAGGCGAAAATAAATGAAGATCCAAAAGATGCTATGTTACGTCAATTTCAAAAAGAAATTGAACAATTGCGTAAACAGTTGGAAGAAGGTAAATTTAAAAAAAAACATTTACAAATAGAAGATAATACTTGTTCCCTCCATAGATGTATTTTGTATAAGAATTATGTAACAAAATATTTTATAGGTTGACCTGTCATAACGTTTGTGTAATTCATCAAACAAAGTATTAGTTCAGGTACTAGGTTTCGCAATTATACGTGTGAAGTGACAACAAGAAAGATTATTGAAGTTCTCAAAGCTAAGTAGCTTCTGTGCTGTGTCATCAAAGATTGGATGTTTAAAGTAAACTGCAGATCTATATGAGTTGATCTGATTCAAAAAGTAATCAAATCATATCTGAGGATCCTTTTTGATTGCGTGGGAATTATTGAGTAACAAGGAGCGTAGAAATTTTATCTTGTCTCATACGTTTCAAATTGTACAACTTTTCACTTATCAAACTGGGTGCACTCATTTCTCATAGCTGACCAGATTTAATTAAACCTTTGATTTAGAATTCGCTGGTTCACATTTCCCACTTCCAAACATTTTGCGATACAGCATATTCCACAATTGGCATCGATTAATTACTGTCTCATTCATGAAGTGGTTAACTTGAGCAGTCTTAATAACTCACTCAAATGTTCAGAGTATCACACCATATGGTTATTGATAACTAAGGTGTTTTTCGAGAGACATAAATCATTTAGGACCCACTTTCACTACCAAATAATATAAACTTTTTTAACACTAAATATCTACCTTGTTCCTGTTAGGAGCTTCAACTTCAAAACATACGAGTCTTTCTATGAAACGATTCGGTATGTATAGTGTTGTTATGATTATTGTTTGTAGAAACGCGTAAACTGAATTATTAAACTACTCTCACTACTAGAAACGCGTGCAGTTTCAATAAAAAAATAATCTATGAATATTATATTAATCTCTCAAAGCCTTGTAAGAATTATAACAGCGTTGATGATAACAATGACAATAAGCTTTTAGCCAAGAAAAGAGAGCAATAATGAAGTCCTAAGTACATCTAAAACGTCTGTATATACGCCTGAAATTTAGAGGCAATTCACCTAGTGAAATGCTGCTACTAAAGCTTCAGGGCAATCCAAAGAACCTTTAATTAAGCTAAACTACAATTGATGTTTACTAGATGTCTGACGGTCACTTAGATTGATCACCTCTATTCGTATCTATCAGTTCAACTGCTTGTGTGGAGCAAGTTACATCGGCAGGTGTCCTACTAATTTGTATTTTCGTGCTCGCGAGTACATCCCAATTTGATCAAGCAAAGGTATATTTAAATCTGTGAATAGCTTAGTACTAGCTAACTTAGTACAAGCGGGCCTGACAGACAATATGGAGCAATCATTTTCGTTAACATACCATCTTAAAAGCAATCTGCCTAAACCTCTCAGACTAAGAATCCTTCAGACTTCTGAAGCCACGGCTTCTCAAATCAAATATTCAGAGCTTCGGGTTCAGAAAAAATATCATTTTGATATTAATTATCTGATCAATTTATAAGAACATATTTGAACGATTAGTTCGATTAAGATTGGGCACCGAGTATGTAAAAGATATCATTTATGATAATTGTATCTGAAATAATAATTATTATTACCCTGAAGAAGTCCTGACAAGATAGCTGGACGAAACGTTGGAATTATCTAAAATTTCAATCACTGAGATTATTTCAGATACAGTTATCGCAAATAATCTGATCAATGTTCATACAACCTCTTTCTGCATTTTTGTTGCATAAAGTTATTCACAAATGTTATCATCATAACGATTGCAACGTTTAGAGAAATCTATTCAACATCTACCCCTATTAACTAATTCGTACCTCATTCATGTTATGCTACTTATTATGCGATTCTTAATTTGTAGTTACGTTATTATCTCTCCCACTTTATGGATAACCATATTTGTTCTGATCATCAATCTCAAAAACTTATTTTACGTCCAAACTTACTCAAGTGAACATTTCATATCAGTCATCCGAACATTAATGATTTATATTACAAACAATCCTAAATTCACATACTATAATTCTTAAACGATATATTTTGTCTTAAACCTGACCACTTTTCGGATTATTAATATGGATATATAGTTATAGAACCTGAAGAGAGTTGATTGTTAAGAACATTCTTTGTTCATATATCTGTGTTCCAAAATAATTGGAATTTTTCAGAGGTCTTAGTAACACTTAAACAAATTTTTATTTCATAACCCTTTTTGTTCATTCTTGATGTTTCAATTATTTCGTTATGTGATACTTCAAAATCTAAACCGACCAATCAGCGATAAGTAAGTGGTAAAAAAGAACGGTATTTGAATAACGTTCATAGAGTTGTGGTCTGGAAAACGAGGCAAAATAATCGCTCTAATAATAATTTTGTTTACATTGATTGTATTTCTTATAAACTTCATTAAATTATCTATGAAGATGTTTGTGTTCGAGAATGTATGTTTTAGCACGAAACTATCCGAATAATAAACTTACCATTTAATACAGAGTTCACTTGTGGTTACACGTCTCTAAAACGTCGTAAAGATAAGTATCCAGCTTGCTATTTGCATTAATTCAATAATAAAGTTACTTTTGTGATGAATATTTTCAAGGCATCTTTGCGCATAAGTAAAGTAACATTACACTTCTCTGGATTTTACCGTGGAAGGCGATTATGATCCGATGTTTTTGTCATAAAACCTGTTAACAAATCACAATACTCACTTAAGAAGTTTGTGTAAATAATGAGCAATTATTGAAAGTTGCAAAAAACGGCTTACAATATTTTTATAAAGCTGTAAAGTAAATCTCGAAAATTTGTTTAACTATATCAAAAACTAATGCAATCAATTCAAGTTTTTGATTTACTGTAATTAAAGTATATGACCTCACTCCAGTGAGAAGCAATTAATAAAGTACTTTGTTAGGTTATTTTTTCTATGTTAAAAAAAATTTTCTTTTCAAGGTGGAATACCTTCAGACCCAACAAAGGCAAAAGAACAAGACAGTGATGATAACGACAGTAATAATAAAAATGGTACCACCGATAATGATGATCAAGAAAACAAACTGAATAAATCAAAAGGAAATGCGGTAAAATTGAGTAAACAAAAAATGGCCGAAATTCAACGTATGATTGAAGCTGATAGACGTAAATTGGAAGAAGAGAAAGATATGGCTATAGAAGAACGAAATCGTATTCAAGTAAGTATAAAAATAACCAGAACAGTATTTCATGTGAAATTTAACCATACTTTGAATAAGCTTTTGTGTTTGTGCATACCAAGGTAGGGTATGAATTCAAAACATCGATGAAATAGATTTTTATTTCACTAGAATTTTATAAGCCAGGTATTTCGTCCTAGTTTGGGACTTCTCAGAAGTACAATCACGAACCTAAAACCTAGTGGTGAGTGGTATTACCTATGAACCACTCAGTGGCCCAAATTTCATACCTCATTTAATTCGTGTTATTAAATGACTATCTAACAGTTTAATCAGTAAAATCAGTCTAACCCTTACCATGGTCCCACTCGAATAATCATGAATTGTCGAAAGATACTATACTTCTTAAGTTAGAACTGTTGTGTCCTGAAAAAGAGCTTGAGAATTCCTAATTGATATTACGTATCATATTGCTAGTTGAACCAGTGATCAACCAATGAACGACAACCAAGGCCTTGATACTTACAAGTCATCGAGGTCCTTCCTAACCCAGTCGCCAATCAGAAGATGTTGATGGGGGACAGAATGGTTCTTTGTTGATTGCGACTAAAACCTCAATCAATGATATGTTGAAAATTCCCCACCATAGCATATCAACTAAGAAATCGCACTTTAAATATACGATCATACCATAAATGGTATAGCGCAAAGCAAATCGTACATAATCAATTGATAATAATTAGGAAAGAGAAAAACGTATAACAACAGTTGATACGTTTGATAGAAGCCTGAAGTAAGAGGGATATTAAAATGTAATAATAATACACAATAACGATACAATGATAATCCGGAAAGTAGTGCAATGTTTCAGCTTTCCCAATTTTCAATCTATTATAACAAAAACACACAGTTTCTTTCATCTCTCAAATTAAAACAAATTCAAACACATAAAATACAAATTCTTTTACGGTTACATAATAATAGAAACATCTTGAAGCGAAAGAAAACGAATTGAGACTGGCTGAAGTAACTCGTAATAATCTAACAAAACGAATGGAAGCATTACAAAGTCGTATAATTGTTGGCGGCGAAAATTTATTAGAAAAAGCTGAAACACAAGAAAAATTGTTAGAAGAATCAGCTATTGAATTGCAAAAACAACAATTGCGCGCGGAAGAGCTACATAAACAGTTAAAGGAGAAAGAGGAAGAACGCATAAATATTGAGGAAAAATATAACAATTTACAGGTAATTTGCTCTATGGTGTTTGTTTTGAGCAATTCTATGTACAGTTACTTGTTCTTTTTCTAAATTGTTGTTAGTTGCATCGACTAAAATATGAACCGTATCGATGATAAACAGAGCATGTACCTACAAATATCCGTTCGAATAGAAATGATTCAAACAGCTTCCAGGTAATATTTTGGATTGAATGTCGAAGGTGGTAGAAACTAACATGATATGAAATGCTTCGATTGTTAGTCTCCACATTCAGTTCAATAAGTTATTTAGAGTCTTTACGTCAGAATGCACTTTTTTCATTACCAATTTATCTAATACTCAATTTATTTGATATTATCGTAATAAATCATCATGGGGATATTTATATCAGCAATCTGTTTTTCAACCTGATAGTATACAAAGGACGGGAGGATATGCATAGGATCAGTTCGTTAAATTATGTTTCTCCGGAGAGAAAAAGAGATTAGCTAATTCAAGTGTTTTTACTGATGAGTATTTTTTTAATTACTTCTGTGTATTAAACTAACCGAATCTTAAAGTTTGATTCATAGTAGGATGACTGTGAGTATGTACCTTATATCGAATCACTTAAATCAAATTTAAAATATTATTGCTAACGGGCATATTTATTTCTGTAGTATTACAAACAAGATCAAAACTCTCAGACCTCGTTGCTACCACAATAATCTATCTATATTTTCTAATGGATATATGACTAGTTTGATAAAATCATGCCTGCCACAATCAAACTGATGCAACAATAAGCAAAACATCGCAGTTACTAACACGATATAACCTTTAACTAACAATAGTTTGTGGTTATTATTGAAGCAATTATTTTTGACCAGATGACATATTTTTGTAACTAAATCTAAAGTAGTGTTAAACGATGTATGTAACGCCTCTCTGTTCATAAATTCGAATAAATATCAATATTACCAATAAGTGATCAGCACAAGTGTAACTTACTATACAAACAATACCGATATTTCGTTTTTATTATCGTAACGCTCAGCAGTGATGTCATTCATGTTTCGGTACGACACAACAACCCAGTTATATGAAATAGTTCCTTCAGAGACATAACGTACCCAAGAAATAAAACCCGAAATTATTAATTCGGTAATTTTTTAGTAATTAACTTAGGACGAAGGTGAATTGTGTTCAAGCTTTCATTTATTTTTATTACCAATAAATATATTGCTGTAAATTGAGTTTACTTAAATCGATACCTTTTCCTCAGGTTTTTGCATTGATGTGTCTATGTATTTTACTATATTGTTATCAAAAACCTACTTGTCAGATCTAATCGCAGACCTCTATAAATGGCATTACAATTTCAAACACCGAAATATAAAAAGTCTTATGGTATGCTATACGCCCACTCAGTTAGTCATCATCAACTCCAGAGAGTTGCTGGAAAACTTTATATACATCAGGTTGCTAATGAGAAGCTGTGAGATAAAATGAATTCATTTTATTCTGAAAATTTTCTTCTTCTTGTGCTTAAAACTAATACTTAACTTTATGTAGCATGATTCACAGCTAAATGAAAAACCATACCCATTTTATACTAAAAGATAATCACTACTATTTATTATATCATCTAATAACCAAAACCAAGGTAATATCAAATAGAACAACATAAACAACTATCAGTTGACTATCCTACCTCAATGAAATGTAGATGAAAATAGCCTTAAGACATTGCATGCTATTAGTGACAGCTGATTTGAAATTGCTTTGTTTTATTGTGTTAATATTAATTTAATAGGTTGCTTTGATTTTTACCAAATCTAGGAAGAAGCCGCCGGGAAGCGTAGAAAACTACGTAACTTAAGCACAATGTACTTACAGGCCAAGTCAGAACTTGAAGATCTAAACAATGAACACGTCCGTGAAATGGAAGGCTTGCTAGATAATATACGTCAACTAAAAAGAGAATCGGCTCATTATACTCTAATCATCGATCGATTTATTCCACAACCATATCAAGTAATTAGTGAAAAAAGTTATTATCTTGCATTTATAGTTTCTCAGATGAACAGAGTCTATGGTAAAGGCATGAAGTCAGACCGATTCTGTGAAAATATTTCGGCTTTTATATCAGTCAACATAATATAATCGCTGTTTGATGACTAGTAACATTGACTGCAGTTATGTAATGTATGAGACTTATGAAACCAGTCAAAGCTAAGAGGCTTCTTCGAAATTCGAAATACCTATCAACTATCTTCACGGACTATTGTCATTAAAAAAATAGTATGTGAAACCAGGAATATAGCTTGAAAAAAGATGCTAGTTTCTCTACAAGTTTTATCACAATCGTAAAAGTTTGAATAATCATATTTTAAACATGTTTAATCAGTTATCGATTCGGAACACGAGAAAGGGGATGTCCAAGTACTTACATTCAAGATCGTTTTTATGGTTAACGTTTAGGGATTACCTAAACTAGCATAATCAAAGTATTAATTATTCTTCAAATGACTGATTTCATGTTATGGCTTTGTTTTCATAAAACTCAGTTCTGTTTTCACCATTTTCAATTGAAGTGTTATCATGGAAGGATGCAAAAGTAATATGGTCTTTATCGTTGCTTAAGTATGAGCATTTGAATTCTTCAATTCATTACTGAAGTAACATCTAGCTACTTTACTACTTTTCCAAACTTTCGATGCAGATTAAATATATCATAATGAGTGTATTGCTATTCCCTATACAGTAATTAGTTGTTATCACCTACAGAGCACTAAAGAAACTGTAGGTCAAACTTACTATTTAAAAGAAATATCTAGTGGCTTACCTTCTAGGCTGTAAAGATGAGGTTGACTTGATATCATTAGGAATTGCGGCTGAACACTTTAATCGATATGCGCAATATTTTCTAAATATTGACCACATGTTGAGAAATAATCAGAACCTGATTATTTCTGACTGCATAAATTAAATCATAGATAAATAGAAGTGTTTATAAGCAAGACTGTATATATATATATATATATATATAACAAGCTTTTGTATGCATTTTCAAAAACCAACTAACATAAATGATATATGCTCTGATCGCAAGTATGGTCTTAAAACATAATAACAGTAGCTAAGTTTCGCTCATCTTCATTCATTATTCATGATGTTTCCAGTTTTATGACTCATCTTTTAGAAAAGATATCTATCCTAGATATTATCCTATCACCACTGATCCGGTATCATGTTCTCATACAATGCTGCAAAGTCAAGATCATGATTTGAAACAACTAGGCTGCTTGTACTAGAAATAAGGCCAAAAATGTTGATAGTATAAACAAAGGTTTACGAATTCACCTTTGGTTAACAAAAAGCACGTTTATCTACGATCAGTAAATCGAAAATAAGAAATTACAAACCTATTAGTTTCATATTGTGAGTAATATTTAGTTGCGTCGAGTTTCATTTAGGACCCATATTTGAAGAATAAGACTATAAATCAATCAAAAATATATTAGTTTGGTGACAAATGATAAAAAATACTTTCCATATTATTGTGCTTGTAAATTTTGACGGAATCGTCAGTAGTGTAACAGTAGCTAATTGAACGTTCAAATAATTCGATACCATCAACTTTGTGTTTACGTTAGAGGAGCCTAATACAGGACAATAACGAGCAAAATAAAAAATAAAACTGACTCTTTAGAAAATAAATAAAGTAGAAATAAGATTTCTTGTAACTACCAATAGAGTGATCTAAATCGCATATGATGTAGATAGATCAAACTGGGAATGTAGTCTATAATCCACTTGTAAGATTTGGGTCTACTTGATATAGATGTTAGACACTATGGTTGATCAGTTTCTGAAATGTGCATTTTGTAAGGATCGCCTGGGTATTGCCGCTGAGTCATACAATTTCAAGAAAATTTGGATAGTAGCTGGCAATTTAATCCAGAACAAGAATTTCATCAGTTGTGTACATGCACAAGCTGGTGACCATCTGGACTGATTAGCTAAGTAGACAACACGTTTGGCATTTGAAGCGAAAGCCACTGAACAGGAGTCCTGGTCTGAACTTCAGCACAGTGATGCAGGAACGTTCAACTTACGAGTCCTAAATAGGACAAAAACTGAGTCCTGGATTCCACTGCTAGGCACCACGTAACTTTGTTTGGAAACGTTGTCGTCTAAATATGTAAGATTACCTGCATTATGACATAGATACATCTTAAAGCAGTAGAAAACGTCATAAGATTTCTTTGGACAATACGAAGCAGGAAGTTTATCCGCTCCAGCTCAACCACTGAGGCTTGCGAACCTACTTCCAACTAGAAACATATAACAGTTATGGTAGATTCCCGAAGTTAAAAATGAGCTTCATATTTAAGGATATTTTTATACTCATTACTCTTCATTCAACTAGAGTACACCAAATAAGGGAAGCATTTGAGACTGGAATGTTTTTCTTTTTATTTGTGGAGTATGAAAGGCGAAAGCAACACACATTCACTAAATTTGATATAAAATGTACTAATATAACGCCTCGACATTTCAAGATGCATCCCTAGGGATCAAGTTAAATGTTATGTACACCTTTAACGAACGAGAAAATTCGTATTTTGTATTTCAGGCTCTCATCGAAAAAAATGTACAGTGGAACGAGGATATAGGTGAATGGCAGTTAAAATGTGTAGCATACACAGGAAATAACATGAGAAAACCAGAAAAGGAAACACCCGAACCGGTAAGTTCCACACATATTTTCCTTTAGCAACCATGTCTGACAAAGGGGAAAAAAACTTAACTCAGTAGCTATCAATTTAAAATAGTAATGAAGTGTATCATTTAGATGAATCTCTCTCAAACGAAACACAGTTAATAACTTCATGCACTACTTGAAATATACATTGACGTTCAATCCAAGTTTACGAGCAGAGTAGAAATAGGAAACTCTAATTTTATTCAGAAAAGATGGGACAATCAAACCTTCACGCATTTATTGAACTGTATTTACAGACCAGCAGTGTGGAGTGGCTTTTTAAACTGACAACCATTAAAGGGGAGACTTCGAAAAGGCTCAAAGCACAAGTGATATAATAAAGGAAAACTCAGAGGTTTCTGAGCCTTTATTCATTCTGCTCTACTCTAAGAGCAATTTACTTCATCCAAACATTAGCATTCCGTTCATTAAGAACCAACAATCCTCAACACCGTTAAAGCGGTTGATGCTTTTGGTCCCCCACCATATTCATAAGCGGTACACTGGTAGGGATAATAATTGCCTGAACCAAATATTTCTCTCCACATAACGTAAAGCATTTCATGTTTCCCCCCCTAGCTCCACTACAACTCCATTATTTCAGAACATTCAGATTGAACGATTGCCCCTATTCAATATTATACTAACTATATCGCGACATACGCATAATTAAGAAGGATATGAAATGTAGATAATAGGTATAAACACAGTGATACATAGGAATACAAAGGACTGGTCCCACGTGGTGAGGGTTTCTTGTGTGACAAGCCTCCAACAAATTAAGGAATGTATCTCACAGATCCTATGCTAAATGATACTACAACACTGCCAGTTAATTCGTAGAAGTTTTTGCCTGGGCAGCAAGTGGTTATGATCTTTCTATTGGTAAAAATTCGTCAGCTCTTCAATACATAATGATTAGGGAGTAATAATACTTTCTTAATTTTCCCATACCATTTCGCCAAAGATTATGGACTCCAGGATCGTGTCTTTTGAGCAGGCACTATTACATAAAGAAACAAAGTACAGAGCCGCAGGCATAGCTTGTGCTGCTGATCATGTTAATGACACAATTCGAAACTATATAGTTGTTGGGATAAGCTTTAAACAAGACAAGTTATCCAAATTTAGGAGGATCAAATGGACATTTGTAGACAAACACCTTAAGATAAGTGAACGGTACACTGAAAAAGGATAATCATTCCATAATAAAATAGATTTATCATTAGTGTAATGAATTATTTCAAGTCAGCCTGAGTTAAATATACAGTTACTAATTACTAGTGCTCTGAAAAACTGTGCCAAGTGTACATAGTTGGCACCCTTAGTTAGGTGTACTAATTTGCTTATTTTTATAAGATCTGAGCCTCCTGAAACCAATAACTACATCTGTTCCTCAACAGGTTATGGATGTACAACATGCAGAGGCGAAGTACATAGTGGTTGTAGTGTACGTAACAAAGCTAACTAACCTTAAAGAACCACACAAAACTAATTGCGAGGAAATACTAATCCCCAGTACGCCTCACAACACTAATCAATACAGGGTTGTTGTATCAGGTAAGAGCGGACTAAACGTGAGCACGTGATTGAGCTTCGCATGGCACGATACATCCACGCTCGATCGTTCAGCACTACTGATGGCTTCGACACGCATCAACAACAAGCGGACTTTGGTAGGTAGTGCATTAGGCTCGTTAGTGCACATCATAACGAACACCAATGCATTGGAACCCCAGCTAAGCATTTCAGAAACACTGAACAAGAAACGTCAAGCCTCTCAAACAACGTCAATCCTATGCTATGTATCAATTAACCTTACCAAATAATTGCTTCTCGGTACTTTGTTTTTCAGCCAATTGACCTGTCACATGTGTATCTGTCATACTACGCGGACGCCGAAAACTCAGGATCTGTACAGACAAAGAAAACGGAGTTGGACAAGAAGTAAGACGTCACTAACTGCAGCTACCAGTCGGGAGACTAACTGCGAAAACGACAGGGGCCCATTTGCCGATGTACACATCACAATGTATATTTCTTGCCCAATATAATATATTCTAATACAGACTTTTTCTCCTGAACCTCACTTACATTGCACTGACTGCACGGAAGGCTCACACATCGTTACGGTTCTTGCACCTCTTAAGTGTAGAGTTAGTAATATTATTAGCAGTCGGAGATCGAGGATACCGTGGAAGTGTAAGTCCAGTGCTTTAATCTTTAGAAGAAAAGACAAAGGTGATGAAAAATCCTAAATGTTAAGGTTCGCAAAACATAGAGGATGGAAGTACCAGTGACATTGCAGACGATTTAGAGCCATGTCGTTCAGATTCCTACCACTATCATATCAAGGACCAGAACCAGGTAGTCCACGATACCATGTCCCAACGATATCTGCTGATCTGACATCCTTATCTGAGACCCGTTTCCTAACAATATTGCTGAGTCAGTATTTCCAGGATACACGAGCAGAGCTTCAGAGACACCTACGACCAAAAACCAGCAACCTACTCCGACTGGCCATGTTTCACAGAGGCGCACTCGTCTTTAGGTTAGCAGGCGGTCACCTCGCCTATATTACAAGTTGACAAAAGCCGATTGAGCCTTCTGTAACCGCGCTAAAATTTCGTCAGTGACTATACGATCAGGACTGATGAGACCAGCATCTGCAGCGATGCTGCCTTCTCACAAGGAAGGAAGGGTTAGAAAAGGTCGACCCTAAAAATGTCACACCTCACCCTACCTCACGGATTTCCGTCTCCTTGGGTAAGGGTGCCCACCAAGGGCCTTTAAGAGCGGAGCTAATACTCAAAAATCCTTTCATAAAAAGGCCGTGCGTGACCGGCCTCAAGCAGTTGTCCCTTGGACTCTGCGGTCACGCACCAACACTAATCCATCTTCCTTTTCAGGTTCCTCAAGAAACAACCTTCCACGGTGTGGGCAGCCGGGAAGTGACAACCGCCCTCATACCCGTAACAGCACGCGAGACCAAATTGGTCAAAATCAAATCCTTCCTACACCCCCTAATGTCTCTCTTATCTCCACGACTAACTCTTCTCACATTCATTCATCACAGTGCACAGCTAATGCAGACGATACGAGTTCGCGAAACGTCGTTCCTGGTCTCCTTAAACCCCGTTCTAGACTACATGTTGGAGCTTTTAATGTACGGACATTGTGTCTAATAGGGCAACGGGCATCATTAGCTAGGACCTTAGAATCTCGCTCAACCGATGTATGCTGCGTCTCGGAAACGCGCATATAGGATCCTAGTAAAATTATTAATCTGATTTCACCTTGTCAAAATAAAGAAGCAGCTCGATTTACTCTTCGTGTATCTGGAAGCCCTGATGCTACTTCCCGAGGTCTTACTGGCGTAGGCATAGCATTGAGTCGTAGAGCTGAACAATCTCTCCTTAACTGGATCCCAGTATATAGTCGCTTGTGCGCTGTCCGACTAAACGGGACAGTAAGGACTCGTAAGGTTAGGGACATTCGCCGTCGCCTCTTTGTCATATCTGCCTATGCCCCCACTGACTTCAGTGCAGACGAGGTTAAAGATGAGTTTTACAGAAAGCTTTCGGACCTCCTCCAAAAAGCTAGGCGCTCTGATATAGTAATAATGGCTGGCGACTTTAATGCTCAAGTAGGTAGACTAGGTGAAAAAGAAAGACATCTAAGTGGATGTTATGGTGTAGCGACTGAGAGAACAGACAATCGCGACCGTCTGTTGCAACTATACTCAGATAACCGCCTATTCTTAGCGAACACCAACTTTAGGCATAAGGAAAGGCATCTGCTGACCTGGCGACCCCCGAAGTCGTCTCAACGTTGGACTCAACTAGATCACATCGCCATCAGCCACCGATGGAGGGGTTCGATAGAAGACTGTCGCTCGTTCTGGGGCACATGTTTGGATTCAGATCATGCTCTAGTGCGAGCTCGTATCCGTTTGAGGCTTACTGGACGTAGGAAAGACACCGTAAGGAACTTAATGATAATCAAACTAAGAAAACATTTCAGGGGAAACTAGAAAGAGAGTTAGGCAACGATGTAAGTGATTCCCATCCTGAAGCAGGTTGGAATTATATCAAGAATGCTGTGGAAACAGCAATGGTATCTGCTAGCAAGGTAAACCACAATGCTAGGATGAAGCCGTGGATATCAGTCGAATCCACCGAACTGATGGATGCTCGAAAACGCATCCCACCTGACTCTGAGCATGATGAAGAGCGTAGTCATCTTAGGCACAGACTTATAAAAAGTCTGCGTAACGACCGCGAGCAGTGGTGGGTGGCGAAAGCAAAAGCGATGGAAAAGGCAGCGGCGATAGGCAACACTAGACAACTTTTCCGCCTTATTAAAGAAACTGGTATTAAGAACCCGAATGTGAGTGAGACTATCTCGGAAAAGGATGGTCTTATTATTCATTCTCAATCCAGGAGACTGGATCGATGGGCAGAACACTTTAGGGATCAGTTCAACTGGCCTTCAGCCACTCTTCCGTTGCCCACGACCTCCAATCAACCTGAATGGCAATTTGACTTAAGTCCTCATAGTTTTTACGAAGTTTAAAAGCTATAGGAAATCTGAAGCGAGGGCGAGCAGCACGTCCTGATAGACTGATCCCTGAGATATTTAAGGATGGTGGTCCAGTTTTAGCAGCTACGTTGACTGAGATCTTAGGTAGAATCTGGGAACTGGACGTCATCCCATCCGACTGGTCTCAATCACTGATTATCCCAATCTATAAGAAAGGACACAAGTCTTCTTGTGACAATCACAGGGGAATAAGTCTAACTAATATAGTATCTAAAATATTGGCCTCAATAATACTTCGACGCTTACCGAAAGCTCGTGAAGAGCAGACTCGAGAAAACCAGGCTGGTTTTCGACCTGGACGCGGTTGTATAGACCACATCTTCACACTACGACAGGTCCTGGAACATAGACACACATTTAGGCATCCTACAATAGTTGTTTTCTTGGACCCTAGGGCGGCATTTGACTCTGTGGATCGTAAGGTTCTGTGGCAGTGTCTGTCATTGAAAGGTGTACCAAATAAGTACATTAACCTCATACAAGCCCTTTACTCGAACACCACTGGTCGAGAGCTTTTGGCGAACTGTCACCGGAATTCTTCACTTCAAGTGGTGTCTGTCAGGGATGTCCACTTTCTCCATTCTTGTTTAATTTTATCATAGACATGCTCCTAGAAATAACCTTATCCTCGTCTGAATTTGCAGGAGTAGACCGTTTACCAGGTGGCTCGCTTATTGACTTAGAATATGCCGATGACATAGTCCTACTTGGTGAAGACGCTGACAAAATGCAGTCTTCTGACTACCCTAATCAACAATCCAAGCATGTTCGGGATGCGGTTTTCGCCCTCCAAATGCAAAATGTTGCTTCAAGATTGGGTTGCATCGGCACCTGAACTAGTGATAGGGAGTGAAGTAGTCGAACGTGTAGACCGCTTCACTTATCTTGAGAGTCTCATCAGTGCCGATGGCCTGGTGACTGACGAAATCTCAGCTCGGTTACAGAAGGCTCGATTGGCTTTTGCCAACCCGCGTCACTTATGGCGTAGGCGAGATATCCGTTTGCTGACTAAAGGACGAGTGTACTGCGCAGTGGTTCGCTCCGTCTTACTTTATGGCTGTGAAACATGGCCAGTGAGAGTAGAATATATTCGTAGGTTACTGGTGTCTTCGAAGCATTGCTCGTATATCGTGGGACACCCGAGTAAGCAATGCTGTTATTAGGAATCGGGTGCTAGGTAAGAATCAACAGATGAAGTGGTGAAACTTCATCAGTTGAGGTGGTTGGGACACGTGTTGCGTATGCCTAATCACCGACTGTCTCGACGAACCATGCTTTATGGTGTAGGAGTAGGTTGGAAGAAAGTTAGAGGCGGCCAAACCAAAACATGGCAGAAATCCATGAAGTCATTGACTAGTTGACTGAGCCATGTCGGTAATTGTCGACTACCTGGTTGGGGTCCGCGAGATCATAATAATCGATGGTTAGAGACCTTGAATGACATGGCTCAAAATCGTTCGCAATGGCGCCGGTGCATGTATTCCTTGTTTTCTCTCAAACCCTAATCTTCTGGATTTTTCAACACCTCTAGTTTTGTCTCTCTAAACTTTTCTCACTGAATCATACTTCTTGAATAGTATCTTCTGATCCTAATCTCTGCGATTACTTCTAATACCTTTAATACCTCTACTACTATTGGATTTGATTTGACATTTGCGTCTCTGTGCTGATGTGGTATGGCAACATGAACTGATGTACTTACGTACCAAGTTCTACGTTGCATCTGACTGACTGAGACCAAGGTAAACGGTCTGTTCAGTTAAGTGTAGCATCCCACATGCGACAACCGTCTTGCACTGAAGTACGCATCAAGGTATATTACGAGGTATGGCATGTAAAAGACGAAAGGCATTCATTTAGAAGATATATTTTTCGGAAAAATTTGCGGAAAGTAGCTTCCTTCGGTCTTCTGAGAACATCCATCTAAAACGAATAGACACTTGTTTGGTTTCTTTTGTAAATGTTGACAATATTCAGATAGATAACCGTCATCATCCGTTCAGACGGTAACTCCAAATATCATCAACAAATTACACGTGGGATCAGAGCGTTGTCAGGAGATGGCTGATACCAACGGTGCGGCATATCCTGTAACACAAAACACCTCAATCAGTTGAATTCGAATTCACACAAAAATCAGTACAAATTAGTCACCATTTGGTCAGACGGTAACTCCAAATATCATCACAGAGCTTACCTCAACAAATTGCACGTGGGAACATCGGATCAGCAATTTGACAGTATCTTAAGAAGCTGACCTGGTTGCTAGCGTTGTCAGAAGATGGCTGATACCAACGGTGCGATATATCCTGTAACACAAAACACCTCAATCAGTTGAATTCGAATTCACACAAAAATCAGTACAAATTAGTCACCATTTGGTCAGACGGTAACTCCAAATATCATCACAGAGCTTACCTCAACAAATCGCACGTGGGAACATCGGATCAGCAATTTGACAGTATCTTAAGAAGCTGACCTGGTTGCTAGCGTTGTCAGAAGATGGCTGATACCAACGGTGCGATATATCCTGTAACACAAAACACCTCAATCAGTTGAATTCGGATTCACACAAAAATCAGTACAAATTAGTCACCATTTGGTCAGACGGTAACTCCAAATATCATCAAAGCGAAGAAATGCTTACCATGTATTCATCACGCTGTCAATTCTTAGTGACGATTCGTCAGTAGTTCGGATGTGATTTTTGAAAACCATTACGCGAAGTCCAGATGTACATCTAAAGAAAACTTATTATTTATCAGCTCTCATAATCGATATCATTTAACAGAAGCCAAAAGCCAATCGCAAATACTGAACACAAATGAGCTGGGCCGTAAGTATACAGGCAACTCATTTCTTCAGTGGAGGCTAAACATTATGTTGATAGGCCAATTTAAGCCTATTAGGACCAGTCCACGTCTGGACGTACGATCCCATTAAGCTCCTGTGGCACACCAATATAATATTTGTCCTCAATCACAATTAGCCAAAGGCTACCGTTTGACTCAACTGTCATTTGTCATCAGATTACCTACCCTAAGCGAGCGGAAATGAGTGCCACACGACGTGTTGACCAGATAAAAACAATCACTACTCAGTCAAACACCAATACATCTCAAATTCCAACCTTGATAAAACAAAACAAGTTGTTTTAATCACAATCAAAATACCCAAACTTAAAACCCAATTTCTATTTTTTGTTTCTCAGCTCTCAGAATCATTCCTCTACCACTCATCAGTTATTTGCAGTTACGAACGGACCTTTGGTCGGTTGACCTGCGTCTATCCTGGCAATGGTGGTACCTCATTAGATCCAATCCTCTTTGGGATGAATGCATAGATGAAATTTGAGTCACCGTTCCCATTCGTGTACGATTTGATGGAAAAAATCAGCAGTCAGCGGACAACTGATTTATTCTGAGCTTGTTAATCTTTATTGTGTGCTTGTAAATTCTTTCTTGGAAGGCGAAAAACATGCGGGTCCATGGGGTAATTTAAAAGCCGTCATCAATTTCACCTTTGGCATTTCTTAATGATAACAGAAGTAGGTTTGATTTTTCTCGTCTCTTGTCTTACAGCAGCTTCGGGAGCAATTGCAATTCTTTGAATATTTTCCAATAACTCACTGTCTTTTTCTAGGCAGAGATTAGCGGCTTGTATATAGTATCCAAGCTCAAGTTAGATGAATATTACACACAAGTCAAGTAGCTCTCGAAGTCCAAATGAATAAAGGCTCGCAGTATTGATAAGAAAAAGCTGTTGCATAGCAGTGTATACTAGTTTCCGATCCTCTTTCAGCAATCTCTACTGGGTCACTGTGTATATGGACAACAGGTAGATCAACAATGTTGTTTATAATGATATTCACTGTGTCATGAATATACAGATTTTGACAGCGTTTTCGTCCCTAACACCTCTAATCGAGAATACCAGAACTCAGTCAAACCAGAAGTCAGGAATAAAAAAGTCAGAAGGCCTATCTGGAGGACGGTTGGGATGTTGATTAATCGGTGATCTAATCCGACTGGTTGATTCAGGAGGATGTGCAGCACTGCGTACCTAGCGGTGATCCGGTGTGGTTGTACGAACAAGCGTCTTCAGCTTAGGTGCTTTCACTAAAACTAATGAAGTCAGTATAGATAGTCAGTATGGTTAGTCCGAAAGCATAAAAACGCGTGTACTCAGTCATTTAGCAGACCGGACGAACACATCAGTTGACTGACCGTGTGATCAAGTATAGAGTGGTTCAGTTGTAAGTTCTGCGTTTGTAAAACTCCGCGTGAATCCTCTCTGAGGTTATTGCAGGTCCCAAGTTTGGATAAAGAAGGAAGGTTGGGCTTGGGTTTGGCAACCCCATCCCGCAAGAAACTGACTCGCTGAATAAACTATAACCAGAAAAAATAATTAGAGCCATTTAAACTCCGACCCTGGAGTTGGGTCTACATTCAGAAGAGTTATGACACCTTATGATGAAAGCCAAGCTCCTTTGGATGTCACCAGACCGATTCTCCTCCTTGCAACCAGCGCAACCATTAACTTAGGTACTCGGAACGTTCTCACAGTATGGGGGACCAAGAGAGTCATCTAAGTTGCAGCAAAAATGAAAAGACATAACCTAGAGGTGATTGCAATCAAGTTGAACAACTAAGGCTAACTTCAGGAGAGCTGTCGTTATACTCCTGTCATGAAGAAGAAGATGCTTCACACACAAAAAATTGAGCTGGTGCTGTTCAAACAAGCACAAAAGGCACCGATAGGACAAAAACCTCATGGACCCAGGATCATCAAAGCATCCTTCACAGCAAAGAAAGATGGCGTAACAGTGAACCTCATCCAATGCTATACACCTACCAACGACTACAATAACGATGTTAAGGATCAATACTACGAGAAGCTGCAGTAAATCGTTCACAGACGCTCATCAAAGGATTTGACTTTTCTGGTGAGAGACCTAAGTGCCAAGGTTGGCATGGACAACACTGGATATGAAGGCATCATGGGACGACATGGACTGAGAGAAAGGAACAAAAATGGTGAGAAGTTCGCAAACCTATGGGATTTCAGCAACCTGGTCATAGCCGGCACAATATTCCCACACAAGCGCATACACAAAGCTACATGGATTTCACCGGACCACACTACTCAGAACCAAATTGACCATATCTGTATTAACAAAACGTTCAGAAGGACTATGGAGGATGTGAGAACCAGGAGAGGAGCTGATATAGCCTCAGATCGCCAATCGCTGGTCGCCAAAATGAAGCTGAAACTCAAGAAACACTGAACAACAGGGCAGACAATATCACAGAATTTTAGTACGGACTTTCTTCGGGATACCGTAAAACTCAACGAATGCAAGATCGCCATCAGCATTAGGTTTCGGGCCTTGAACAATATGCTCAACGGTAAGGAAACAACCATGGGGAACAATTGGGAAGGGATCGAGTAGGCAATCACTTCAACATGTCAGGACGTTCTGGGCCACAGGAAGTACCACTAGAATGAATGGATCTCTGTTGGTACTCTTGATTAAATTCAATTAAGGAGGAACAAGCAGGCAGCAATCAACATCAGCCGAACAAGAGCAGAGAAAGTTAAGGCACAAGCAGAATACACAGATGTAAAACAAGCAAGTTAAGAAGAACATCACAGCCGACAAACCTAAACATGTGGAAGATCTAGCTATCTCGACGGACAAGGCTCTAAGAGAAGGAAACATGAGACCATTGTACTATACAACAAGGAAGCTCGCTGGAAATTGTCGTAAACCAGAACGACCAGTGAAAAGTGAGGAAGGCAGAGCAAATAATAACATTGAACAACAGCGAAACAGGTGGGTAGAGCACTTCAAAGAACTCGTGAATCGACCAGTTCCACTGAACCCTCACAATATCGAAGCAGAATCCCCGGACCTCTCAACCGATGTTGGTTCACCAACAATTGAAGAGATCGGTATGGCCGTCAGATAAATCAAGAGCGGTAAAGCAGCGAAACCAGACAACGTTCCAGCTGAGGCGCAGAAGGCAGACCAGACAACAACTGCAAAAATATTCCACATTCTCTTCAGCAAGATTTGGAATCAGGAACAACAGGCTGCAAGGAAGGACACTTCATCAGTATACAAAAGAAAGACGATCTCTGCAAGTGGGAAAACTGTAGAATCCATTTTGAAGGCTTCGTTTTGGGAAAATCCGTTCATGTATATTTTAGTGTTGTGATCTTGCTAACTCTTTCTGTTCAGTATTTTGGTACTCTGTTAGTCCCAATTTGGGGATATTAATATTTGTATTTTGTTATATTTTCTATTTTCTGTACTTGAGTTTATATGTTTCCTTCTGAACTGTAAATTTGTTGTTTAAATTGATACTTAATATGGCTACAACCTTATCGGATTTGATACCTTAGCGGTAACTTTGTATTCTTGACTGGAAGGGCGAATTCTTCCAGAATTGGGAACTTATTGTGTTAATTTTGGATCGGGAGTGTATAATATTGTTTTGGCAATTATCTGTATTTCTTTTTTATTAATAATAGAACCGTTCTTACCCAGAATTTGTATTTTGAATTCGGACTGGGCAAGGCGCGTATATTCTCCGTACTGTCTCCGAAAGCAAAGTTCATTGAAGTGAACTTTTTCTATAAAAACTATAGAGGCATCACTCTTCTCTCGACACCAGGCAAAGCCTTCAAACGGGTATTGTTAAACAGGATGAAGGAGTTCGAGATCAACAGACTGGATTTCGTGAGGACCGATAGTGTCCCGACCAAGTTACAACACTACGCATAACTGTGGAATAATCAGTTGAATGGAACTCACCACTCTACATCACTGACCACGAGAAATCACTCGGTCGTGTGGACAGGACAACACTGTGGAGACTTTTTCGACACTACGACGTGCCTGAAAAGATATTCAGTAGCATACAGAATTCTTATGATGGACTAACCTGCAAAATCATGCATGAAGAACAGCTGACAGACTCGTTCGAGGTGAAGGCCGGTGTCAGGCAAGATTGTTTACGCTCACCGTTTCTCTTTATTCTGTAGATCAATTGGATTGTGAAGACATCAACACCTGGAGGACAGCATGATATTCAGTGGAAAGCCAGGATACAGTTGGACGATCTGGACTTCTCAGATGACCTGGCTCTTCTATCACACACACAACATAAATGCAACATGAGACGACCAATCTAACAGCAGCCTCAGCAGCAACAGCAAAAGGCTGTCCCGACTTACCACGGAGGAATAATTCTAACTAATAAAGTATCTAAAATATTGGCCTCATAATACTTGGACTTCCAACCGGAGCTCATGATGAGCAGACTAGGGAAAAATACGCTGGTTTTCGACGTGGACGTGGATGTACAAACCAAATATTCACTATATCAGTGTAAATTTATTTCGACAGTGGCCGTCCCAATTGG
>OX103973.1:18984178-19080171 GCA_944470395.2 Schistosoma turkestanicum
TACTGACTCTCGAACCCCAACCAGGTAGTCTACACCTAACAACATGGCTCAGTCCAGTTTTCGGTAAATTCATCGGCTTGTATCGTGTTTTGCTTCGACCTCCCATACATATCTTCCAGCCTACAAGTACTCCTATGACAGTCCGTCATAAACTCTGACCCGACCAATAGTGTTCGAGTAGAGAGCCTGCATAGGGTTAATGTTCTTCTTTGGTACTCCTTTCAATGACAGACATTACCACGGAACCTAACGACCGACACAGTCAGATGCCATCTTAATGTCGAGAAATCCTACTGTTTTTAGACGCCGACATATGTCTCTGTGTTCTAGGATCAGTTGAAGTGTGAATATGTGGTCTACATATCCCTGTCCAGGTCTGAACCCAACCTGGTTTTCCCAGGTCTGTTCTCCACAAGTTTTAGTTGTTACGTCCAAGTTTTGCTCCTTCTTTTATTGAAGTACAGTATGTCGATCTATTTGCAATTCACGAACCCAAATTAACAGCTAAACCAAATTCCAAAGTAGGTACCAAAGTTTATTTGTAATTCACAAATAATCGACCAAAATATCGTTCGCCAATTTACAAATAGACGACCAATGTCGTTCTAACAACAATAATTATAATAATCACAAATACCTTCAATTTTATAGGTTCCTGGAGCAAAAACTGCAAACGACCAATACCAGGACAAACAGAATTCAAAATGGCGGAAAATAATAAATCAAACAAGTTCATAAGCTAAGTAAAACAAATGTCTTCGTTTTTCCCGTAACATTAGTAAGGCCTCAAAGTATTGTCGAGGCTAATATTATGGGCACTATAGTATTCAAACTGATTCCTTCCTGATTGTCACGAGAGGAATTTTGTCCTGTCTTATAAATTGGGAGAATCAGTGATTGATGTCAGTCAGATTGGATTACGACCAGTTCCCAGATTTTACCTAGGATCGCAGTCAATCTAACTGCTAAAACTGGACCACCATCTTTAAAAATCTCGACGGTCAATCTATCAGGGCCTGCTACTCTTCGCCGCCTCAAGGTGCCTATCGCCTTTTCAACTTCCTGAACAGTCGGGGAGCTTACGTGGACTTACCGTTCAGGATGACTGGTGATCGTGGGTAGTTGAAGTGTGGCTGAAGGCAAGTTGAACTGATCCCTGAAGTGTTCTACTCTTCAATCCGATCTTTTTGATTCAGGATAAATAATAACAACATCCTTTTCCAAGAGTCACGCAAACAGTCGGATTCCTCATACAGGTTTCTTTATTAAGTCTGAATAGCTGTCTACAGTAACCATTCTTTTCCATCGTTCTTGTATTCGCTACCCACTATTGTTCGCGAATATCGCGTAGGCTTTTTATCAGCCTGTGTTTGAGTGGACGCCATTTCTCAACGTGTTCAGAGCCAGATGGGATGAGTTTCCGAGCATCTATCAGTTCGGAAGATGCTACTGAGATCCGCCGTTTCGGCCTTACCTTTAGGTTTGCCTTACTGAGATATATCGCTGCTGCTTACACAGCTTTTCGAATATCTTTCCATGCTGTTTTTGAGTGGGCGTCACTCACGTAGCCGCTTAACGGTTTTACCAGTTGCGCCGGAAATATGTGCTTGGTATAGTTATCGTTAAGTGGAACTCTTGGGAGATTCCTTGATTTATCGTTTTTACGTCTAGTAAACTGCAGACATATGCTTTAGGATCAACAGAGTCCATCGATCGAGCCTCTCCAATGGTGGCTGATAGAAATGTAGTTTACTTGGGTCCAATAATTAGTTGATTTTAGGCGTAGCCATGTTAAAAGATATTTAAAATTTGGTGTTTGCCAGAAATAGGCAGCTGTCCGAGCATAGCTGCAGCAGATGATGGTAAAAGTTTTTTGAGCTACAAGAACCTAAGATTCACCTAGGTGTATTTCGATTTCGCTTGGTCCACCTACTTGAAAAATAAAATCACCAGCTGTTATTACGACACAGGAGTGCTTCGCTTCTTGAAGGAGGTCAGAAAGCTTTCCGTAACATTCATCTTTTACCCTATCTGAACTGCGATCACTGGTAGCGCAGGTAGAGACAATGAAGAAGCGAGTTTCTTTATCTTTCCGAGTTCCAATTACACTGTTGAGTGGGACGGCACACACGCGATTACCTACTAAAATCTAGTCTAAGTGAGCTAGTTCGCTCTAGAATTCAATGCCATACCTACATCAATGAGGCCACCCAAAAGCAGCACTGCGAGTACCACATACACGGAGCGTAAACTACGATGGCTTTTGTTCTGACAAGGTCAGGTCAAGTGAATGACAATACTCGGAAATTGTTTGCGCGTTTTGGAGACGCAGAACACATCGATGGTGTAAGATTCCAAAGTTCTAGCTGAGGAGGCCTGTTTTTCCATTCATCACATGGCCTAACCATTGTAAGGTCAAACATTTATTTCAGATCGGGGTTTCGTGGACCAGAATCATTGCTATTAGAGGCAAGATGTGGTAAATGTATGCGGAGAGAGTTGGTCGTAAAGATAAGAGAATTATTAAGAGGTGCTATAATAATAATGTTATTTTTAAAAGTAAACTGCTATGAAAACAGACGCCATTTACTAACAAGCAGTCAATATTTTCTCCCACAAGTGACAATAAACAAAACGGAAATACAATTCCTAGGCGCAAAGATTTTGTAGTTGGCATTAGCAATGACCTATCAGATTGAAATGAAACATGAACACCTCTTGAAATAACAAGTCAGTGTTCTGGATCACTACCAAAAAACCACGTACCCACACTTCTTGGATGTGTTGCAGCCATGAAATTATATCGGAAGAGCAAGGAAGCTAATGAAAACATTCCATGTGGTAGCTAAAGTGAATGTAAACATTTAGTACGTGTATGGCGTCAAGTCACAATAGTGTTTTTAATACGATAAAAGAGTAATCATAACTGAAACACGAGATCATGTACCCCAAGAATAGGTAAACAAAACTATTCAGCATAAATTTTCGGGTCATGTCAATCTTAAGTTCAATATTACTGTTCTAGGCAGAATTTCGTCCGTCCACTTACCTTCAGATTGCCACTTTAAAAAACGTTAAACATTGACTAGTTGTAAATCCAAGTTTATTAGAAGTACTGTCGAATAGACCTAACTAAGAGATGAATTCATATGCTTTCAAATATTTACTTTTTTAGGCGTTACACTTTATATTTCGCCCCGTTGGATGATGAACGATTTTCAAAGATATATGTCCAAATTCAGTCATCTCAAATCACCTTAAAGCATACTAAGTATATATGAAATTTCAAGCTAGTTGATTTAACTTATATGCTTACTCAAAATGTTAGTGCATCGTGTATCCAATACATCCAAAACTAACAAGTTTAGAAATAAGTATCCAGATAATTCTACTGTCCATAAAGGTTACGAATTTTATTACCTTATATAGTTTTTCATAACCGTAAAAAGAAAAATAAAGGAAATTCGGAATACGGCTACATCAACCTTTATTTACTGGTTGAAGAGTAAAGCATATTTAGAGAGCGTGAGACGGTGTTTGTTCGTGAAATGCTCAGAAGAGATCATGAATAGATTCTATCAGTAGATATCTTTCGAAAATAAAGGTTGAAGACAAACGTACTGACTTTTACAAATCACTCAGCCAACTATATAATGGTATGTTCTACAGACAAACGAACCATTGAGGAAAATAGCAACAGCCAACGTAGGACAATATTAAAACGAGAGAAAAGTTCTTCCTGGTCGGAGAATAAGAACAGCCTTCAACTTGAGACATGTTAGCAGAATAAATAAGCCCACCACAAATTTAAACAGAAGGGAACCCGAAACTGATAGTTTTATAAGCGTGGGATCAAGTGAAGTCTGTGGATTACTAGAGAGTGTGTCTGTAACATTAGTTTCTAAATCAAAAAAGAAACTGACGCATCCACGAGACATCAGAGACCCCTGTCTGTAGGTGATCCAGGTGCATAAAATGCTCACTAAGTTCTAAAAGTGTTCTGGCAACGGGATATACCGTTTTCAACTTGCTTCCTCTATTCTGCAGTTAAATATGTTAAGAGTAATCATTTTCTACTTATTTCTAAATTGGATAATCAAATCGGAATCAGCCATTAGCATGAAAAGTCCATCAAGTATGAAACATCAAAGAGAACTACATGGACAACGCCAGACACTCAGTGACCTATTTCCATTAGGTATTGACTTTGCTATATGTCATATCAGGTCGCGTACTTTTATCCGAATACTTGGTGTTACTGTGGAGATGCTGTATGGTAATGGTTGAGCATCTTTGGAGCACTGCATTGTTCTACGAAATTTCGAAAATACTTTAATTTCATGATGTCTTCAAAAATAGCAATGCCATCCGAAGAGTTTGAAATCAACTTTTCACTTGGTTTCAATAAGAAGCCATAGAATTCAGATATGATCCCTCTTTGTAATAAGTGCATGTTTGTTTGGACAGTATGTGCTGCGCATAGTTTAATTAGGCTCGCTACACACCATCGTGGTCGGAATCGGGGAGATGGTTTGTGTTTTCTTTTTCTTGGAATTAATTTTCGGATATAGTCTCGTATCAAGGCGAAAAAGACAAGGAAGTTGCGTGGTCACGTGAGTCATGGTCATGGACGAGTAGGTAAACACCGCAAGCATCCCGGAGGTCGGGGAAATGCAGGTCTTGAACACCATCATCGAATCAACATGGACAAATACCATCCGGGTTACATCGGCAAAGTTGGTATGCGCCATTATCATCTTAAAAGGAACCCCTACTACTGTCCGACAATTAACCTGGACAAATTATGGTCTTTGGTGTCCCAAGAAACTTATGAGAAGTATAGGGACTCCACCGATGGTAAAGCTCCCGTTATTGACTGTCTACGCAAGGTAAGTGCGAACAACTAAAGCAATATCCGTACATATAGGGATACTTCAAAGTTCTAGGAAAAGGGTATCTACCAAAAGTACCTGTTATTGTCAAAGCCCGATTCTTCTCTCGAAAAGCAGAGGAAAAAATCAAAGCTGTTGGAGGAGCTTGTATATTAACTGCATAAATAAATATCACGTCTGGATAGTCCACTTTATTTTTTCTGAAACGCACAGTGATGACAAGCTAACATTACACTAGGCAGCTAGTCTTGTATACCGAATTTCATACTTTTTTTCAACTTAACTCATATTTAAACGATGATCGCGATTCGTACATTTGTAGATCCTTTACTAGAGGTGTTACTGTGATTTCATGATAACTAATTCCGTCGGTAAGCAAGTTATGGTAATGGTACATTCATATCCAATGCCTGAATCCATCATACAGTACCTTAACGGCCGCAAATTAATCAGTAACTAACAGCTCGATTAATTGTGCAACCCATCGTTCCTTCACTTTGTGAAGCTTCATTCAACTACATATGCACTGACTGTTTACCTCGGAAAAGGTTGCTCTGTTGAAGTAATCCCTTGACTGACGCCATAAGCTTTAATCGGAAACTGGGTCTAGGAATATTGTACAGGGTTTTTGTAACTACGGAATTGCGATTGACCTAGGCTTCCATAATCTTGTAGAGCCTCTATAGAAATGCACTATGATACTTCGTTTCTACGGGTATACAACTATTTTATAGTTTCTATCTATAGCTCCAAACGCACATAGCAACCATAAGGTTCTGGGTTTCATTGATTGTATGGTTTACAGAAACAAGCATTCATCCCTAATAACTGTCTTTTCAAAATTAAAACCAAACTGACCGAGATATACTGTAGCCCCGTTTCACTATCTGTATCAAGATTAAAACTAGGTCCCTTCATTGTTGCAGACGCAAACCGACTAGCTAGCAGTGTCGCTCGACAAGGTTATAAATCAAGTCGTTCTGCCGAAAACAAAGCTGCCTTCATATCATGGCCGTAAACACTCATCAGTATCCAGCTTATTTACCACCTTTCAGATTTCGCTGTTTCCTCATTCTTGTTTTGTGTGTTACCTACTGGACGGAATTTCAACGCTCATAGTTGTGTTCTCTGACCAATGATCAAGTGAGAACTGTAAATGGGATTTGCTTTGTCATCTTTGTAAGTCCATTAATACAAATTCAGCCAAAGGGACTTGTTTGAGAATTTCATGAGGTCCACAGAACTAGTTTCGTATCCCGAGAACGGATGCCGAATCATGCAGAACGAAAATGTGTTCAGTGAAAACCTCCCAATAGTCACAAGGTATTTTGGTTGATTTACTAACCATTAAGATGGTATGAAAGCATTAAGTCAGCTTACGTCTGTCTGCTGCCGTGTTATTGTTCGGTTCAGGAAGTTATTTAAAGTTCGAACTTAGGTACCAGTGACTATGAAGTGGAATAGTAGCAAATACGCTTTTTGAGGAACAGGTCAATGGGCATGATAATTGATATTCAATAGCCCATCAGAATAGGATATTACACGTAAATCTAAGATGGGAAGCTCATCAAGGTATGCAAATCCCTGTAATGCCGTAATTACAAATAGCGATAAAAGTGCTCCGTTGTTCTAAGGGTTCCGAGGCGGTGTTTGTAACTTATCACGTCAGCAAGTGTGTTCACCTAAGATAAGTTTTCTATCTCGCTTTCTTTGTTATTTTGTCATGGGCCTGCTTTGTTGATACCTTGTCTTATTGTCTTTATAGACTTTTCTCTTTGCGGGATTAACGGCGTTACAGTTCTGTGGAATAAATGCTCTTAAAATTAACTGACATTCCTTCTTACAAACCGGTTGCAGTAGAGAGTGACTTAATTTACGGCCGACTATCGCCCTTGCGAAAAGTTATTCTTGGTGCCGTCCTAATACGCTTTTGTCTAGTCAAGCAATCCTTAGCTCGAAGCAGTCTCGACATCGAAATAACTGAAATAATGATTAGCCTCGATGCTACAGAAGTGACTTAACCAGATGCGGTTACGCATCGAACATTGAAACGGTTTTAGTCAGGCAGTATGTATTAACAGGGACTTGTCCTCATTAAGTTAGAGCCATACCTGTAGAAGTACAAGTGTTGTGTAAATTTGATGGTAAAATCTTACTATGGACTCTTTCAGGTCCACCTGTAACGTATAAAAAGCATGAATTGAAGCCACCTAAGAGTTTGCTCAACTTGACAGTACTATTGTTTAGTATGGACTGTATATGGTGACTCAATGCACATTTTCTAATCCAAGGACGTGATATTGTAAAAATTACAGGCTTGTGTGACACTAGAGAGTAATCTGTGATGTAGCCGAAATTTAGTTTATATCATGTGAGTTACATATTATGTCCGGTCGGAAAGCTTTCATGACTTGATCCAGTGGAATATTGCTCAATTTCGTATGTCAGACGTCAGATAAACTATTCTTCAGTTTAACATGCACTCTTGAGTGAATAAGTTGCGCCTAGTTCATATGACAGTGACTAATATCTGGTTTAACTGTTGTTTGGACGTAAAGACGGAGTTGCTTCAGATAACTGACTAGTTCATAGTTAAGTATTCATAAGCGAACAATTGATCCACAACGGTACTCACAAACAGTCAACGAATTCGAGACTTCTATTAAGGAAATTGCTACTACTCAACGGATTTCAGGAAGTAGAAACTGTGTTAAGCATTGTGTGTTAGTCACTACGATAAGCTCAAACCTTTATCGCGGTAACTGCTGGGAATGTCTTAAGTGGAGGCTTGTGCGTTCCAACGTTGAGAACCCATGAGTTCAATCAGAGGTGCCGTCGAGTCTCCGCACATTCCGGGACCACCGAGCAAGTCATATATAGATTGGAACAAGGCACTAGGTATGTCAGTAAATCGATAGATGGGCCGTCACTGACGAACGGTATTAATACAGGGTCACCTAAAAACACACCGAGTACTGTTAGGGGCGGCCAGACCGAAAATGTCGGTGGGCATCCTTCCTTCGTATTCACTTGGAAGGCATTTCCTGTCCCCATTTCTCTCCGATTACTACTACTGCTGTTACTGCCATTATTCCCAGACTTGGCCTAACAATCCTATCTCTCTTAGCTAATGAGGAACGCCACCAAGTCATCCGACAGGCGGAAGCAGACCGAGTAGCTATCCGGCGCATCTTCACAAGAGAATATGTATGCTCATTGACCCAGTACGGACACGCATGCTCAGTTTTCAGCTGCACCTGATATGATGGTTGATAGTACGCGCCAACCGAAACACTAGTTGAGTTGCGGGCCAAGTACGCAAATATGTGATTGCAAGGCAGCAAGCTTGAAACTTAAGAAACTACATACTAAACTCTCACCCTCACTATTAAACATTTTGCAAGCTCAATATCCTTCGGTCCATATACTATCGAGGATATTACCAGCCACACATCAGTTCATTGATTAAGTTGCCATGGTCAAAGTATTGGACTTATAGGGGTACATAATGTAAAATCAACGCTTTCAAAAAAGACTATGGACTCAAACCTCACACTGGTTAAAGCTTTCGAAGTGCAACTAGTTCAAACAAATAACATTACTCAAACATGAGGACGGTAATTTATATCACATGAGTTAAATGGAAATAAGGTAGCCCTTACAAATGAAAGCTAATCTATTTAGTCTAGAGGCACTTCTTCACACAACGGATCTCCACCAACTGGAAGAAGAGACTAAAGCGTATCTAAATATGAATGAAAACTGTTTCGGCTCCACGTCGCATTTTAAACCTGTCGAAGTTTCCTATCATTTCTCAGTACTAAAAAAAATTATCGTCTTTGACCCATGCGACTAAAATCACGAAAATTCCTTATTTTTGATCACTACTCAATATTTGGGAAAATTCACTGACAGCCACATACCCAAAGCGTTTCTAGGACATTCCGAATCAATTTTAGAGCAAAGATTGTCTTGAACTAGTTGAAGACGCCTCGAAAAGTACTTTATACAGCTCAATAATATGTTACGTTGATGGGTAGCGTGTGGTATACACATTGCCCATATGACAAAGATCTCCTTAGGCTGTTTTGTTACGAACTTAGTGGAAATAAACATCAGTCATATCGTAGTTATGAGAAAAAAAAAGCTATTTATTAGTCTACATTAGACTAATTAAATCGGTCCACTTTCCTGATAAAGTAACTAGCCAAGATATAGACCTGAAAGTAATTCTGAGAACTGTATCATTTACTCAGTTTGTATCAGTCTTGCATTGCTTTCTACAGTGTCATCCAGTCAGTTCAAAGATACCAGAGCTCTAAATTGTGTAACATGGAGTCGGCCTTTACATTTGTTACTCTGGATGACTTAGGGATCCTTTTATGACCTTTTTATATACGGCTAAATATACAAAGTTTCGTGCACTGGGATTAAGAAAGCTGTTTACTGACTAGATATCTTGAATAATCAAAATTTTAACTCTTGCTTTCAAGAAATTTAGGTAGAACACTTCGTGGATAACCTTCGAACCGAGTACAAAATTCTGTACGAATTTATCAATTACAAATTTGTGAAATTTGATGGTTCAACCTAACAGACGCTAGATACATAGTGTTACCAATAAGCAATACGATCAGGAAGCCAGAAGTAATATGATTAGTTCGGTAGTTTGAACGATGGTTATATTTCTCATATCACCTGTTCCGAATTGATAAAGCGAGAATTTTTAGAAGCACACGCACTATTAATGTATCAAAATGTTAAGCAAGAACAACCAATAAATTTAACTCGTGCTTACAAAATTCGAGAGTTCCTTACAACAAAGGCGAATCTTGCTTTAAAGAATTCAGTCAGGATACATTAGTTTTAGGAGTGACGAAAATATCTTTATTCTACCATCTGGATGGTATTCTTTGCAAATGTGCTGCATACAGTCAACACCCTGGGACAATCAAGTAAGCAATGTAGTTGTTAGGAAACGGGTTCTAGGTAAGAATGGCACATCAATAGTTTAGGTATTCTTTGTAGGAGGTTGTGACAAGTATTAAGTATACCCAATCGCCAATTGCCTCGACGAAGGGTGCCTTGGGATATAGGGCTGGAAGAAAGCTACGGGGCGGCCAGACCAAAACATGGGACTAATCAATGAAGTCACTGACAAGTGAGCTGAGCCATGTTCGTTAGTTAAGACAACCTGGTCCTGGTCTGCGAGACGATAGTAACTGATGTTTGGAGACCCTAAGTGATATGGCTCGAAATCGTTTGAAGTGGCATAGGTGCATCCATTCCTTGTCTTCTCCCAAATTCTGATCTCCATAGTTCCCTGTGACCATATTACTTTTCTCAAATTTATTTATCTTCAGAACCTAACCTCCAATTTCTGCTCATGCTTCTACTACCTTGATGAATAAGATTTTAATCGACAGATGCATTTCTGTGCTAACGTGGTACGGCAGCTTGAACTCATGTACGTACATACCACGTTGTTGCTGACTTACTGAGTCAACTCACACTGATGAGCATGAGATACAAGTACAAGTACTGAGGAACTTATATGTTCGTAACAACGGACGTCAAGGCATTTAAAATCTAATCCATGAGTCGGATATATGATCACCAAAACATACTAAGTGAATTCTACTCATATTAACTATGATAAAGTAAGCATCAACACAATCGACAATAACCTACGCATCAAGTGGATTTATACATTCGTGAAATGAGGTCAACAGTTTTTAGGCAATAACAAGGCTATAGAATCTACTTCAGAATACACAAACGAAGAAATTTCGGACAAGAAATTTAAATCCTATTAAATCATGTGGATTCACATTGAAGTCAACGAATAGACTTTGCGAACTTCTTGCTTGTTTATTCCCTGCTGTCTAAGAAAACGCGTAACAAACGGCAAGCAACAGCGAAATACAAAAGTTTGAAACCAGTTTTTAAAAAGTTTCTTAGACGATAACATATGAGATGTCAGTTAGTGTTTGTTAGGTTACAACAAACCTTGTTGCGTTATATAGTAATAGCGGTCCTTTGAAACCGTCCAGTTATTCTGTGAGTGACTGAAAGAAGTAAAATGATTATATCTAACACAATTCTTACCATTATTGCATTAACCACATCATCATTATTGTTGATAAGCGCTCGAATAGCTTTATTGCGGGAAACACCAGCTTGTTGCATGATAAGTTCAACATCTTTGTCGTCTAATCCAGTGGCATCAGGCTTAACGAGACCATTGTATGAATCAAATGTTGTATTACCTGTTCCTCATCTTCAGACTCTTCTGCAATAGCAGTCTTAGAGACAGAGGAGACCGTATCTTTTGATAGTCCACTGGATGTTCCTAGGTCAGCGCCTCCCATGGCTTGACTACGAAGTTTTTCCGCTGCAGCTATCTGAGCTTGTGCCGATATATCTTCTGCCTTAGCCTCGCCGAATATTATGTATGTATCCGAGGCAGAAGATTTATATACCTCAGCTCTGTTGATCACAAACATGATAGATTTCGCTTTCCGAATAGTTACGCGACAAACTCCCTGCACCAGTTTTAGACCCAGCTTCGACATTGCTTTTCTAGCTTTTTTTTCGCTCCTTGACTGTTTACACCGGCTGAGTAGGTCGTCAGTCATGTGTGATACTTTGGCATCACCCTGGCCTTTAGAATCTTCTACTTCTGGTGCAGAGTCATCTGAGTCACTGCCAGAGTCTGAAACCACATTTTTATCTTCTAGCTTATTTGCAACTCCAGGAACCATTCCTAGTTAACAAGGATTAACGCACGGAATCCCAGTCTTGAATCCCACTTCGTACGTCCTCAGCAATTTAAACAACTTTAGACAAAAATATAAAATTAGGAGAATCAGACAGACCATTATGTTCGTTCTTTCCTACACGTATCCAAAATATTATGATAACTTTGGATTAGATTGTTGAAGGGTACAAGTGGCTATTATAATGACGGTGATTTGAAAAGCAGAAGCGAATCAACACATGTGTTCAAATATTACATTTTCACCAGCGTGGATCTTATCCAGAGTCTGAAGACTGCCTTCAGAGGGGCCCGGACCAGAAACGCTGCAGACGAAGGATTAAGTGAAAGAACAAGAAGCGACCATTACGACCAAGTTCGAAACCATACGTATGCCCAACGTAGCCGGAACCCAAACATCGACTGACTGCATTGATAAGAGCGTAGGTGATGAAGCCAGCTGAGGTCGATGGTACCAACCGGACGATGGTCGTAGTCGTGAGCTGAGTATACAAAATTGAAAGAAAAAGCGAAAGCGAAAGGTGTAGCAAGCATGTAATGAGGTAGAGTCCTATACGCTATCTGTTGCTAATTCAGAGGCTAATCTCGAAAATGTACATGTAGATGTACCTGGGGACCGGAACATGAGACGGTAGTCTCGTACGTTTCTCGTGAGCCTGCAATCTCATCCGAAGTCAAAGGCAGCATGATCTGATTATCTGGACGTGAGACCGGAATCTCATACGTAGATAGTGCAGATGACGCGTGTTGTTGATTGGAACGTGAGAATGAGGTCTCTGATGTATCTAGCGTTGGGTAAGGAGTAGATTTAGGGATCCCGTCAGTGAGTTGGTTGGGGCTCTTATGGAATGTCGACTCATCAGGTACTGCACTGTCATCGACTTGTGCTGGTTTGAGATGATCAGTGCTGACCATGTTCATCAGCCCTGTAGGTCTTTTCGTAACGAGAGATCACGTGAAAAGGTCCTTCGCAAGGCCATTGCAAAGGTTTGCGTACCGAATCTACTCATATGAAAACATGTGAAAAGGTTAATAACTTTCGAGGAAGAGCGACCTGTCGATGCCATATTCGAGTTGACACCGGAGGCAGTGTTAGCATGTACGCAGATAGTCGTCTGACGTTATCTGATATACATAGTAGCTGCTCCGTGGTGTAGACGATTCCCCGGGTATAAACAATCGCGTGCCGAATAAAAGTTCAGAGGCGGAACATTGAATATCTGCCGTTACTGCTATGTAATCGCCGTGTGGTATCCAACTAGTGTCATCTTTTTTGCTAACCGAGTGGAGAGAAGAGCCCCAAGGACTATGAAAAAGACGAAGTAATACATATAGCAAGTAAGTTGTCAAACGAACGGCCAGATGTATCGTGCAGTGATGGGGCCTAATAAGTCTTCGACAATCTATGAAGGGTACTGAAGTTGAGACAACGATAATCAGGGGGTACGATTGATCGAGGTGCACCACGGAAAGTAGGACCTAAGCTAGTCACGAGAGGTACTTCCTGTCTCCGAAGGGATCTAGATTGTTGGGCTTCTGTACAGGAGGGATCATTTGCCTTGGCAGAAACCATAGCAGAAAGTTTAAACACCGGTAAAGTAACCGCATTCACTTGGATACTTCAGAGAGCATCGGAGACGTATTTCGATTCGCCTTTAATATCACGGAGGTCTATCGTAAACTGAGAGATGTAGTCCAAATATCTGCACTCCCATGGTGATTAATAGTCAGAGTTGGTATGCAGAGCATACGTTAGAGGCTTATGGTCAGTGATGAGGATAAAGTCGCGACCTTCTACAGCGTTCCGGAAATGTTTGATGGCACAGTAGGCTGCTAGCAGTTCTCGCCTCCGTGGGAGCAAGGCTTCGTGAGTAAAATTCGGAAGGTTGCCAGCTTCCGAAGATGTTTTGTGGCACAACGGCTCCTATTGCAAAATCTGAGGCATCAACCGCTATACTAAACGTGGCTGATGGGTCACGATTGGCGAGGAGTTCGACTTGAGCCAAAGGCGTTTAGATCTCTGGAAACGCAACAAGCGCTGCATCGTTCAACTCTAATTTACGCGGATTACCGCGAAGTCGGTAAATTGTTGTAACCGTCCTCCTGCTTGTGTGATGAAACGTCGGTAGAAGTTAACCAAACCGAGAACTGCCTTCAGTTCCTTGAGTGAGGACGGTACAGTGTACCCCATGATTGCAATTACGTTCTATTCACAAGGTAAAATACCCTCTTTCTCAATGACGTGAGCCGAGAATTTTACATCTGGCTTGCCAAGTTCACACTTGCCCTAGTCGACTATTATTCCAGTATCCAAAAGGCGCTGGAATAGGAGTGTTAGATGCTGATAATTTTGATCTAACTTTGATGATGCGAATATCAGACCATCAGCATAAACGTGAACAAAAGCAAAGTCTCATACTATGCTATCGATATACCTTTGGAAAGTTTGAGCAGCATTTCATAATCCAAATGGCATTCGTACGAACTGAAACAATCCACAGGGACTCGTGATAGCTGTTTTCTCAATTTATTCGAAAGCGAATGGTATCTGATGATTTACTCGTACCAGATCAATCTTAGAATAAACAGTTATGCCCTTACGATAGGATCTCCTAGAGAGGCTTAATAAAGTGAGGGAATTTCGCGAATAAAGCGTGGAATATGTCGTCATGCGAATGAAATACACCTGTGGTACGCGTTCGTTTGGGCTCAAAAGCCCATGAATTCGCTGTTCGACGAAGTTTCGACTAGCTACAGCCTACGTGAATGGACTAGCGATTCATTGTGCTGAAGGAAATCGGTGCCGAGCATGGCTATGAGAACATCGGTAGTGATGAAAGTCCATAGATGCTGTGGCCAGTAGCTCAGGTCGACCGTTAGCTGTAATTTACCATGGGTCGGAATGACCAAGCAATTCGCAGCGCATAGTCGAAGCATTGTGGCCTGAGACTTATCGTTAGCAATCGATACGACAGAAACTTGGGCACCTGTATCTACTTGATACCTGGCGTTAATGCAATATTCGTGCATTTAAAATAATCAGCCAACCTGAATTGAGGGGCCGGCGAATACTGCCGCAGTTACTCGTCAGCACGGGAGTTTCCCGCCTTGTAAGAGCAGGGGGCCCGAGAGTGGCGGGACCTGAAGGTACGATGGAACCAGCATAAACCTGTACTCGCTTCTGAAGCCGCCTTTTGGCGTGGCTTGGAAGATGCCAGCTTAGGGCAAGTACTTACAGCCTTGGACGATTAAGATCTAGCTCGGGAGAGTGGTGCTCTGGAATAAGATAATGGTCTCGAAACTTGAGACGGCAATAAACGCAGCAACCCAGATCTCCTTGAACTGGGGAGCGACCAGCACCAACGTATACGTTCGTATGTTGAGGCGTCCTAGTCTTCACCAACGTTTTGTCTGCTGTCAAGGCAACCTGGCTAAGTGGTGTGTCTCGTAGGCACAATGCGAGCTAGTAGGGATTCAAGCCACAATTCTTTGACTATCTCAAAGTCAGCTGTCGTAGGTCCTGCCAAAGAGTGCAGGCGCGTGAGGTGATGGCTCGGTTTAGCATCACCCAGGAGGGGACGTGCTAATAAAGTCCTCGATACCTGAGAATCACCTCCTTGAGAAGATCGGAGAATTCTGGTACGTTACAACTGAAGAAGGCCTCATGGACAACAATTATGTGGTCCCTAGGTAAGGACTCCAGTGCACTGACATATTTCTGCCACTGGTCCGTCATATGGCGGATCTCGAACTGAGCTTCTATCCCCGCGAACCAAGCTTCTGGTTCGTGGGGAATGGAAGAGACAGATCGAAAATTAATAACCTGTATCTGGGAGTCTGTTATGTCACCGTTATTTTAAAGTCTATCCACCATATCGGAGATTTGTTGCGAATATAGTGTATATATCAGGAAATATCGATATAATAGGGAGTGTTTCTAGTAAACCAATCGTGTTCTCACAGTAAAACTGGAGTCACTACAGTCTCAAAAACAGATCGTTAGGGATAGTTTTCTTCAACGGACGAATTAAGTCCCGACATTATTTTTGTCACAGGAACATGGCTCATTGTAGATATAGACAGTCAATCTATCACTAGAAGATACAACCGTATAAGAAGCGATAAGGTTATAAATCACAAAGAAAGTCTGATTACTATTTTAGGCATAACTTGAATAGAGCTTAGGATCTCGATGTTGGCTTGCTGTCAACTATTGTCCAATGTACAGTGTATCGCGTAACTGACAGTGAAAAAAGCACCTTACTTTAAGCTTCATATATATATATTTTGCAAGCCCATCTACTCCACTCTGTCCCATTATCTAGCAGGCTAATTTCCCACCGTTCAGAGACCATGCAATCGAGTCTGTAGCATCTCCGCTCATCCCATTATCAAGACGTAAGTTCTCACATTACCTTCCAAAAATCTATAGAGAAACTCAAAACTGCTGTCCGACGGATAGGACGGCGAAAGAAGAAGAAACCTTCTCCAATAAAAACTAATCAAAATTTGAGGGCTACTCAGAGAAGAAAACGTAAACAGATGTGTGGTCAACCTGTCTAAACAACATCTGACGATAATAGGAGGACTGCTCCTCTAAAAAGGATTGAACTACAATAATAATAATAATAATAATAATAATAATAATAATAATGTAAGTGACGCTTCGAAACTCGAATTCCTCGTCACACCGGATTCATCATTCAAAATTGCCTGAAAAAGTGATGAAAGTCAACAAGAAATATGACAAACTAGAGTGCCATTATTCCGACATAAGAGAGGCAACACTCATCTAACAGCACAAGAACAAAAACATTTCAAGAAACTCAGGACCAGGGAAGATATTGTCATAGTTCCTGAAAACGAAGGTCGCACTATAGTAATTATGAACAAGGAAGAACATGTCAGGAAAGTCAAAGAACTACTTGGTGGGAAAAGTGTAAATAAACTAATAAACACAAGCCCAATAAAACAATTAAACAACCAAATATCAAGGACTCTCAACAAGCTTGTCAAACCAGGAAATTTATGAAACAAGAGCAGTGGAGAATGAAATCCATTGGACCAGTTATCTCACGGTCCTTCAATAGGCCAAAACTACACAAATGCAACATTGCACTACGTTCGATCGTACCCGCTGCATCCCCAACGTACAGATTATCAAGACAAATCTCAAGAATATTGGAGCGGTTAGCGGGTTGATGCAATCACCTCAATAAATCTCCCGTACACTTTTTGGATAAACTCAAGGAGATTCAAATCGACAACAACGAATGGATGATATCACTCAACGTAGCGTCCTTATTCACCCTAATTGAACCAGGCTTAGCAAAATTACCTATGCACTTGCTTCCAATCAACGACACGAACCTCCCAAAGTGCATAAAAATATCAAAGTCTAGACCCCTTGGATGTGTGCTCAATAACGTATTTTAAGTTGAACACCAAAATCTTAAACCAGGGAACAAAGGAACACCTATGGGATCGACACTATCAGGACGTATCGCGAAAGCCACGATGTGGAAACTAGGAAATTTGGTTTTAACAGAGATTATACCGAAAATGTGGATTAGTTATATAGACGACATATTCGTCATCATTAAAGGGAGAAAGCTGGAGAACACTCACAATCGGATTAGCAACGTCTTTGATGTCATAAAATTCACAATGGAAAGGGAATCAAACAATAAACTGTCATTCTTCTAAGTACTTGTAGTGACTCCTCTTTTATGAAGAGAACGCGATTGGTCTAACAGAAACATTCATTATTATAACAGATTGTACCAGTGATTGTGTTACTTTACTCTTAGTTTATTCCTACAAAGTAGCAAAACCGAGGAGTTTCTATGGGCACGACTTTGGTATTCTTTCGATACCGCGAAACCGCCAGCAAATATACTCCTTCATCTGTACCATCTCTTATTCTTTGTTTTGGGGTTCACAACGAGTTAACACCAGAATGTAATTGGTCTGTAGTATTGTTTATCGTCTACCTCGACTCGGACCATAATTTCTTTTAAATAGGGTAAGATGATCCGTCTGTTGTTTCCTGCACTTGATTTATCTTCTGCTAATGGTTTTAGTTCATATTTCCTGATAAATTTGCGCGTATAACCATTCTTTTGAAAGATAGTCACCGGATATTTTGCTTTGTTTTTTGTGCTTAATATGTGCTTCAGTGTGTTTTTAGTCTCCCGAACAAAATTGATTTTGTGAGTTCTCTGTACCATCTATTTTAGGAAAACATTTCACACTGCTATTTTTAATTTAGATCCCCTTTGGTCTCTGCGTTCAGTAGGTCTCCAGATTTTGAACGGAATTAAGATCTCTTTCTTGATACAGTTCGCTATCAAGTAGAAACAAAAGATTCCTGTCTTTTCTTTTCTTGTTTCAGAAGGTAGACTTGGTGCATTCGACATATTTGTATTTTTAAGGGGGCCTTCGGATCACACCGTAGGCTTTGAAATGTTTGCTGCATCCAAATCATAGATAAAAGTTAATATGACATTATAGGACAGACCGTCAGCTGCTTCTGTTCATGAAGCTGACTGCTTTTCACTCCTACCTAAAACTATATCAGGAACATGATTATGTTCCATTGGCTGTTTTGCATTAAATTCATATTTTATATGACTGCATGACATACACTTTGCCGAATGATATTCAGTACATCTCATAATGTTCTTTTCATTAATCACTTTCTATGATCTGAAGGCGTCGTCATTCACTAACAAGTTGTCAAAACTTTTGTTACTGTTGACATATTTCGATCACATTGTGATGAAGCATAATAAGATATAAACCGGACTGTAGTTTAATGGATTTTTATGCAATTATATCATTTTAAACTCTGGTCAAGTTAAACGAACAGATAATAGCTCCTCTTAAATTCAAATGCACTTTCACTGCAATTAATTAGTTGTAATTTAGTTTAATACCTGCACATTTTCAGTCACTTGAAATTGTACTTAGTACCCAAGTAGTTCATTTCAAAACGAACTGCTGGTTATTTTTCATTCGTTCAACTTTATCAATATGTACGACTTTAATACTGTCTACTGATTTATTACATTCAAACTACGTACATAACTGAGACATAAATTAATTATAATATTAAATTACTTTTTGATGCTCCCCTTTTGCGTGCGCTCATATAGCAGTAAGCTGTTGACCATAGAGTGATACTTTATTTTTATTTCCTTCAAGTCATGAATTCGAAAACAAAACGCCTAATTTCACTGTTTATTACTCAAAAAATTGACAATGCAGTTGAACGTTAAACAATGTATGTCATTATTTACGTATAAAATATCAACCTAAGCGATATACTTGAATTAAAATGAATGTGAACAACTCTCTGACAGTTTTCCACTTTTGTTTTATTAGAAACACAAAAAACGTAATACAATCTGATTCCAAATATATACTAGTCAAATATAACTCGGCAATTCAAAAATCATGAATAATAAATGATCTGGAAATGTCATCAAGTTTCTAGCATTCATAAAATTAAAATAATGTTCCTGAAAAACTCATATTCGAGAAACACTAAAATAAGCCTTAGTATTGTAGGTTTCCGTTGATTGTTGTTATCAGTATTATTTTGGTGAAATTAACAGTTAAATATCAATAACATATGTCGCATTCTTTCTTCACTCCATTTTATAAAAAACACTCTCTAGATTTTAAAAAATAAATGATACTAAAGTAAACACTAAACAAAATATTCGTTTAAACTGATTAGTGGACATTCTTTCGCCAAACTGGTGCACCAACTGCATAAAGTCCTGCTGATTCCGGGTAATAACTTTTTGACAGATTTACAAGTGATGTGGCTAGGCTATAAACTTTCAGAATGAGGCATACAATGATATTGTTTATAGTCTCTAAAAACCGATACATAATAACACTGGATTAAATGGAACCATATTAACATGAGATCTATTTAGCACAAAATATACTGACATTTAAAACGATAGGACTCTGGGAGGAAGACATATCCAAAAAACTAGCCCTAATGCCAAAAAGGGACTTGGATCCTAGATTCCATTGCTGAATCGTATGCCAAGTTCAACATTCGTAACATTTAGTGTCAGTTTAGTTCATTATACTATAATGCTGTTTCCAGTTTGATTGTTCTCATATACTTATAACAGAATTAATAATTTTTCATTTGTATAGTACGCATTTCTTTGGAAGTATAGTCAATTTACAAATTTCCACAGCCATTTAAACAGAAATTGTCGGTCGTATCTTACAAATATATTGCAACAGTATTAAAAGATACGTGATATAAGCACTTAAGTCTGTTTGCTAAAGTTATAAACCGCGCTAATATGAATATCCCGAATCTAAACTGTTTTAATTGATTAATTTATAATCGGTTGCGTTTGCATGCTCCTGACAGTGAAGATTCCAATGTCTTACTATCTCAATTATTTTATACTTTGGTTATCAGTAGTCAAATTACAATAACCAATACTTCGTAGGCTGGTAAAAGTTTTGAAGCTTCAGGCAAAATAAACTGACAGCCACTTTGTCACCGAATCTTCAAGTCTATGGGGATGATGATTTTGTGTACAAGATGCAATACTGAAAGTAAACAGTTAGTTTGAAGACATTCTGCACTAACTGTAAAGCTGATTCTGTAAAGTAAAAACAGAACCATACAACTATGAATTATGATAAGCTTGCATGTATCTATAACTAATTCGTCCCTATAACAAGCAACCAGAAGTTATGGTTACCTCATCTTTGCTGACAATTGTATCATTAGATGAGATCGGTTATCGTAACTGATAGAACATAGTGACACTAATTGCCAAAACAGTGTGATAGATGTGAACAAGAACAAGACTGAAGTTCCTGAAGAGTGTGTCCAACCACTTAATAATGAAATTAAAGTGTCTGATCCTAATACCACGTTTCAAGCTAATTTACTGTATTTAAGATCGAAAACCTCCTAACTCAGAAAAAATAATGAACAAGATTTAGCCATAATCTGTCAACACGTATTTTGTCGGGAGTATGCTAACCAATCCTAGTTAAATCATTACTCTAAACACCAAATTAGTGAAAAGAACATAGAATTCTGATATACAGTGTTTGTTTGACATCAGATGACTTAAATATATTTATTGCTTTGAAGGGACCCTTGATGGCTAACTGGAGTTAGAAGTTTTTTATTGTTCAAAGAATATTCTTTAGATGCAACGAGGTATAATCCTCGTTAGCGGGAAGATAATGATAATAAGTCTAGACACCAGTTACCACGTTACGTTGGTGTGAAAAGAATTACTGAGTTAGTTAAACAAATGAAAATGGTCTTACTTTGAAGGCATGTATCATTCCCAAATGATATTTGAGACTCCTGAAATTTCCAATTATTCTTGAAATAAGAAAAACAGCCAATCTGCTATGATAGTATGGTCGGTAAAAATTAGCCCCCTAAGTGTAAGGATGGAACAGGATGGTGTCTTCAATCAACGATAGAAGCAGTCTTTTGGATCAAAACTGATACTCAAGCCAGAAGTAAATTCTAAATACTACGTCACAAAGCAGTCACTGAAGTGCGACTGTTGTGATATAATATGGTGAAAAATTAGTTACTTTTATGAACGAAATAAAAAATACAGCCAGTAGGAAAAAATGAGTCAAATGGTTGACTTTTTAATCTAATTGGACTTTATCGAATCGTTTTAATATGTACTAAGAAATATAGATCAACGAACAGATATTGTCCCTCATACTCAAAACAGATTTCAGTAGTACGTCAGGGTATCAATCTCTTGAGAAAGCCAACAACATTCTTACAGACTTGTCTTTTTGCCTCACTAGTGAGGCACTTACTTAATATGACAGAGAATCAGATTATCGAAAGTCGGCTATTATTTATCTGTAATGTTATGCATTACCACTTTCATCACGAAGTCTTTGCTTAGTTCGTACTTGTCTTAAATCATAGGCAAATTTACTGCTGACTGAATGATGAAAAAGATTGAAATATAATATGCATGCAGGAACATGCAGACATATTAATAAGTACTGTTCATTAAAAAATTTCTGATATGAATCATGACTACGTTTATACCTGCAACTTCCACCTAGTACATTTCAAGGTCAAAAGTGGTTAAAGCCTATCAAGAGAGATAGGAGAAACCAGTAGAATTATCCAAAAATCAGACCTCACCCTGAAACTTCGTGCCTAGATGGCTGTGGCTAAACGTACTATTAACTGATCATACCAATAAACCAATAAATGTCAAGGTCAGTATTATGATGTTTGCGTTAGTGATTTGCACAGACTACGTTTGTGATATTTAGTTAGGGATGACTCACAGCTCAGTTATAATAATCACATGAACTCATAAGCTTTGAAATAGGTTTGGATATGGATAGTGATAGTCGTCTAGTTGTGCAGATGCATGCACTTCGGGTTTGATTTTGATTTCTCAAACACTGATTAACATTGATTAACAAAATTTTGACAACTGATTTACGGCGGTCATACCTTGAAATCGTTTAATTATTAATTACGTTAATAAGGTTTGTTTTAACATACAGTTAGCATCTTATTTGTAATTAGATTTTACTAATTTGAGGTATTCTATAATGGACCCTTTATTCACAACTCAATTAAAGATAATATGTACCCTGAAACGATATCAGTTATGTATGAAACATACTATATAAAGACCATAATAGTATTGTAAATGAACTTAAAGAAAATACAAACTGCAAATTAGCTTCAGTTTGTTAGTGTTGCTGCGAGAATTTGATAGCTTTTCGTTTTGACAAAAATAAAATTTTTGCGGAATCCAAATCTTGAAAATATTATTTACACAATTTTAAGTCATTCATTTCCTATCAGTGTTGATTCCATTTTGTGACTTACGAAATAATTCTAAACATTCATTCAGTACATTCAGGCTAAACACCACAAATAAAACAAAAATTGACAAATAATAGTTTTATTTTACTGAATCGCGCTCATCATTTGTATCATAAACCGACTTCAAAATTGACAGTCGTTGAAGGGAGTGTTGGATATCCGTTTTGTCCCATTAATGCATATCCGAAGCCTGACCAAGAACGAGGCTCATGACCTTCTGGCTCCGAAATGAGTTGATCACCTTTAGACCAATCGTTTGACAACCAACAGTTGACAGTTTCAACTTCAATCATTTTGTTATGGTGACCAACTATCTATCTCAGACTTAATAGAATAGAACTCAATTACAAATATAGAAATACATCTTAAAGTTAAGATTTACAGTTCTGATTTTAAAATGGAAGTACTGTGATAGAAAATAATGAAGATACAAACAGTAAAATGTAATAAGACTATGAACAACCGTATGGGAGAACAAGAACAAGACGGCTTTAAAGGTAATTGTGTGGTTCTACAAGAATAGCTTAACTAAATAAAATGTGATTGTAATTAGTGACTAGTTTCGAAATGAATATTTCGACGTTCTGGTGAAACGACGTCATTTATGGAACCAACAGAGTCAAGAGTGAGACAGTAACTTATCAGTGATATTGAATGGTAGCTGCTCTGGATTTTGACGGACAATGTTACCTTAGGATACCGATTCAGTAACTGAAATATATCGTATATGAATGAACAACTCGCAGTATTGATTCCGGTCTCGTATGTCTGAAGAGCTTTGCAGTGGAACAAATCTTTGTCCAAAACTTCTTGAAAGAACATTAAGATAAGTTTTAATCATCTGGTGGACAGATAGTGCCAACTTGGCACACGGCGATAAAATTAGTACGTTTCATGCATTTATATAACATCCTGTGAAAGAGGCTGGTTTCGGAAACTGATAAAATTCACATAATATAGCTTTGGTAGTTAGTTCTCAAATCTTTAAATCTTCTCCTAATTTCATTCTTTGTAAACGTTAGATGAATTAATTTATTAAGACAAACGATTCACTGTTCGAAATACAAATGACTCGACTAGATGAAACAATTATGAAATATTACAGTCGTTGATAAATTTATTGTTAAACGAGAAACATATCCATTCACAGTTTTAAATTGTTTTGGGTTAGCCACTATTGTTAACTATCATAAGTTTTTAAAAAATTCATTTCACTTAATATATAACAGAACGTAATAAAACGTAGACTGAAAATTTTTAGTTAATTTATTAATCATATGAAAAATGAGTATTTTATCATAAACACCTCTAATTAAGGTCAGTAAACATTGAACCGAGAATAATTCAAACAGGAAATGACAGATAAATATATAAATACTTCGAATCATTATATTCTTTGATTATAAACATAATGTGATAGAGAATTAATTGTTTACGAAAGCCTGAAATAACAACAAATTTTTAAATGAAACATTAACGGTCACTTGTCCATATTGTTATTTATATTGAAAACAATAATTTGTTGAGTAATTTTAGAAAAACTTTTCATAAGTAATGTATACCATTTACTGAGAACTTGTCTCTTGCTACTTTTTACGATTACAGTTTTTCAATGTATTTCATTTGTAGGCTTTTACTCGGGATCCACTTCCACAGTGAAGATGGCTTGGTGTTACTTACAATTTCTCATCCTACCTGTTACTGGCATTCAGTAATCAAATAGTAATAATAACTTACTTCACAATAACAGAAAAAGTAATGGGCAGTTATTTTATTCTTACTTGAGAACCTTTAACCAGTTCAACCAGACATATTGAGACTAAGACAGCTGAAAAAGGAGTAGGAAAATAATCAGGATATATCATGGAGTGGCAGTGCTAGAACATAATGGTGGTCAAAAGGTGATGTACTGACCGAACAATTTAAAGATACTGGTTTCTAATCTATTTTGATACGGATGTGCAGTCTTGAGGTGTTTTAAACTTCCTAGTTATCAGTAGTTTTCTGGCTGATGATATAAACCATATATGAAGTGGAGAATAACCAAGAAAATTTTGTTCTAAAATTAAACGTTCTTGGAAAATCACTTTCAGATAGCGCTAGTTAAACGGAGTAATGCAGTGAGTGTGATGACTTATTCATTGATCAATTGTGTAATCCAGTGTATAATTTCCACTAATCATAAACATATATATATATGAACATAAAAGATCTGTATGTCAAATAAATCATTTTCCATAAATACAACAGAACGATCACAATACAAGGATTGACCAAATATTTACCAACAACACAAAAAAAACTTAGTTATGTAGTAGAAAGTTTACGAGATCAAAAGAAGTTAAAACCGAGAATTCTAATTTATTAGCATCATTTATTATTATTATTATTAAGTAACTCGAAATGAATTGTCATGAGTGTCTGTGTGCAGTAACATGTCTCAAAGATTTTGATTAACAGCTGTAATTGTAGTATTGATAATTTATGTGCGGTTACACAACAGAAAGAAGAGTGAGGTCTGTAAGGTAAACTTAAAGATTAGAGTGAAGCAGTGACTTTTAATAGCATTTACCTAACCGATAGATGCTCAGAAAACCACCCATTACAGTTCTGAATATGATGAGGAGCGAAGTCAAACTAAAAACAAACTGATAAGAAGCCTTCTCAATGATCGCGAACGCTGGTGGGTAGCGAAAGCAAGAGAGATGGAAAAGTCAGTGCAGTAGGTCACAATAGACAATCATACAGACATACCAAGGAAACCTGAAGATAGGACTATTATTCACTCTCAATCCAGGAGATTGGATCGATGGGCAGAACACTATCAGAATCAGTTCAACTGGCATTCAGCCACACTTCGGTTACCCACGATCTCCAGTCAACCGACATGGCCAGTTGATGCAAGTCCTCCGACTCTTAATGAGGTTAAAAAGGCTATAGGCAACTTGAGGTGAGGAAGAGCAGCAGGCCCTGATAGATTGACCGTTGAGATTTTTAAAGCTGGTGGTCCAGTTTTAGCACTTAGATTGACTGGTATACTTGGCAGAATTATCTTAAATTTTCAGACATATACAAGTTATTCATTCTCCCAAGTGACAGGTGGCATATAATTTGAAGTAAACTTTTAATGAGACTTTTCAATTGCTTCATCAAATCATACAGAAATTCATTTACACCTAAAAAATCATAATTATAAATTGCAATTTATCAAATCCATCTGTTATAACTACTATGATATATTGATATTAGTAAGCTTGATATTTTTTCAGGGACGACCAAAATCGATTAGGAAACCTGATATCTTTTAAATAACTTATTTTTCCAAACATTAGTTACCTTGTAGTTTTTAACAATGAGTTATCTATGCACTGAAAATTCACATATTCAAAATAGTGCACTTAAAATTGATTCATTTTATATTTATATCTATTTTGTGAAACACCGACTAGATGCAAAAAATTTTTTTAACCTTTAATTATACTATTTTCAATATACATTTATAATTGTTAAGAACAGAACTAATAGTATAAATATTCAAAGTATACCGTCTTCTGTTTTGTGACTAACTACTTAGTGAGTTATTACTGGTTGCCTTGTTTTGTTATTAAAAATAAAAGGCATAACAAATGGAAGAATAAAAAACAACGTTGAACTGTCATCTACTCAGTCAGTCAGGTATAAAGTAGAACTTCGTACGTAAGCACATCAGTTCAAATTGCTATACTACATTAGCACAAAGAGGCAATTGTCAATTCCAGTTCCATAGTGTTAGAGGTAGTAGAATCATGAACAGTAATGGAGAAGATTAGGAAACGAAGATGTGATTCGGGAAGTGTATTCCAGTTAAATAAATTTAAAAAGCGAAACTCAGAAGATTATCATTTGAGAGAAGACAGAGGATGGATACACTTGCGCCATCACATACGACTTTTAACCATGTTATTCAAGGTCTCTAACCAGCGGTTACTATCAACTTGCGAAACCCAACCAGGTAGTCTACACCTAACAACATGGCTCACTCCAGTTGTCGGTAAATTCATCGGCTTGTATCGTGTTTTGGTTCGACCTCCCATAAATATCTTCCAGCCTACAAGTACTCCTATGACAGTCCGTCATAAGCTCTGACTCGACCAATAGTGTTCGAGTAGAGAGCCTGCATAGGGTTAATGTTCTTCTTTGGTACTCCTTTCAATGACAGACATTACCACGGAACCTAACGACCGACACAGTCAGATGCCATCTTAACGTCGAGAAATCAAACTGTTTTAGACGCCGACATATGTTTCTGTGTTCTAGGATTCGTTGAAGTGTGAATATGTGGTCTACATATCCCTGTCCAGGTCTGAACCCAGCCTGGTTTTCTCAGGTCTGTTCTTCACGAGCTTTAGTTTGGCGTCAAAGTATTTTCAAGGCTAATATTTTAGACACTATATTATTCAAACTGATCCCTTTTTGATTGTCACAAGAGGACCTTTGTCCTTTCTGATAAATTGGGACAATCTGTGATTGAGACCAGTCAGATGGGATTACGTCCAGTTCCCATATTCTACCGAGGAACTCAGTCAATCTAACTGCTAAAACTGGACCACCAGCTTTAAAAATCTCAACGGTCAATCTATCAGGGCCTGCTGCTCTTCCTCACCTCAAGTTGCCTATAGCCTTTTCAACCTCATTAAGAGTCGGAGGACTTGCATCAACTGGCCATGTCGGTTGACTGGAGATCGTGGGTAACCGAAGTGTGGCTGAATGCCAGTTGAACTGATTCTGATAGTGTTCTGCCCATCGATCCAATCTCCTGGATTGAGAATGAATAATAGTCTCATCTCCTGGATTTGATCGACGGGTAGTACAACAATGAAATAATACAAGTTCATTGTATTTTCTGAAAAATTACGATTACTTGGTTATCTATCATTTTTCATGAAAATGTTTCCTGCTATTTTCAAACTTATCATTATATTCATACCATTGTTATTACCAAAGTTTAAATAAGTTCACTGCTGATGCAATTGACTAAATTCTAATTAGTTTTTCCAGCACTAAGTAGAGAAGGAAATGAAAGGCGAAAATTTCCATTACCGATATGATCATTGATACTGAAATCTAGGCCCATGCAGCTGACGAGTCCGAAATAAAAGTAAATGTTTCTGGATTTGAATTCTATGCACCATCTCATCTTGGTAATAAAACAACTATAATTGTACCAAAAAAAGTTAAGCAAACAGGATTCATTTTAATCAGTTAAATATCGTGTTATATCATCGCATTCGTCACAAATAATCTATTTGTTTTCAAATTAAATGTGATAGTCATTATTTCAGAAAGCTAAAATTGTAAGAAAGCATTTAATATGAAATGTCATCAACGAACGTTTGAGAACATTACTTATCGTTATTGTTGTTATTATTTCCATTATAGCAACTGTCCTGTGAGTTTAGTGGTTTATTCCCCATATGGGGTAGGAGACTAAAGTAACTTCCGATGATAACTAAACAGTAATGGTCGAAAAATTTTAAAAGCCTTTAAAAAGTAGTATAAACTACTGTTATTACTACCTAATATTAAGAAATATATGGTACATATAGTTAAAGAGTTTGCCTACTGTTACTATCACGATAATAATTACCAATTATTGTGAGTAAGAAGTATGAACTAATTATGTCATCCAGAATGATCATTAAAACACACATTTCTACGAGAATAATATCATTAAATATATTCACAGGAGTAAAATATTTCTTCTATCATAAATAACTTTTCATCTTATCACTGGATAAACTACATTTACAGATTCATCTATTTAAGCATGATTTACTCCATTCGTTTACTGTCCATTGAAGTATATGTACAGAACAGAAAAGACTAGCTTCAGGAAAGATGCTTCTGTATTTCGACCATGAGGAAGATGCCTAACACAAAAGCAGTTGCACTGATGCTGTCAAATGCAGCACAAGGATAATGAGAGATTTGCAAATGTTTGTAGGTTAAAGGTGGCACTATTTTCTCCTATAAACACACTCAAGGTCGCTAGTCAATCACAGTTACCATTGGAACAAAGAGCTAGATGTAAAAGGGCATAAATGTTTGGTAGCTGACTAAAGTTTCATATATGTTAAACCAAGAAATACTTCATTATATCCCTTTTTCAAAGAAAATGAATAGTATAGTCGTGTCATGAATTTTCTGATGATGAGTTTACCGATCGAAAGCAAAATATGTAACAATTCATTTAAGTGTAAACTATCCTTATTTAAATCCAAAAATTGCAATTTAATTATTAAAAAGTTATACTGAATGAATCTATCCCACTAAATTACACAAAACAATGTGTTTACTTAAAAAACTAAATCTAAATAAACAGGTCAAATGAAAATTTGAGCTAGAAATGAATAATTAAACATAAATGATCACTATTAACAACAATAAAATACATTTAGGTTACCAAATTTTTCATCTATTAAATGAACTAATAAGATGAATTGTTCACCTTGACGAATTTCATTACCTTAGAATTGTGACAGAACAATTGATGTAATTAAAAAACCCGAGTGAATAAAGTAATCTGATTGTCAGTTAACTAACCGAGTTAATAGATGAACTCATAAAAAATGTATTTATCAAAAGTTAAAACTACTGTTTGCCTAACTATTAGGAAATTAACATTATCAGAGTTGAGCTAAAAAAAGAACTTATTGAATAAAAAGTGATTGTTAAGGGATTAAAGTGAAGATTATGTGACAACTACTCGTTCTTAAGTTCTGAACGTCATATCATGTAATCTTTTATATTTTGTTGAATTTTGCTTAAAGGCTTGTTTAAACATACTACTACTAAACTAACTGATATTAAATTGTTAATGAAAGACTACTAGTAAAGAAAATGTGAAAAATAAAGTAAAAATATTCAATGTTTCAGTAACAAAAATTATGGACCATGTTTCTCTTCGATGACAGCTATAACTTCTAGGTGAGGACAATAATGAGAAGTATTCATTGAACTCAAAGCTTTGATATCTTTGATGATATTGGATTAAGTAAGTAGTTTATGTAAAACTGATCCCTTGGAAGTTAGGACTATTTCATAATCTCTTATCAAATAGGTAGCTACTAATACCTATTTAACATTTGATCAATAGTTTATCGTACCTTAAGCTTCCATTTACGTGAAACCAGCCAATTTAATAGCTATTAGCTAACCTGTTTCATACAAAACACATTACTTTTAGGTTAATTGTCTATCATTAACTATTTAAATCAACTAATCTTACAATTTTATTTAATATAAGGATAATAAAGCAGATAGTAAGCTTCTGCTTAAATGTGACTTCTTTCCAAATTAATGATCCAATCGATTTCATCTAGCTGAAAATGATCGAATTCAATGATGATTACACAATATCATGAGAGGCATAAATTTCAACATGTGAGGTATACAATCCGGTCCCGTTAAGCCAATCTAAAAACATAAGTCACTATTTGTAGAGTTACGAATGAGAATTAGTTAATTATCTTATGCTCAGTTATTTGATAGTTTATATTCATTCACTCGTCACAAAAATCCTTACGTCAGAAAGACAAAACTTCTTTTCTTTTTATTTTTTCTTCATTAATGATTATTGCATTAGTTAATTTCTCACACTCTCGATTACAAAAAAACAAATTAATCAATGTACATTTCAATTGTCTTGTGTAATTTTTTCAATCTCCAATCTCATCACATTATTAAAATAACAACCTATACAGCTCTGCTCTTCTCCATCTATATAACAAGAAATAAGACAGAACAATAATCATAACATCTGTTTACTTGAGTAATAAAATTAATAGAAACTTATTAAAACCTGTTATATTTCATAAGTGAATAGGGTAGTAGATTGTGATTTGATCAAATCAGTGTCAGTATTTATATCATGAGTGAATACATTATATTGAAGAGGCAACAACATGCATAACCATTTATAAAAGAAATACATAGAATATCAAGGTGGAAATGCTACATAAAAAAAATTAAAATTAACTAACAATTTTATTAGTGCTGAACGTATCAATAAAAATTCGTGGGTTACTCTTCTTACAAGTACCGTTTGAAAAATTAAATTCCCTCTATAATAATCAAACATTTCCTTGAAATTAATCACTCATATATATATATATTCTGACTAGTTGTGTTGATTTGAACGAAGAACATTCATTTCTTATTATTGGATATTTTAACCATAAGATATTAATACCGTCAATGTTTATTTCAAAATCAATCATCCAATTTAGAGAACTCAACAATACCAAAAGGTTTTACACGAGTTATGAACTTCAGACGTTTCACAATATAAGTTCATTTGATACCGAGTTGGCAAAAAGAAGTTGTAGGAAGCCTTGAACCCAAGATTTTTTGCATGTTAGAACGCGTTTTCAAAGCATATTTTCATTTGTACCATCAAGTTAGGTTATTTAGATCTAATCATCAGACTAAAACTTGATCAACATCGCATTGTTTTCTACATCTCGTTGTTTTTAATATTGATTTATTGCCAACTTAAATTATATTTCCATTTTAAAAACAATTTCTATCAATAATCAAAAAAAGTATTTCAGAAATCAAAATCTAAATGACTGAAAAGTCTTGTACTTAGACGCTCAGATGAATCCTAAATTTCTCTCCAGAAAGAACTATTTGGTCAAGGTATTTTTAACATTCATTCCAGCTTCTGAAAAATTTTTCGAGGAGCCATCTGGTATTCCCAATAAATAATCAGTAAGTATTTCCTTTGTGTTTGTAACTCATCAGGACTAAGGTTCATCATATGGAACTAGTTTTTATGACATATTTCTGATTTCTAGTTCTGGTGAATCATAACAAGTATTATAGAGAATAAAAACTACTATCAGAATACACCTAGATTGCACCATAGCAGTTAATCTTAAAGATGCAGTTGAATATCAAAATGATAGAGTAGATTTGTAGCTAAACTGGTTGGTTTTGGTACTGTTGCGTTCTTTGAAGTGTACTTTTACTTGAAATATACACTAATGATATTATTAAGAACGAAAATGAAAGATTCGCAATCAAACCAATCAGCTTAGAGAGTTTCTAAGTATATGATAGTAGTCATTAGCATGATTTAAAAAAAAAACTGTTTATATTATTATGCATTGAACATAAAATCGGTAGCATATACACACTATCATGTGAAATAACAAGATTAGTAACTTAGATGTGAACAAATCAGCGAATGAATAAAATTTATTTCACTTTCATACAATATAATTTTTATCCTAACAATAAGCATTCAATATCATGATAAACTGAGCTGACTAATCATCATTAGCATACTTTTCAGTAAAATATCGAAAGAAAAAGAGTGTAAAATGAATATGTGTATAGATTTCACAAAATTATGGGATGACTGAAAATGTTATTTGATCTCGATGAGTAATATGTATATGATTTTTTTTTACATCAAACATTTGCGAAACTTGACGTCAATAATTCTTATTACATGTGATTCATCTTTATACAGATGTACATGTTTCACTTCAGTAGTTACATTAAATGACCTAAATAGTTTTTTAAGTTCATCATTTTACATTCATATCAATGACAAATAATAGAATTTTTTAAAAAGGTTAAATAATTATGTTCTAGAAAAGAAAAAAAGTTCGCAATTCTTTGAGCCAAGTAACGGAAACATGTTTTAGTTAAATCTTTGATGTAACATGCAATCACACGCCAAAATAAATTTGTAAACTAGTTATTTGTATAAATCGAAAGTTTCCTCATTTACTCTTATCCATATTTTTTCCTAATCTATTTAATGGACAGATTGTAAGGACTTTTTTTACAATCTGTGAGACATTCTTGATTTCCGCTGAAATTTTTGCTTATCACGTAGTCTGAAAATGAAGCCTTGGATTAAACAAATAAAAGAAAAAATTATTAGTAACTAGAAGATTATATATAGCGTTGGTAAAAAAGCTTAATTGAAACACACATTAAAGTAATATCATAAACGCAGAAAAGAAAGCCATTAGATCTTATGTAAGCGGGCAAAAAATTTGCCTAGATTTACAAGTATAGGTATAAAAATTTCTATAAATCACTTCCTTTAATGAGAAAAGTGTATCACAAAAGGAAATGAGTATCACTTGCAAAAGTTATGGTGTTAATTACACTGGTAAATTGTAAACGTGTGAATAATATAAAAAGTTAACTTGAGAATTACACAGTTTTAGGAAGTTGAAAGTGTACTGTATGTACTTCTAAATGAATCTGTTTAGTTGTAAGAAAGTTTCCGAGTAGGGGATCAATTTACTAAGAATAATTTTTAATGGATTAATTTAATCCTTTATTATTGTGTAGTAACGCAAACACAGTTTCGACAAAGAAAAAAGTTGAGAATATTGTATGACAAAATAAGTGAATTTTTGACGTATAATATGTTCCTATAGTTTTTTTTATTGCAATACAATGGTAATCATTCTCTGGGTTATTTCCCTCTAAGTTCTGACTTCGCCGAATCAGATCGTATCGATGACAGGACTTTTGCCTACCGTAAGCTATCATCATTGATGGTGTGTCCCCGTGCATTTCTGCTTTGTTTCATGGTTTAGTGATGTTGATGTAATGTTTTGTTATTGTTCATTTAGGTTGCAGTAAATATAGACGTTTTGTAAATACTTTCATATAGATGCTGTGTATTTATTAAATAGCAAATTCGTTGTTTTAAGTTTTAAACTCAAGGATCCGAAGAAATACGAATAAATTTCTTGTAGTCTTATAGTTACACAAGCTCAAAAATTAGCTCCGTCAAGAGCCCCTATCGAATTACTGCCGGTACTAAGCACGAATAAGGAAGGAGGGTTGGGTCTAGAGCTAGAGACCTCTTACCGTAGAAAACTGAGTAGCTAAATATACGCTAACTAGAAAAAAAATAAGTTAAATCATTTTAATTCTACCCTGTCAGCTCGAACGCCTTCATTCAGAAGAGTTATGACGTCTCATGATGAAAGCCAAGTTCCTCCAGAGGTCACCAGGACGATTATCCTTCTCACAACCAGAGTGACTATCAAGTTACGTACACGGAATCTTCACGCAATGTAGAAGACCAAGAGAGTTATACAAGTTGCTGCAGAAATGAAAAGACACAATCTAGAGGTGCTTGCAATCAGTGAAACACGTTGGACACAGCTTGGACAATTACGACTATCTTCAGTAGAGATGCTGTTATACTCAGAACATGAATAATAAAATGCTCTACATACACAACGAGTTGCACTGATGCTGTCCAAACAAGCACAGCAATAAACATTAGCCAAACAACAGCACAGAAAGTCATGGCACAAGCAGAATACACTGAAGTAAACAAGCAAGTGAAGAGGAGCATCACGACCGACAGATCTAAATATGTGGAAGATCTAGCAATCATGGCGTAATAGGCTACAACAGAAGGCAACTTTGGACAATTGTATGATACGACAAAAACGTCCACTGGAAATTAACTTAAGCCAGAACGACCAGTGGAAGAAAAGCAAAGAAGGCACAGAAATCATCAATATTGCAGCACAGCGAAACAGATGGGTAGAGCACCTCAGCGAACTCTTGATTCGATCAGCCCCATTGAACCCACTTAACATCAAAGCAACACCCACGCATCTCCTAATCATTGTCGGTCCACAAACAATGTAACAGATCACCATGGACAACAGACAAATCAGTTTTTAATTAGTAAAACGGAGATGAGGAAGAAAAATAATCTCTACAATCTCCACTCTCCCTAAACATACACATTTCTACAATTCTCATGTCTAAAACATTACGTTAAATAAAAGTCTTAGTCTATCCAAAAGTAAAGAACGATGACTATGTTGATATTGATTACTTTACTCTTTTCATTGATGGTGTTCCAGTTGCTACGGTTTCCGTAGTGGTGCTTTTTATCAACCGTAATATTATTACTATTACTATAATCGAAAAAACAGATTGTTGAAAAAAAACAAAATACTACATTCTCGTTGTTTCTACATAAATTGATAGAACTGACGTTTTTGACCAGCTTGCCTACTAAAAAGATAATGGTATGTTATGAATTGCACATAATTTTGGACTTTTACTTAATCGATAGTAAGAACATTATTCATTGGGAATTTCTAGGATTGTGGAGACTATACAACGTCAGATTAGTTTACATCATAAACTGACATCAACTGCAAAACCACTGGAAACAAGAAAGTATTAATTATAGTTGTCTCTCTCGAATTCCAAATATCTTAGCAGCATGCCAGCCCCCATGACCTGACCGCAGATCTGACTCAAGATGCAGTGTTCGCAAATCATTAATCAATTGATTCCACCATTATTGTGACTGGTTTTACTATCTTGTGCAGTAATGACGACAAAAATAATAACAACAATATAATTTATATTATGCGGTCACCATAACTTTAAACAAATTCCATATTTTTATACAAGAGGGATTTGATCATTTTTCTTCTAGTCCATATTTCCATGTTTCCACATGAACACAATTATAGAACGATTACTACAAAAAATAGAATCGGCGATGTTATAATACATAACCTGAAAAGTATCTTGTATTACGCACCAGGCTTTTATTTGTTCTGCTTTCTGAGCGTATCATGCAATCCAAATTTGAGTGACACTCATCAATTTATCGAGTCATTGTGTGACGTAACGGTTGGATACTTACTTACTTACTCCTGTCATTCTCGATGGAGCATAAGTCGCCGACAAGCATTCTCCAACCTACTCTGTCCTCGGCTTCCCTTTCTAGTTCTATCCAGTTTTTCTCCATTCTTCTCACGTCTGTCTCCATTTCTCGGCGTAATGTGTGTTTTAGTCTTCCTCCCTTCCTTTCATCATGAGGGTTCCAAGTGATGACTTGTAATGCGACACCGTTGGGTGCTTTCCTCAATGTGTGTCCTATCCACCTCCATCACTTTTTCCCAATTTCTTCCTCCGCCGCTGATGTTTAATATTCACAAATATGTACTGTGAAGCTTTCGTCTAGTAGAAGCCATCAACATGCGTTTATTTACAGTGTCTCTTTTAACGTATGTTCAATCTGATTCTTCTTACTTTTCATGTGAATTTAATGCTCAACATCTCAAAATAGAAGTCAATCTTTTTGCCAGCATTATTTACCTATTTTTCAAAATACTATTTCTGAAGTGACAAAATTTGATCATACAGATGTTAGCAATTTCTTGAACCTTCGTTATGTCACTCTTTTAAAACTCATTTAGTCCACGTACTTTGTAAATCCTACATGTGATCAATTTTCACACTTTCCAAGCAATGCTTCGTTCTTTGCGCTGACTCATATCGTCAGCTGGAGAGTTTACCTAAAGTCGAAAATATGAAAATGAGTCATTATTCTAAAAAGGAGGTTCTTTTTTTAAGGAAACAATCAAAATTCACCAGACCAAGAAAACAAGTATTCATTACCATCAAGTTACCATTATTCATACCTTTTTCTCATCTGTATTGTTAACCGATTAGAACGTGAAAGCAGTTAACTGATTTGACCATCTCAGTAGACTGACTGACGTAGATTATCACTTGTTAACTGAATTCAAGCGTTGCCATCTACGTTATACATATATTTTACCGAACAGGTGGGTGAATGTTGGAGAGAGACATTAGACCATAAATGAAGCATTATTTGTAAATCGTTTATTTGCATGAAATGATTCATTCTTATAGCTGAATTTAATATATTTTATGTTGCTCTATTGACATGCTTACGGCAAACAGATAGCAACATAAAAAACATCCTGTCTAACCTAGTAATGATGGTTGCAATAAAGTATGTAACACAAGATGGTTAGATTTTCTAAATTCTTATCGATTTTAATTTGTTGTCCTACATGTGAGAAATTCTCTCCTTCCTTTTTTTTATTTCTTTATTCTATAGCTGACTATACCAGTAAATTTGCATCAATGAATTTAAAATAGTCGTATTTGTAGGTAAGTCAAAAAATATTTAGAAGTTCGGTTTTGACTTAACAACTAGAATTTTAAACTATTCATACTAGTGAATTGGATAAAGTTAAGTATATGCCTAAAATACAAAGTATTGATGGTAGATAACTTAAATGAATTGGATAGAAACCGTAAATATCATCGTAGATCTCGTTATTATTCATCAATACGGTTCATTAAAGCACTTTGTCAGTACAAAATAGAGTTCTCTGTTGTAGATTGGCAAGCGTTTGCCCATATAAAGTACCAGAATATTTAATTCGATAACATCGGAATCCAGATGGCGGTAATAGTAATAATTTTATCTTGCCTGCCAACTGTACATTTGCCGTAGAAATATCAAATGTATGGTATTATAAAATCTAAAAATATACATTAAACAAATCAGGTTACTAGGATACATTCAGATCTTGGGCATAAGCACTAAGTTTTTTAGGTTGATTTCTTAGGGTAAAATAATACCTGGCTGAAATAAAAGTTCAATTTATCTTTGACAAATATTTGATTATTTACTCACCAATCCAAAAAGAGTAGATGATCAAGACTTCTTAATATGTTATAATGTCAACGAATAAGTTAATAGATTGTAACTTACTAAGTCTATCATTATGAATTATGTTATGTTATGTTATTTTTACCAGACAGCATCGAAAACAAGCTGCTGTGGGAGAGAACAAGCCAGTTACGAACTGAAGAGGAATTTAGAAAAAGACATTGGAGGTGAATAGGACAAGCATCAGGGTAATCTTCAAAATGCATCACAAAGTAAACAATAACTCAGACTCATCAATGCCAAAGGATATGAGGAAGAACGCAGTGAGCCAGAAATTGGAGGGAAACATAAAAAGAATCAATAACATGTCGTAACAACTGAAAGAGAGAGTAGACTGACGGTCGTCAACTTGTGCTTCTCGAAAGGTAACAGGCATAAATAATTAAATAAATATTTTATGAAGACTTGTATATAAGTCAGCTTTAAACGGAACTGACTAAACTTTCAGTCAAATTTATTGATTTAAATCTTTAGATATCCATTGAATAAGACTATTTTAAAGGATTCCTTCTCAACAGGTAATAATATTAACCATGTAGAATTAAAGTATGTAATCATGATGAGTATTAACCAGTGAATATAATCGCACTCAATGCTGTAGGTCACTGCTATTTCATATTTCATGATAAATAACTAATCGTTTCGGTTAAAATACACTGCATCAAAGTTGCCATACGTATTTAGTTGAGATTAACATGGTCTGATGAACGTCTTCGTCATGAATTGACATCTGAAAATAAGTGTTTTATTCTTTAGTTCAGGTCTGCTTACCACTGTTAACTAGCAGTCTGCATTAAAATAAATTTACAAATTTCAAGTTTCAAGGGAATCGTGGCACAATTACATCACAAAGTCGCAGCTCACATTGCTTTAGCACAAGAGTGCACCCAACTTATGATACATGATAATCTTTATTCATTCTTATGTGATAGACGGCAGTTTGGCTACTTCACAGACAATAACTTTTCATTGGTAGTTTGAAAATCAATATTAAAACAGTTACTGGTAGATCCTCGGTTATCACCAAGACGTTTTGTAAGTATTTGTATTGTTTAACTAGTTATCTACTGATAGCTAATCCTTTTTCAGTAAATATCAATCCATAAGGAGAATTGTCTACACCTCAGATAAATGTTATAAAAATTTTTCGAGTTGTTTTATTTTGTTATCTGTCTGAATACCTGAAATTTATATTCGATGCTTCCGCATCCTGAATTTTCCTTCGTTGATATCTATAGAGAAGGAAATGTTTGGAAAATAATTGCATCTTCATAATATTCAAAATAACTGAAAAAGTTCTGCACCTACTTAACGGGGTTAAATTTCAAAAAAACTGAAGACAGTTCAATCAGAAAAAACTTCTTGATAATATTGTTTACTCAAACGATAACATCACATTCATAGTAGTTATGGAAAAACAGATAAATAATGCGCCGTTAACGGTGTTCGAAAAATCCAAATATAAATAATTTGCATAAATAAATAGTTTAGTAGTGAAATTTACAGAGATAAATTAAAAGGATTTATGTTGACATAGAATATATGGAGTGTGGTTAGTACTTTAATCTAATACGCACGTTTCGTCCTCTTTGGGACTCGTAAGCTGGATATACAGGACTTTCAGAGCTAATATCAACTCCGAGATTCGAACTCGGACGACGCTCATTTGCAAGACAAGCAAGCTTCTGACAGCCTTCTTTCAAATTTCTGCTGATCCTCTGTTCACTCTGATAAATTCCATATAGGTTGCAAGTGGATGTGTTCCAATGACCTTCTGAAATTACTGTTTAATTCATTCGTAACGATTCACTTCACATAAAACAATATTACGGACACATCAGTAATTATGAATTTTTCCTTGTTGTTATACAACCTTTCGCTTTTTTATATCGGTAAAGGATGGATACAAATTGTTTGACAGATAATAACGTTTGAAGGATTGAAACAACTCTTCAATACTATCTCTATGAATACATGTTTCTGGTTAGCGTTTTTTTTAACGAGTTAGTTTTCTGCGGAATGGGGTCACCAACCCCAAGCCCAACCCTCTTCCTTTATCCGGGCTTGGGATCGGCAGTAACCCCAGAGTGGCTACAAGCGCAGTTATCTCTGAATAAATACTATATTACAATATTGATGATTATTTATGACGGTTTATACATAAGAATAGCTTTACTATTTTTTATTTGGTATCATTTCATTTTGGTTTTTTGTCTGATTGTTTGTTACATGTTTTTAAAGAATTTCGATCCCTATCTTTATAATGCACCAATAGTTTATGACCAAAGACTCAGTGTAATACATTGTGTCGTTATTGTTGTAGTCATTAGCGCTACTGGTTAATTCTGTGATATTTGAATGATAAAATAAATCCATATGGTTATGTTCTGGTGAGAAATTATTGATTTCATAGTGTTTTGCTTTATCTATGCGTAAATGAATTGAAAAGACTGTTTTTAATTATAATTTGTTAAACACTGTAAATTTACTGACCTTTCATTAAACTCAAATAACAGAACCATACGATTCAATTTAACACATTTACAACATTAGGTATACTCTCAAATGTATAGGCCTTGTTCTTCATTGTAAAGGGATTTTATTGCTGACATATAAATAATAAAGTTATTCCCCTCGTCAACTTGGAGATTTACAAAAACAGTTTAGTTATTGGTTCGTGATTTGTTGTTTGAATGAGAAACACAGCTGTGTTTTATATGACCAAATGACCCGACAGGCACTCTTAAATCAAACTTGCTGCATGTGCTAATACCTGCCCTAGCTTTTGGACAAACTAGTTAACTTTTTACTCCCCTGATTCATCAATAACACGTCTTAAGACCTTGTCAATCACTCACTGATAATCTTGGTTGTTTTAACTTGAGTGCGTATGCGTATTGCCTACTTCGACTATCACATGTCTAGCTTATTTTTGTCTGATTATAAATACGTGGTGACGCCTCACCACATTGAGTTGGCGCCCTCGCCTTCTACATTTCGCCTGGCTTCTCCGCTTTTTATCCTCAAGTCTGCCTGAACGATTGTATGGAATTAACTTATGCAATTGAATTTGTATTTCGCACAAACGGAGTTCGCCTAAGAATAATATACGGAAACCAGATGAATGATTTATCTCAAAGCATATTCACTATGTTGTCCGAATTTGAGTCAGATTCCCGGCCACTAAAACAAAATCACGAACTGACATATTGAGCCAATCAGAAGTGACCTGACGAGAGGGACATTGGATGACCTTCCGAAAATGTTCTGAGTTCGATAGACCTCCTCTGATCTCTATCGTTTCGTTCAAACAGTTTGTCATTTGGGTGTTAGAACCTATCACATTCAGATCTCGACGGCGCGCATCGTAACTAGAGAACCATTGTAATTCTAGTAAGACAACAGAAAATGACGTAAGAAGACAGTGTTCGATGTGACATACAAAGACCAGTGATAAATCTGCTGGCTGAATTGGGGTTGAGTAGTGACGATGAGTCCCGAAGTGCGACAAGTCAGTTATGCTAATGCCCCCTATCTTTCAACATTTTTCCAATAGGTATCAGGTTACGGCGACAACTGTCTGAGTATAGCCAAAACTAACTCAAAGTTACGTTTCCTATTTTAAACAAATGATAGTTTACAGCTGGTAGTTCAAATCCGGACAGAATCTAGATGTGGTTTATCCTTAAATCGATTTTTCGTCATCTATTGTGTGATCAATAGTCTGCTAAAAAATTAATCCTAGTTTATTTTGGTTTATTGAAGGGTGTGTAAATCGTTGAGACTGCCTTTTATATTAAAATAGTATATACCACATTAGTATATCCTAAAATAAATTTGATTAAACAAAGCATTTGTTACGCAATTTTTCGGATAGATGACCACTGCTTCCATAAACTATTTCAGGCAAAAGTTCACTAATTAGACCTATTCTGACCAAGTGATTCTGGTAATCAATCTCAAGAATTTTGGTCTAGTTGAATTTAAACATCTCAGATATATCGTCTAATATTAATCCTGAAAAGTTCGAACGTATTAATCATTGGTGAATTTTATTCATTATTTTCTTTAAACTGTCTCTCCACGGTACGTCATAACTACAGGTATGACGATAAACTTAAAAAACTTTGTTTCATTTCTCCTTGTCATAATATTGTAACTTGAAAAAGAGTACAAAACAGAAATTCAGGCATAGCAGCACAATCACGGTGTTAAACCTGAAAAACTAGTTGAACTGATAAACATGGTGGACAACCAAATAGCTTGTGGGCTTTTGAAATATACATTATGTAGAAAAGGTTGAAGTCAAATCACTCAACTAGTAATTATCTGTAAGAGATAATTAATCACCACTCAAAATCAGAGGTCACAAAATAGCCTATGGGGAAGCGATTTTCATTGTCATGTTATTTACAGACACATCGGCTTGTATATAGTAGAAAATTAGGTAGAAATTTAGCCTTCAAGGAATAGGCAAGCATATATCAATCAAATTCGATGACTTTTATCTAATGGATACTGGTAAGAGACTTAATGTTTTCGGAATTATTTTGTACTACTGAAAAACATGGAGAATCTTACATACTTATTCTATATAGACCACTTTCATAATTGGAATACATTAAACTATCACCTTTCTAACCGTAACTGAATTTGTTCAAATAACTTAATGATCGTACTCTTTCATTTCATGAATACTTGGTAAAATAACACTGGACTGAAGCATGTTGATTATTTATTTTTAGATTCTGATCACCTCTTATTTGGTTAAACATTTGCCTTAAGTGTGATAGAAAGAACAAAGTCGATTATTTCAAGGATGCAGTTTTAAGTATCTTTTGTGAGCAAACATAATTTTCCATTCCTCAGAGGCGTTTATTCATTCATTTACTTGTTTTCTGCATTGATAATTCCACATCTGCACAAATCCAACATAAAAACAATCCTAGGATCATTAATCAATCATCATTGTTAGACCACCATTAGAAACCTGGAAGCACTGGACGGCCGTTTCGTCCTAGTATGGGACTCCTCAGCAGTGCGCATCCACGACTCCTGCTCCTCGCAGGATTCGAACCCGGGACCTTTGGCATTGTAGGCGAACGCCTTACCATCGGACCACTGGGCCGGCATCCAACGGTGTTAATGTCTAACTCTGATTGATCTAGGGATTTTGCGCGACCTCACCCATTTGTCTTTGGTAGTTACTGCCTACACCCGACAGGGTTGAACTCCACTGGTCACGTCTTCTCAACTAGAACTCCGAGAATTTCCTCACGAAGCTAGTCACCAGTGGAGTTCAACCCTGTCGGGTGTAGGCAGTAACTACCAAAGACAAATGGGTGAGGTCGCGCAAAATCCCTAGATCAATCAGAGTTAGACATTAACACCGTTGGATGCCGGCCCAGTGGTCCGATGGTAAGGCGTTCGCCTACAATGCCAAAGGTCCCGGGTTCGAATCCTGCGAGGAGCAGGAGTCGTGGATGCGCACTGCTGAGGAGTCCCATACTAGGACGAAACGGCCGTCCAGTGCTTCCAGGTTTCTAATGGTGGTCTAACAATGATGATTGATTAATGATTTCAAATGTGTAAAAACGCAAACCTCCAAAACTGTGCCCCAATATAATCCTAGGATCGTTTTCTAGCCAAACGCCTATCGTATTAAAGTGTTGATTCGTATTGAAATCTTAGCACTGATTGGTCTAATTTGTGCCGTTAGTCTCTGGTCCCATCTTTAGGTAATACTTAAAACGAAAGTTGGTCCACAAATCTTGAGTGGGAAAGTTATGTGGATCTACTAGTTAGTATTTTTACAGACCAGACGGAAAGTCAATGCTGTGTAGTCTTTGCAGTTTATACTGCTATGCCTTCCAACACGTTTAATTCTTCACAATCCCAATTTAGGCTAAACCACTTAACCTATTCAGTAATAAGTTCTAAACTTGATGATATGACAAGTCTCATCCGTGTGACGAAAATCAGCAAACACAAAACATTTGTCCAAATTCCAGTATGTGAACTGACTTAGGAATAGAATTAGGAGACGAGTAACTTCAATTTGGCGAAAATGATGGCCATAACACTTACTCATCCGATTCATTGTGTGACCAATCAAAGTAAAGCTGTTTTATTATTGGATGGATTGTGAACATCCAGTAAATACACTCAAGGTCACATTAACGAAGGGCACTAACTGTCCTAGATTGGCAGACAGGTTGTGCCATCATGAGATGCAAGCATTTTGATGCCGATAAAAGTTCATCGCAATGTTAGGCGCTCTGTATAATTCTGTTTTATAAACCCGACACAACACTTGGTGGATATTTAAATATTTAAGTAGTGGAATTCAAACCTTTGCATAAGTATTAGCAAACTTTTTTGTTTTCAGAATATTCAACTCTTCGGATTAGCATAAGTAAGTTACTGTTTACATAGTTTTTTTTATCTACAATCATGAATGTTATTAGTTTGAATTCTTTTTAATCTTACTATTATCACTACTTCATCGTTAGTAATCTTGTTATTACTGTTCAATCATTGTTGTTTAGTTGCGTATACATCATCGCAAGGAAACTCCGTAAAATATTTAAGAATAAATAGAATGTAGATTGACTTTATCAGTTCTGATCTGTTCAAACCAATTTTTGCTTGATCAAAATACCTTGAAAATCAACTGCACCTTTTATCTAAATTTATCACATCGATTTGAAGCGGTTTAAACTATTTCTAAGTACTGAAGTCGTTATTGAAATTATATCCCTTTAAACTTTGAGGAAATCTTAATGTAGAGCGTGAAGTTATCATTCGGACTTCTTATATAGAAAATAGATCTGTGGATCACTTGTAGTTGATCAGAAATATCTACCGATTTTTCAACTTGTCAATATAAACGGAAATGATGAAATGGCGGTAGCTGTTTGGCGTTTTTGGGATTCTATTATATTTAGCCTTACGAAAAAGGTGTAAACAATCGTCCATGTAATCAAGTTGTTTTATTCAGATGACTTCCTGAAACTGATGAGAGTCTGACAGTGAATGGGATTATTAAGTATCTAAACGGTTTGAATCAGTAACGTTAGCCAACCAGATTTAATCCATTAGCCGTGTACATGTTACACGGTTTAAATGACTAGCGGTCGCTTTGTTGATATTGGGAAAATTTATTTTACAGTGGTTCATTTTGTATACTTATAAATGACCTTTTTTTATAAGGACTTGTTCATACTCTGGACACATACTTTGGATAAATAACATTGAGAAATATTTATTGAAATTATATAATATTACTGCGATCCATGTAGTCAAACTTTACTTGTGCGGATCGTAGATATTCACATTTTAGGAGTCATGGCTGATTATAATCAGTTCCATATAAACATCTGTAAATTTTTTAACACAAATATACAAATTTCTGTAGTGTAAGTATCATCTTCATTTCATGGAACTCTATCCTTCTAAAGCATCGAATGAGGATCGCCACAGATGATCTTACCTTAATTAGCTAGCTGCTGTAACTTTCAGAAGCAATATTCGTCTAGAGAGTTTTAGTTTATTTTAACGTAAAATATGAATTTCCCTAGAACAGTGAAATGGGTTAACTTTCAGTTACTAACGTAGAGCGTAGAATAAATATGCGTTAAACTAAGCTGCTACAACACAATCTTAGTGTTGAAAACACTAGAATTCAAGTACATCCAACTCAAAAGTCCCAAACAGCCACATAATGAGTAAACCATGAATCAGCTGTTACAAGCAATTTGTGCCAAAAATCTATCGACTAACGAAATCGCTTTATGCATTAATGAATTTATCTTCTGTCTTTTTAATAAAAAATGTTTCCCTGAAATCCTACAATTTTTGATGATCTGTTTGAACTTATAATTGTGGAAGTTTAAGAAATTTATCTTGGTAGTCTTTACAAAATGATCCGTCAGTTGAATTTATTCAATGACTGTGGGTTTTATGAATCGAAAATCTTCATTTAATATTTCTTTTTCACCTCCAAATTTTGGTCGGAAAATGATTAAGTTTTGAAGACAGCTAATTTTTGTTTGAAATGAGACAATAACTCCATCTTATGAGTAAAAGTACCATAATTATCAAGTCGGTTAATCATATTCGATAAAGGACTCAGTATTAGCAACGGTTGACCCAAGTTGCCGTACTACATAAGAACGCGGAAATAAATTTGGGAAGGTGAATCGTAAAAGAGTTGAAATAATATAGCAGAAATGATGAGAAACGCTGAAAATTGCATATTTGATTCAGGAAAACAAATATGTATGTGGGAAAAGGGGCACTCAAGACTACAGTGAAGTAGAAAGTTTAGGGAGGGAGAGAAATACCTATCACAAACAGGCTTTCGTTGTCGCTGAACGCCACCAAAAGATTGCATTACCAAATAAAGCTTTCGTCCGCCTGTTTTAATTCTTCAGCTGAACTATACGTTCTGTAGTGTGGACTGATAAGTCGAGTACACATGGCCTGTCCCAGCCTCTGGACAAATCAATTAATGCATTCTTCTGGAGTTATTGTTCACGTCTTTCGACCTTGTCGATTATTCGCTTATAATCTTGGTTGTTTCTACTTGAGTACGTATGCGCATTGCCTACTTCGACTATCACATGTCTAGCTTATTTTTGTCTGATTATATGTACGTGGTGACGCCTCATCACATTGAGTTGGCTCACTTGCCTTCTCCATTTCACTTCGCTTCTCTCTTATTATTCGCTTCATTGTCTTTCTGTCTGTCTGCCTACGCGAATGTTTGTAATCCATCCAAAATAAACCATATTGGGCTTTTAATTACAACCGTCTCATAAACGGAGTTAGCCGAAATTTAAAATACGGGAATCAAAGGGGAGATTTATCTCATAAGATCTTCAATCGTTTGTCCACATTGGAGTCAGATACAGGGTTACTAAACTTCCTAAGCAATAAAGAATAAATTTTTTTGCACGCTGATATGATGTGATTCTACGTAGCTCTTGATCTTTGCAATATACTATATTTTTGCACTTAGAGAGCATTTACTAGAAAAGTTACTAGGATAGAAAGATTCTTTGTCTTTATTTATCAGATTTTATACACTGGTAATTAGGTTCTGGTAAAAGCCGTAAAAGTTCAACTGTTTGTTGATAAGAAATAGAAAAATTGGGTAAGTAATGGTTTGTTGCGCTTATGCATCCGTGATATTTTGTGAAAATGTCATCGATAATTTCAGATGTTGATAATGCTTTCTCCTATATTTATTTCTGTCACTATCGGGCACATGTTGATTCCTGAACCTGAATTTTAGATGTGCAAATGTTAATTTCCAAAAGTTTCACTATCTTCGGGCTTTTCCTATAATGGTAAAACACTTAAGAAATACGGTTTTTTATCTATGGTTTTCTGCTAAGGGAACTTTGAAGTGCATTGTGCATGCATCTTGTATGGAAATCTGGTTTCGTATTATATATTTAGCAATAATCGAGTAAAAAGCCTAAACCATAGTTATATTTATCGTTGCTAGAATATGACATACCTCTAGTAATGACATTTTTTATGCTCAATGCTTTAGATAGTTGTCAACTTAGATCTATTTGTCTCGTAATTGGATTAATTAGTAGCAAATTAACGTACATTAGTCGATAACCAGTAAGTCAGTCACTGAAGTGAATGTAAGTAATTGATAGTGACGCAAATTATGTAAGTTCTCTTACGGTTTGAATACAAATTAGCACATAATTCCTTCAATATGTAGCAGATTTTAGGGATTTCACTAGAATGGTTTAATGTTTTATTTAGATTTGTTTGGATACAGCTGTATACGTTTGGAAGCGATATTTCTCAAAAGCCGTGCTTCTTTTCTTTTGTTTAAAAAAATGCCTCAAGTTTGCCAACCTAATCAGTCTTTACGTGAAGTCACTGTTTGGTTATTAATTAATTAAACAAGAGTCCTTAAGGTTTGGAGTTAATGTTTGACGATATTATGTAAAAAAGCTCAAAACAGATGGCAGTACTGCAGGTAGACTCGGCTTTTGTCTACCTTTAAAATCTCATCTGTTTTAATTATAGTGTTTACTTCAGGATGCTTTTTCCATTCTGGATTAGTAGTGTTTTTGGCAAGAACGCGAGATTCAAACGATCCTCCGTGTCAGTACCGAATGACCATCGAGAGTTTACCACGACTGAATATCTGGTCCATGATAATCACATACTATTTGAAATGCTAATCAGCTCGTTAGAAATGTGTAAGTTCTTGAGTTTAATGAACCACAAGAATGACCTCTTAGAAATGAGAATACGTGAATGAAACAGTAGTCTATTATTTTCTAACCTCAGGGATTCTTTAACTGATACTAACTTGTACAAATCCTTGTTCATTGGTTGTTGTTATTTTTGGACAGTGTAATGAGAAGAAAAAGACTGTCAGAACTGTGACATATTAGTGCAATACGTTTCGAACAATATGGTCACACGTATACTTGTTAGAGACATTGATTTATAAAAAATGAAAGGTCTACTAGACAAATGAAGTGTAAGGTTTATAGGGAAAAACAATGTGAAAAAAAACTATTTGAAATTCACCACTTTGGTTATTAATACAATATTTCTAAGGTAGGATTAATGTGAGAACACTGTTTCTGAATACATAAAGTAGGTGGAAGCTTTCGCATGGTCACGGTTTCAATAAACTTTAGTATATGCCTTCTAAAACTTATACAACAACATAAAAGCCGAGTTAAGATCCATCTAATGACCTGTTTCAACTGTGTTTGTCAATAGAGGACGATGGATGTTTATCTTCCATTCGTATTGGATCGTTTTATTGTATTTGTTTTCGCAATCATTTAGGTACATAATTGTGATAATCTCCTCATTACACCAGATTTATCAAACGGGCTTTTAATTTATTGTTATATTTTTATGATGGTGAATATTTGCAGCTTAGTCTGTATTTCTTCGTAATTGCCCTCATCGAGCTTGAGTTTTATTGGCAGAGCTATTGCCGTGTTAGCTTTTTGCGGTGTTTTCAGAGTAGTTTTATATGTGAACTGAATGAACTATGAAACTACAAGCACATTTACGTTTGGGTAATTTTAAAACTGTATGTAGTTTAGAGTGATGCTAGTGACTCGTTACTAATTAACAACGCTGTCTTCATGTGTTCACCCTGTTAGTCGATTTTTTAATTCTTTAAATGTAGTTCCACTTAAGTACTCAATGCAAACCACCCAGACGAAATCATCAATCACGATTCATTTTATATTCACTCTTAGGGAAATACTGTTTTATACTAGATGATGAAATGTACAGTTTGAAATAATGACTACCATCTCTATGGCGAATGTCTCAGTTCCACACTGACTGTCCCTATGGTATATTTACTTATCTAATCAGCGTTTTGAATATATCAACAACATATGATACAACTAATAGAATGAAATTCATTTTAAAAGGTTTGTTCCTAGAGAACGTAACGTAGTAAGTAAGAAGAAATGTTGGTCATGTTATTGTCTGTGTTGCTTTGTTGACAATAAATTATTTATGAAATGTATAGATCTATACATGAAGATGTTACAAAAACCAGTGTTTATTTACAAGGTTGTTGATTAACGATGTTTGTGTGTACAATGTGATGCTTTGTTTCGTTTTGTTTTATAAAATGGAGAGCCAACCAGAAACGAGTTTTTATTTGTATACAAGGCTTTTTCTGTAATATTGATGATAGTAAATTTTTTTCATAAAAATAGGTTTTTGTCAAGACAAAATAATACTAATAAGACCAAATTACTGATTTTACTCTATATTATGAGTTGTACATCAACTTGTACCAACAATTTTACTGTTTTGTTTTCATTCATTTTATGTGTAAATGTGAATGTCTCAGTGGATACAAGATTAAGAAAGGTAGAAAAATATGCCAAACGAACAATTAGATGTAATTAATCAAACAAGTGTAACAGATGTGTGTGCATACATATACATGGATGCAACAATACTGGTCAACATTTCCTGCTGAATTGATAGTCTTGTTTGGTGTTAGGAAGATGGATGACGATGAATGAATACCAGGTTAAGCTAGGCAGTTAGATATGTTACTTGATTTATATACCTATGTTACGAGAGAAAAATGCAATGAAGAAAATAGATTCGTCTTAGCTGTTTGTTTATTAAAATATGATGTATATAGCTGGGGAGAAATTAGTATTAGACAAAAATATTTCTGTTTTTCTCTCAAACAACTAGAAGTTTTTATCAACACGTGCGAAGACATACAGTCGTTTACCCTATTATTATCACTATTATCATTGTCCAAAGATCTGTCAGGTTAGTATTTGGTATTATTGCTGAATTAATTTAATGTAAATCATTTAATCAAAGTATCACCAACTTGTCATAATTAATTATACACAGTATGATTGATTGTCTGCCCAAGTTCTAAAAATATTCAGGGTGGGAAATAGTTTCAAATTTTTAGTCAGAAGAAAAAGCATCTGATGAATCGTATTACTGTTTTATTTATGTATATCATTCCTCATAAAAATCTGGGTTGACACATTGAAAATCGTTTCTTTGACTGTTTGAGATTTCAAATTAGTAGAAATGCTAATTACAGTTTACGAACACTGCAATACAGAACGAATATCATGGGTTATATTACTAAGCAGTAGCGTGTGCTCTACTTGATTTTTATTTTTTCACTACTATATCTAAATTTCAACAATTTACTAGGACTATGTTACACATTCTTCAAAACGCTATGCTAAATGTCCTTGACATTTCACTGTTTCATGGTTATACAGTTTTTCATCAGTTTTAAACAGTTTTAAACATAGCACTTAAAGTCACTCGAGGAAAGCCATGTAAGGGATAAGTGGTATATAGTACAAGCAGATTTTCCATTGATACTATTTGTGTTTTGACTAGCATAGTTATTGTAAGCCCCTTGATTCAATCAAGATTATAATGTACACTTTAAGCTAGATGATTCATATAATGGTGCACACTTCACCAGATATTGAGTAGTTACAGTTGTTTATCAGAAAGTATTAAATCTGGATTTCTATATAAAGTGATCACCACTAAACATCTGATGACACGTGAAATGTGGTTAATAGGTGGTTATCATGGTGAATTTATTTTAATATTGATCTATTCGATGGTAGAGTATCGGTTTCCCATAAAAAGGCTAAAAGTGAGTGAAGCTAAGTTGCCAGGAACAAAATGTTTTTATTTGAGATATATACTTTTGAATGAACCATCCTTATTACATGGAGTATGATAATCAACAGAATTAGTGACTAACTAGGTGACTAACAATTGAATTTGCTGTGAAAATTTTCTTCATCATTCATAGCAAAGAAAATAAAATACTTATACATATTTTGGTTCATCATTTCCTCTTCAGATAACAGTGTTCTTTCTTAAATACAATTGTACCATTGATGGTATTTATGCATTATAGATAAACTTGAAAAAAGAACTAGAAAAAAAAAATGTCTTTAGGGAGGAAAACTAACAAATCAGTCAGTTGTAAGTGGTTTCAAATCACTATGGTGATAGTGTCCAGTTCATTTAGCAAACAGAAAAAAAAGCTATACAAGCATTCAGTATTTTAATCAAGTTAGTGTGATTGTTTTTCCTTTATTGTTGTGTTTATTCACGATTAATTTCAATTAACAATTTATTGAATAATTTAAATGGTTTTTAATTTTCTATGATTTTGATTTACGGGTGATAATTGTATTTTTGAGCAAATTATTATGATGTACACTTTTCTCATTTGTAAAATAAGTAGGATACACCATAGACGATTCATAGGTTTGATAGCATGTTAAATTTCGTTTTAGTGGTTCTTTTGAAATGAAATTAGGCTTAGTTGACTATTTGTATATAGAAGGTAATATACTGATGCTTCAAGTGCAGCTAATCAAAATATTGTGATTTATTTACTGAGCACGTTATTATGTACTTGATTTTGAACCATACTTTTGTGCTAAGACTGATGAAACTACTTGGCTGTTCGAACTGAAGTATATTTAATGGGTCATGAAGTCATAATGTACTTAATGAGAATCGAATAGTATGTCACTGCTTAATAAACTAATAGATTGAGATGTATTTGATAAAAAAATTTAAAAGATATTACACAGTTGTTCATTCAGGTGACATAACTTTTTTGATAGTTAAGCTAATAGCGATCAAGTGGTTTGTTTTTCGTACGGAAATAATTTAAAAGATACTATTATCAAACAAGTAATACTTAGATTCATGAAGAACTAGTGCATTTGTAATTGGTGTAAAATAACATATCGATGCAGAAATTAAAAATGAAGATCGTTAATATTCGGGAAATAAAGACTGAACTGCGAAACTGACCAATATTTGAAAGTTCGTTAGTACCTATGCACAGATAGCCATTTTATCATATCAAACTTAACATGCGAACGTAGTAAAACATTTATTCAAGTTTAAGATCGATACATCTGTTAATGTTTGGATACTGAGCAATGAAATGTAAATTTAAATCATTTTAAGATAGAGAATGTAAATGTAGATTGATATTGAAGCAGTTTTGATTTTTATCATCATATAAATACGAGCTATTCATTTAAAATAAAATCTTATTTAATTCGGAAAGTGATTTAAGTTACTGTTGATTATTCAACTCATTTCCAGACGCCTTGCTTTTGTTCAAATGTTTGACCTGATTGTAATAGAATATTGTAGTTTCCATCAATGTTTCCTTAAGCCTGGCTACATTTTGTAGACAATCTAGTACAATTTAAGAATTAAGAAGTTACTTCGTCTATTTTTATTATTTTTGTATGATATCTTAGTAATATGAGTTGCGATTTACAAGTTTAGTGTTATATGTCCTAATGCATCACTTCATAGATGGGTCATCGATTCAAGTTCACTTAATCTGACTTGCTTTTAGTTCTAGGGTATTATTGTCAGCTTTTTACATTTTAGAATTCAATTCACTTCATTTTCTTACAGGTTATTGTTTTAAATGTTTTCTCGAACATTCGTAACATGGTTTAGTTAATTGCAGTTAAATACTTGAGAGGTATTGATTGTCAGTTAGTTTTTTATGAAACCAAATCTGTCTCGACCCTGTTGGTTCTATATTTTGACGTCTTACTTTTTGTCAAGTGAAGTTTATCAGTAAAAGTAATAAGTCATACAACCGACTTGTGGTTTATTACTGTTTCCAGAATTTTATGATTGCTTGCTGAAAATACGATAGTAATATCTACAGTACGTAGAATTCATTTTCACCATTTAACTCAGCGTAGATTTGTTTCAATTCTCAGAACCGAAGTCCCAAGTGTGACTTTGAAGTGTTCTACTGGTTTTGTAATTAAAGGTATATATCTGTTTGTTATTATAGCTTCAAGAATTTGCAGTTTTTATGTATGGGTTATCGTTAGCTTTGTGTGACAGTGAAAGTTTGGTTGATTGGTTTTTGTAAATAGTTCCGCTTAAGGTACTAGATTAGCGCAAGTAAAATTTGGTTCTATATAGTAGTCAAATCACTAGTTAAATAACTACAGACGTTTTTAGCTACAGATCTGAAAGCAATCAGCTTGATTGAGATAAGTTTGGATGTTCGTAAGTTTACAGAAACGTTTTGCTAATGTATACTAACTGACATGAAATATAAGTGATTACTGTTTCCTAGTTAACTGTGGAATACAGTGAGCGAATAACAACTTATTGTGACTAATTACATGTAAATAATATTATAGCTCAGGTAATAATTTCGAGCTATGTATTATTGTCAAGCGAAGTAGAGTAGTCCGTTGGTTAAGGCGTTCCAATTTCATCCTTTAAGCCACAGGTTTGAACATTTCTCCGCCCACTTCAATGTAAACAGCCAAGTAATATATTCCTACACCGCCAATTTAAAGTGTGACTCGAAGCCAAGCATACTAATATATATCTAGTGAGTTAATAATAATGGCAAAAAAACGGTGCCGTAGTTATAATTCAAACACGACTAGCAATGCATGTTCATAGAAATATACCGATCGGTACTCACTATAGGTTGGATCAATCACTTTAATGATGATTCCTCTGTTACATTCGAGGTTGCGTAACTTAGAGAAGAATATAGGGTAATAATAATAATGATGATGATAATAATAATAACAATAATAATAATAGGGTTCATTGCGATTGAAAGTAAATTGAGAGAAATAAACTTGATATTTTCATCATATATATATATATATATATATATATATATATATATGGTGAAACAAGTTGCTTTTTCGGAACAATCTTAATTTTTTCAAAAACTCTTATTTTCGTTTTGTTGTTGTTAAAAGTAAGAGTTTTTCATGTATATCTGGATTGGTAATAAAATGTAATTAATGTAATCATCAGAAACAAAGTGAGAAGACGGCTTATTTGATGCAGTCTACGAATGAGAGTGATGGGATAGTTATGAAGGGAATTTTAATTATTAATTTGTTTTATTCTTTCTAGTTTTCTGTACAACTTCCATGTGTTTTACGGTATCAATTATTTCAGGAAAATTAGTAATCATTAGATCATTTAGTCTGTTTTATACCTATAGTATATATATATATATATATATATATATATACATAGAGAGAGAGAGAGAGAAACTGCATAGACTATTTTTTCTCCATTCATTACACCTGATGTATCTGCCCTTGCCTCATTTTAACATTATAAGTTGTTAATTAAACCAAACGTGTGGTTCAGGCGATCGATGCTTATTTAGAGAAGAATGCATAGGGACGGTAATAATAGAAAGATTATGCCAATATATATGGTGCGAATGAAAAACTTCATGAAAAAATGTATTTAGAGGTTGGATTCAAACAATTGGTTTCTCACCGATTGAGATGAATTGCTAAGCTATTGATCTGGTTTAATTTTTAATCAAACTATTTAATTTAGTTAAAACTAATTTGTTTCATACGATGCTGTGGGCATTCGAATCAAATAATACTTGGCTGAAGTCTCGATGTTAACGCTACAGCTATACATCTGCATCCACCTAATGAGTACCGAATAGAATAGAGCTCGAGTCCTGGATTTTACTAGAATTCATTAAACAACTTCAATGAAGTTATTTGATTTACTTTTAAAGAAATGAGTCTTATTTTAGATAATTTTTGTCTTATTTCTGAACGACAATTTGGCTAAAAAACTTCCAGTGATCAAAAATAGGGTTTTTTCAACTAGGTAATACCTTGGTTAACAAGCCTGCTGATCTAAATCTTCCGATGCTACTTATTTTTCGTCAACTTTTTTAATTCCACGCATATATATGATCATTCATATGTTTAATACTCTAATCCGAGCTATTTCATATTACTTGCATGTAGATTATGTATGTTGGTAAATCCAACTATTAATTAATTGTTTTATATAATGAATTTACTGTAGACAGAGAGCCATTAACAACATCATCTACTAAACACCGGGATACTCAGCAGTGTGATTCTTAAAACTCACATTCTACTCACCCGCGTATTTAGACGAAGCTTCTCAAAATTAACTTAATCGTTAGTGAGCATTATTTCAAGAGTTCTGAATATTATCAGTAAATATTTTTCAGGATTGACGAACTAAGTATTCAATTGCTATCCAATTAGTGGATTGTTTATTACATACTTATTAAAGCCTGTTACCCCCCGATGGAGCTTAGGTCGCCGACCAGCATTCTTCAACCTACTCTGTCCTCGGCTTCCCTTTCTAGTTCTATTCAGTTTTTCTCCATTCTTCTCACGTCTGTCTCCTATTCTCAGCGTGATTTTCTTCTTGGTCTTCCTCCTTTCCTTTCACCATGAGGGTTCCAAGTGATGGCTTGTATTGTGACACATTTGGGTGCTTTCCTCAATCTGTGTCTTGTCCACCTCCAACACGTTTTCCTAATTTCTTCCTCCACCGAAACATGGTTTGTTCTCTCGCACAGTAGGTTGTTGCTGATGGTGCCTGGTCAACAGATCTGAAGTATTTTGCGCAGACAATTGTTAATAAACACTCGTATCTTCTAGATGATGGCTTTTATAGTTCTCTGAGTTTCCGCTCGATACAATAGAAGCTGTCTTGATAGTTGTATTACGAATTGTGACTTTGGTGTTGTTTGGGAGTTGTTCTGAGTTGCAGATGTTGTTCAATTGTAGAAATGATGTCGTTGCTTCATCGATCGGTGCCTTGACATCTGCATCAGATACACGTTGCTCGTTAATGTGATACTCACCATATAAGTAGAGGTTTTTACATCATCCAAGGCAACTCCATCAAGTGCGATTTGGTTGGTACATTTTGTGCTGTATTGGTGAATCTTACTTTTCCATTTGTGTATGTTGAGACCTACTGCATCAGAGGCTTGTGCTACACTGGTCGTCTTCTGTTGCACTTGTTGTTGCATGTATGATAGAAGAGACAGATGATCTGCGAAGTCTAGATCATCCATCTGCATCGTAGTTGTCCAGTGTATCCCGTGCTTCCCATCAGATTTTGATGTTTTCATAGTCCAGTCGACTACCAGCAGGAAGGGAAAGAGTGAGGGTAAGAAACGTTGCCTGACTCTGGTCTTCACCTTGAACGAGTCTGTCAGCTGTCCTCCATGCACGATTTCGCATTTTAATCCATCGTAAGGATTCCGTATGACGCTGACTATCGGTAGTGTCGAAGAAGCCTCCATAATGTTGTGCTGTCCACGCTATCGAATTATTTCTCGTAGTCAATGAAGTTGAAATAGAGTTGTGAGTTCCATTCAATTGATTGTTCCACAACGATTTGTAGTCACGTTCTGGTTAGTACACGATCGATCCTACGAAATCCAGCTTGTTGGTTTCGACGTTCGGTGTTGACGGAATTCTTCATTCTGTTTAACCATACCCTGTTGAAGACTTTTCTTGACAGTGATAAAAGAGGGATAACTCTGTAGTTCTTACATTTTCTGAGATCGCCTTTCATTGGTATGCTGATGAGATGTCTTTCCTCCCAGCCAGTTGGTGCTTATTACTGGGTTTCAGATCTTGCTGAAGAGAATGTAGAGTATCTTTGCAGTTTCAACCACATCTGCCTTCAGTGTCTGAGCTGAAATGTTGTCTGGTGCCGCTGCTTTGCCACACGTTGTTTGTCTGATGGCCATGCTGATATATTCAATAGTTGGTGTATCGACATTGATAAGGAGATGAGCGGGTGCTGCTTCGATGTTAGGTGGGTTCAGTGGCGCTGGTTGATTCAGGAATTCCTCGAAGTGCTCTTCCCACCTGTTTCGCTGTACTTCAATGTTGATGATTGCTGTGGCTTCCTTGCTTTTCTCTTACTGGTCGTTCTAGTTTACGATAATTTCCAGCGGACTTTTTTGTTGTATCATGCATTTTTCTCAAGTCGCCTTCTCTTGTCAGTATTCTGAAGAAAGGGAGCATCAAACTTTTGTGCTGTTGTCCACTCCGTTGTTCAGTGCTTCTTTAGTCTTAGTTTTTAATCGTTGTATTTACCAAGTGATGATCTGGAGCTATATCAGTTCCTCTATTGGTTCTCACGTTCTCCAAGGTCCTTCTAAACTTTTAATTGATGCAGATGTGGTCGATTGTGTTTTGCGCAGTGTGATCAGGTGAAATCCACGTAACTTTGAGTATGCGTTTTTGTGGGAATATGGTGCAGCCTATGACCATTTTGTTGAAGGCACATAGGTTTGCAAATCTTTCACCATTCACTTTGACTTGGTTAGTACTCTTTTGTCAAGATGGTTTGATTTTATTAGACACTCAGGCATAAAGTTTTATCGAAAAAGAAATTAATGTCTATACTTTGCTTAAAAATTATTGGTTTATAGGAATCTTTACTTCTTCGAAAGTGATATAATTTGTTCTGAGTTATATACATCTGCCAGCCTAATATTAAAGCTTCTTGTTTATTACTTTCAACCCTAGGCGTGATCTACACTAAGTTATGCAGATCAGTCAATTAATAACCTTGACCGATTTCATTAGAATAATTCACTTGAAAACCAGTAATTACATTGTTTACATATATATTTAACCTATAGTTCGTTGTTAAATCGACGATAAATTTAATTGTTTATTTTAATTTGGTATGAATAATTTTATTGATCTAAAGTCGATTAGTTTTTATTCTAAAAACATTTGAAGTAACCTTATTTTTCCAGACAGAAACAATTCATATATGGCATAATATTATTATCCTTTTTAAGAACCATGAATTTTATGTTTTTATTCGTTTCATAATTATCAGTACTATCTATTTTCAGCTGATAAAACCCCCAAACACTTAAGAATACAGCTATCGAGTGTTTTATAGTTTTCAGCAATTTTTCAGCTTATGTCATTCTCTAAATAAAATTATCTTTAAAAACGATATGTCCCCACGTACTTCAGAAAATTTGAGCATCTGCTTGTACTAATAAGAAGTTGTATTTGGCCTCGTTTCATATTATGCTATCGGTGAATAAAGCAGAATTTAAGGAATTAACTTCCTGATTATTGTTAAGTTTCTAGAAGAATTAATTCCAAGTAGGTTTGTGAATTCTTGTAGGCTGATAATCTAACTTCTAATTCGTATACAGGAACCTTATAAAAATAATGATATTTGGATATTTAATGTTTAGCTTTCGAATTTGAGAGGTAGATTTAAGAACTGCTCAAAGAATTCACGGTGTCGTCCATTTCATGTTTGTATATCACAGAATTTGACGTGCAAACAAATGCATACTTTTGTATGATGTAGATAAGACAAGTGAGTATAATTGAATTTAATTCTAAAATGAGAAGCTATGCTTTCTAACTGTAGTTGTTATTTGTTTCAAAATGGTTTTTGTGAATGAATAAACTAATCAAGGTTCACGGAACAAACATTGCTTTAATTGTTTACTAAGTTTCTTGATATTATCAAAATACATGCATATTTCACTACTGTTTCCCTACCAGTACTACGTGAGTTACACTGTTGTTTAAGAATGGTTGTTACGAGAAATATTTAGAAAGAAGAACTGTTCCTAATCTATTTCCTTGTTTTTGATGTTTGAGAAAGATCAGATTTTAACCCCATCAACCATATAGTAAGAAAATATTTCCCGTGTAATGCAATCTTTCTAGCTTATTCTTTTCCGGATGTTCTCATTATTTTCCAATTAATATTATACGTGAGAATTCTTTTTCATCCACCAAAGTGTTTTCGTACAACACCTTAACATATGTAAATTTCATTCAAGATTTTCTCCCGACATTTCATGTTTCTGGCAATTACATGTTTAAACATAAATTAAGAAAGAAATCAAATCACTTGTAAAAACAAAACAAGAAAATATTTTGAATGATATTGCTTCTAAGTCGTTTTTTTTCATTTGACGTAAAACTAATTGTGTCGCGATTAAAATCCAATTTGAGATGTATGTTTCAGTTTGAATCTAAACACAGAAGATGAGAACTCAATCCATTTCATTAAAGCATGTAAAGATAATTATTACAGGGCTGCTCACTGATAGCTCAGTAATGGGTTTTCTTTCCATCTTCAAAAAATAATGTTTTAGATTAAACTATAGTTGTCATTGAAACAGTTGTCGCTTATTTTTCCACCACCGGGGGAGTAATTCTTATGTTAAGCTTAGGATGGTACTGAGAAAAATGAAAATTTGGTTGATTAAGTTTGGATTTTTCATCAACTGAGATGGGAAATGTGTTATGTTTGTCGAATCATTACCTCAACTGGTGTTAGCTGGTGTAGAAGTAAACTGGAGGAAAGCTAGGTGCGGCCAAACCACAAAATGGCATTATTCTATGAAGTCGTTGGCTACCTGAAAACCAGGCTGCAACTGGACTATCCATTTTAGGTTTATAAGATGATTGTGTTTGATGATTTCAGACGTTGGGTGAAGATGATCTCACTCTTCACTATACTCTAAATCTTGAATGACAATATTCCTTAATTCCTACCTTTCTACTTTATATTTTGTAATTATTTTTCAATTAATCAGTCTTGCTGATGATCATTACTTCTACATTATTTCGATTTCTGTTGATACTTATCTGATCATTTTCATTTCGTTGTGCTAATGTGGTATATTATCCTCGATCAATCCCCAGAATCTACCTTGATTATGACTGACATTGTTTATTACTTAATGATCCTGGGTCCATGAGATTCCCATCCTATTAGTGCCTTTTGTGCATGTTTGGACAGCATCAATGCAACTCCTTGTGTATGTGAAGCATTTTCCTCTTCATGACCAGAGTATAACAGCAGTTCCCCTGAAGCTATTCTCAGTTGTCCTACTTGTGTCCAATGTGTTTCACTGATTCCAAGCACCTCGAGGTTGTATCTTTTCATTTCTGCCGCAACTTGAAATAGTCTTCCAGTCTCCCACAATGTACGAACGTTCCATTTACCTAAAAAATGGTTGCTCTGGTTGTCAGAAGAGGCATCAGCCCCGTGACTTCCGAGGGAACTCGGCTTTCATCACGCGACGTCATAATTCTTCCTCCAACTCCCAGGGCAGAGTTAAAATGGTTTGAATTATTTTTTCTGGTTAGCGTTTTTTTGGGAAGTTAGTTTTTGACGGAATGGGGTCGCCAACCACATGTCCAACCCTCCTCCTTTACCCGGGCTTGGGACCGGCAGTAGCCCCGAAGGTTCTACTGGCGGAGTTACATTGTTTATTGCTGCAGCTTTATTAAATTACAGCTAGACTTTATGGTGACATTAATATCTTTAAAATGACCCTTGAAATTATAAGGAGACTGGTTCCATTTCTTTTATTTTATTGTGATTCTTCATATTAATCATCTTGAATTGAACAATTAACTTTCTCCACTTCATACTCGATCAATTTTTATTACATAGTCAAAATAGAAATCAAGATTAAACATTTAAACCTTAGCTAATTGAATTATGACTGTGCTGGGATTATTTTCAGTATCGTATGAGGTTTCGTATTCAACTTTTTGAATTTCAAATCAAGAGTACTCCGGTAAAGAAAGATGTTGAAGTTGGTTAGTTTCTTTACAGGAACTGGTAACATTCCAGCTGAAGCACTGAAGGTAGATGTGGCAGCAACTGCAAAGATACTCCACACTCTCTTCAGAAAGATTTCGAACCAGAAACAAGTACCAACAGGTTGCTATCTCACACTTTCTCTTCCTTCTGGTGGTCGAATGGACTATGAAGACATCAACATCTGGTGGGAAGCACGGGATACAATGGATAACTACGGTGCAGCTGAACGGTCCAGTCTTCGCAGATCATCTGGCTATTTTATCCCACATGCAACAACAAATGCAAGAGAAGATGACCAGTGTATCAGCAACCTTAGCTGCATTAGGTCTCAACATGCATAAAAAGAAAAGCAAGATTCTCTAATTCGAGAGAGGCAACTGTAGTCAATACTCTCTGGTTTCCAGTGGTTTTCCAGTCGATGTCAGTTTATGATGCAAACTAATCTGACGTTGTACAATCTCCACAAACCTAGAAATCTCCAATGAATGTTCATACTATCGACTAAGTAAAAACCCAAAATTATGTGCAACTCATAACATACCATCGTCTTTTTAGTAGGCAAGCTGGTCAAAAACCTCAGTGCTATCAATTTATGTAAAAAGAACGAGAATGTAATATTTCGTTTTTTTTTCAACAATCTGTTTTTTCGATTATAGTAATAGTAATAATATTATAGTTAATAAAGAGCACCACTACGGACACCGTAGCAACTGGAACACCATCAATGAAAAGAGTAAATTAATCGATATTTACATGGTCATCATTCTTTACTTTTGGATAGACTAAAACTGTTTTATTTAACGTAATGTTTTAGACATGAGAATTGTAGAAATGTGTATGTTTAGGGAGAGTGGAGATTGTAAAGATTAGTTAAGTATTATTTGTCATCAGTTTTCTTCCTCATCCCCGTTTTACTAGGATGGGAAAGTGAAATATGTTGTGTGTAGCTTGGTGCTTTTTCCTTTTCTAAGGTACGAAACCTTTAAAATCCCAACTTTTGATCATGACAGAGAACAGTTAGTAATCACATCTGGCAGCCAAACATGTCATTTTTTTGAGACATTTTATTGTGCGTATGTGGGTTATTTTTTGAAAATTTTTCAAGAAACGACGTACTATACAGTGGTGTGTTCTTGTTTATACAATGCTGTCTCCATGTGGTATTTCTAATTATTATATTTATATCATTCATTGAATTAGTTAGGGAATGAAAAGCATCCTAAATGATTGACAGTGTCAAATGCCTTTTCTCAGTAGGTGTGTTGTTTATGAAATTGAGAGGACGAAAAATGAATGTCCGGCCGTGGCTAAAGCCAGATTGGTGGGTACAGAGGTTACACTTAGGGGAGTTGAAAGACCGTGATTTGAAACTAATGGTGAGCATGAAGTCAAGGATTCTGAAGGAACAGATGGCGTATGAACCCGTTTTCGGTCCCCGGTTACCATGGGACCCGCATCTCCTGAAGTGGCTCCACTGGATTGTGGATTAAACCTTGTAGGTCAAATGCTTGGGTTCGCTTTCTTAGTGAACCACTTACTTCGGTTCGGGCACCCAAGATGTATCCAAACCCACACTTAAATTCGGTGATTTTTGTGGCTTACAAATATCGTGGTGCCTTTTTGTACCATTATTTGTATGTTTAACTAAGTAAATAGTAATAATATGTATTATTGGGTTTCAATCACATGTATTTGTACCTATGCATTTAGACAATAATTAAGTGTTTGGTTTTCATTATTAACTGACATAAGTTAGGTCAGTTGAGGGTCTGTTGTAAACCGAAGAGCACTAGAAGTAATAAGCATTCATTGGTCTGATAGTTATGGGTCCTTCTAACCAAAAAATCAGTTCAAGTTGAAAATTCGGACCAGTAGACTTTGATACAATGATGTAAAATATCTTAAGTAAAGTTGTTGGTGCACATCGAGGAGTATTGGACTAAACGAATGACTAGATTATTGTTTCTTAGTTTTCAATGACTAAAGTAGACAGCAGTTTATCCGTAAGATTATAGTTCCCATTATCATTTATTTCCCGGAATAACATGGTAATCAATCAACATATCTTTACGTCAAATATGATTAGGTCGATTTACATTGCAAATAATTTAAGTACAGATTATTTGCTATTTTGTTCTTGACATAAAACAGAATATATCACCTTATAAAGACTTAATAACTGTAAGTTTTCAATATGTAACAATGTTTATTTTCAAATCTCTGTAAAGCTAACATTGAATCTTATGCTATAGTCAGCTTTCTGAAGTACATATTTCAATAATCTAATTAGACGTATTTGTGCAATTAAAACATCTAGCTCAAAGAGCATAACAATTCCAAATCTTTTAGATCGTTACTTTATTCCCGATGTTTCTTGCTTTTTGGCTTTCAATCACATACAAATAACTGAAATCTGAAGAACTGTATAGATTGTATAATTTCACGTTACAATTTTATGAAATAACATGAGTAGATGAAAACCAGTCAAATTATAAATTTTGGATAAAGCAAACAATGGTGAACATCACAGAATAATATGAATCCATTTATTTCGTGGTTCCTCGGCAGTGACTTACAACCTAGGAATGATAGTATTTTTAACAGCAAAATAATCCACAGACTTTATATTAGAAAAGTTATCTTAATAATAGGATAATTTATTTAGATGTGAAATAGCATGAACATTCTAAAAGGAAGTTTACAGGTTATCAACAAATAATTTGTATCAGACGTTACACAATGACAACTGAGAAAACAGATTGATAATAAAATTAAAGTAGATGAAGCTCTTAGTTGAGATATAGAAAAGGATAAGCAGAATAAAATTATGGTCGCCAACAATAAAATCAAGTTTGGTACACAATCAAGTATTAGAAACTGAGTTCACTAATGCAGTGTAAGACTGATAATAGTATCTCTTGAAATACATAAATTCCATTTAAACTTTGACTTCGGTACAACGTAATAAGTTTTCGGTTTTTTGCTTATTAGTCACTTGTAATGATTTTGAAAGGTCAAGTTTGTTGTAGATAAAATGTGTACGAAATTAACAAGAACAGTGTTGATGTCACAGATCTGCAAAAACACATAGCAATAAAGCAATTAATCTTGAAACTTGCTATTCAACAACTAAAAAGATATATATAATAGTTACTTTTCAATAACTGAGTATGCTTACTATATAAAAAATATATATGCATGTGATGTACTTCAATATTCAATTCATCATTTATAATCAAATCATTTTCATTGTATTATCGTAGCGTTTTTGTCGGATAGTAAATAGTTATGTTAGATTTATTTTATTTGATCATTCCATGCATTTTGAATAGTCATACATTTTATTGAATAAAGATATACAGAGTCACATCTGAACGTTGTCACCATTCACATTTGATTCTATTCTTTTTCTACTATTGAACAAAGGAGTTCAATTTTTTCCGATGTATTATAGTTTGTTTTTTATTCAAGAGAGAAAAATCCCTACTCTTATCCTTTGTTTTATGTCAACACGAATTTCCTCACCACAACACTTTACTGCGACATTTCTGTCTTTCCGTTTTATTTTTTTCTACTTGCTTCGTTTGTTCACATTACTCGTCATTTGTTTTTGAACAATAGTTACAATAATAGTAGTAGTAATAATCATAACAATGTAAGGATGTGAATTGCGTGCGTACACGGAAATTAAGCGAAAAGTCATGGGGTGGTAGGGTGTGTTCATGTGAGAAACGAGTTTGGTGACAACTCTTAGTTTTATTCCAATCAGTGGCTTATTGATTTTGTGCTTAATGTTATTGTTGCTATTGTGGTATCCTCTTTGGAACATGATTGTTGTGATGTACATATGGAATACTAAAAATTTTTACAATCGGTTTCACAGTTTATTATCTATTTAAATGAAGTTTGTTTTGTTTCCTTTTTTTAGAATTGAATAGTTTGTACAAATATTTTGATGAAAATTAAGATTAATCTACATTTTTATATCACTAACTATTTTATCCTTTACTTAGTTTTAGGCACAGCATTGAAAACTGTAAGAATGATTATCATCAATAAAAACTGCTTGAACTTTCTCTTATAATTAATTTATATGAACTACAACTGGGTGGTCTGATCTTAGTTTCATCGTACGACCTATTGGACAAATGCTTAAGCATTTTATTGATTGCTTAGTTGTATTTAAAAATGGGATCATCAGTTTTGAAAAAGTTTATTGCTTAAAACCTAAGTAATTGGATGATGTTTATATGATGGTCAGTAATCAGTAGTATATACAACAATTTTGAGTACAAGCTAATTGTTGATCTTTAATTTCCAAGTATAGTTAAAATCTTCACTCATTTGATTTACGTGATGTACAGTCGTACATCATCACATATTATGTTTGATTGATAACACAGATCAGTGTGAATTTGTTGCTAGATCCTACTTTTTATTTATTGAACGCAATTATTTATCACATTGGTTTGTAATTAACTGTTCACAGGTTACATTCTATCGACACATAAATAAGGAGTAATAACAAGAACCGTAATAATCAATAAATGCGTCTATAAAATTCATCTCAAACCGAAACGTATTGTTGGGTATGCATTTTTTCCAATGTAATTTTTCTAAAGTACTGAATAAACGAATTAATTGTTCATAATAACCGTAGTTAACGACGTATTATGTTATTTTACTAATATAGTATTTTCACGATCAAGAATCACTATTAGAAACTTGGAAGCACTGCTCGGCCGTTTTGTCCTAGCGTGAACTCACCAGCAGTGCGTATCCATACCTACTTGGGCGTCACTCGAACTTATGGCCTTCGGTCTCGAGTGCGAACGCTCAGATACTTGACCACGAGCCGATATCCAATGGTGTTAACGCCTAACTAGAATCACCATCATCCAACCATCACCCTCCATCTTCTCACACTTGACACTGTTGAACTTCACTGGTAACGGCTTCTCACTAGAACTCTGATCATTTCCTCACGAAGCTAATAACTAGTGAGCAAATGATAATTGTCAGTGTAGGTTATGTAGATTGTTGAATTTCATTGAGCAATAATCAGTTTATGATTCCAATGCAATTGAACGATTTCCACAACCGTATAGTGAAAATAGTTTTTATCCTCAGATAACCTAAATGCTGTTGCTTTTAACGTTTCAGTACTTGAATATGGTTATTTTGATCATATAGCTTTAGTCAACCATTTGCATGAGTTTCTATCTGTACTAATGAATACCTACTGAGGTTCCATATTTTCGTTTTCCTGCTATATATCAACACCGTAGGAACTGGAATAGGTCTTACTACTAGTAGGTTGCGTAATGATGAAGTCACAGTTGAAGATTTTAGTTTCATCTTGTTTATTTCAGTTTGAGCATGCATTCCGTATCATCAACCTTTCATAAAAAATCTAATCTATTCATGATTAATGAGTTTTATAAAAATATTCTAACCGTTATATAAACAAATCATGTAAATTGAAGACTGTATGAAGGTTCGCAAATTACAATAATCTGAAGTACTCATTAATGATCTATATTAAAGGATTTCATCGACTAAACAGTATGCTTTTTTATTCGAAAAATAACACAGTGTACACTAAGATAACGAAGCAATTTGAATATAAATATTATTATTTTTTCAGAGAATATGTTTGTTATTGTTAAATTTGATAAATTGATAGTGTCTAGCGAGAGTCTACCACTATCATCAAAAATTGAGTAATTCAATGGTCATCTTAGTAGCTATAGTTTTATCTTTGTTTAATTGGTTCAAAGGGACTGACTGGTTTTTATCTATTAGCATAATGATATTTAACTAATCACTAATTAATTAAATGTGAAAATTGTTTCATCACTTATTGAATATTATGTTAGTTTTACGGTTATTTTTGTTGATACGATGAACAATTACGCTTCATTTAACTTAAATTTTATTTATTATAACAAAATCAAATCATATAAAATTAGACAGTAGATTTGTGTCTTTGTTTCTTTTTTAAATCGAAAGGTATACACTGAAAGTATCTGTTTAAGTACTATTATTGCCAATTGAACTTATAAATTTCAGATTTTTACATTCCAATGTAGTTGTGTGTTTCGTATTTTCATTCATGAGATTGATTTCACTTGAACTATTTTTATTATGATTTTTTTCTTTTTTAAGAAAAGTGATCCGACAAAAAGAGAGGATTTCGACAAATTTATTATCATTTGAATATGATTTATAGAGATTTGTTCAACTAGGAAACCAATCATATTAAGAACAGCTGTTTATTCGGTACTACACATAATTTAGAGCCTTAGCACTCATTTAGAAGCTAGATGAAATCATAGTCACTAGAAGGAGACTTTAAGCTTCTGTTATTAAGTAATTTAGATATATCGTTGATAAGTCTACTACGATGTAATAGCTGTATAGTTGTTATGATCTGTCGGTTACGAGCACATACTTGACGCTTGAGAAGAAAGCTAAGAATCCTTCTACATTTTTAATTCCTCACCCAAATCAAAGTATACATAACTCAAGGGTATATATATACACCTTTATTGGACTAGACAGAGATATGTAAGTTATAACCTTGTCCAGATAAATCATTTACTTAAAATATAATACTGACTGTCGAATTTCGCCCTTACTATATGTATTACAAGACGAAATTTGATCTATTATCAGACAATATGGTCAAGTTATTAATAATTCACTTCCAACCTGATGGATTTCCTTCATTTCAAAGTTAGTAAGCACATAATTATTGTTCACTAACATAGTTTTATGCAGTATACTTTACATTAGGTATAGAAGCATAATGAAACAGTTAAGATATTACTAATAAATTCCAAACTACGGCTAAACAGTTGTCTAATACAGTTCTAACCATGGTTGATAGCAATCTTACAGTTGATAAAAACTGCAACATTCTTCACAAAATCTATATCAGTAGACATTATTGTTGATAAATAATTGTGTATATATTTTTCCCTATATCGAACGTGCGAGTTGAAGTTGTTACCACTGTTGTTAGTTTCGTTACTATTATTATTTTTTTTAATGTTCATTATTTCTTTTCACTCCTTTATACTCTTGAGTAACACAAAACGTTAATTACGAAAACAGCTTGATAACTAACTCTCTTACCAGCTTGTTCAACTTTTTCACTTATTTATGGACATTGAGTGTGTGTGACTGTACGTGTGTGCATGCGTTTTTCTATGAACTATTATTTTTTATGTATATATACATTGTTGTAAAATATTGTTTTGGAAGGTTGTAACTGTGATTGACCATTGTAACAAAAATCAGAGAAATTCACTCAAGCATAATATTTAATTTAAAATTTTAAACATTTTTATTTTGTCGTTATTTTTATTCAAATCAGTGAAATTAAATTTCACTTTATATTTGCTTTCATTCTCTCCCACTTTACTATCCTCTCCCTCTTTCTGTTTCCTCACTCTTTCGTCTTCTCCTTAGAATTATCCTTTATATATTTGAGATAAAACTTTTAATTAAGATATAACAACAAATTCCTAGCTGTTACATTCGTCACCTGTCTAGCATCGTAGTTCTTAACTCGTAGATTGTAGTGTTGCTCATTTAATTAAAATAAGGTTTTTTTTCACCAACAGTATTTTAAATTCACGATTTATTGTTATTTTAAGCGAAAAAAAATGAAATAGCAATGAAGTGGGAGATTTACTTGGCCGATAATGGATATGTATGTAGATTTACACGATTGGTTATATAAATATAAATATTCATATTAAAGTGTTTTTTCAGTGAATGAAGAAATATCCTTTTACGAACACTAAAGCTTACTGCATTAAATGTAGATTGCGATCGTTGTATTTTACTAAACTTGGAATTGAAGGTTAAGGACTTTTGACATCAGAAGGCTTGTTACTAGGTGGGATACTGGACTTAACAGTTATATAGGTCATCTAAATTTTTCAGAGATTTCCGTCGAAAACAAGGGATTGAACTATTAAATTCTGAAAGACCATTACCTCTGTATACTTGTATTTTTTTCTCCATTCGATATTTAAATTGACTAAAGAGGTAACTCTTTTTTCGTGGTTAATGAATAAGAACGGCGAACTTTTTACATTTCAACATAAAGGGTAAATAATTTTAATGATAAAATTGGCGTTTTGTAACTATTTAGCAAGCAAATGCTTTCTAACGTAGTCCCTCTATTCCTGAACCCCGAATATAAAAGCAAAAGTCTGGAAAAGGGAATGTTGAAAAGAGAGTGAGGGCATTTATAGTGTTTTATGTGACTTTGAACATTTGAATGCTTCTGAAGAACATCCTAAAATTTGTAACAAAATCAGTAATTATTCAATCATTTAATTAATGACATTACAATCTATAGTTTCCATATTACTCTGATTGGTTGGAGTTGTTGTTGTTTTTTTCTGAACTCTAAAGACTATCATTTAACTAAAGGTCTCAACACACCTTAAATTTTCGGAGAGTTCATCCGAGTACTTACTTACATACTTAAACCAGTTACCCCCATTGAAGAATAGGCCTCCAACCAGTATGCTCGAACCTAAACTATCCTGGACCTTGCGTTCCAGTTCTGACTAATTTTTCATTTTCCTCATATCTGTCTTCCTTTCTCAACGTAATGTGTTCTTTTGGTCTTCCTCTTTTCATTTGTATCTTAATGAGGTATCCTTCCTTTCAGCCTGTTGGTACTTGTTCCTGGTTCCAAATCTTGCTGAAGAGAGTGTGGAGTATCTTTGCAGTTTCTACCACATCTGCCTTCAGTGACTCAGCTAAAATGTTGTCTGGTGCCGCCGCACTTGATTTGTCTGATGGCCATGCTGATCTATTAAATAGTTGGTATATCGACATTCATAATTGCTAGATCTTAAACATATTAAAGTTTGTCAGCTTTGATGCTCCTCTTCACTTGCATGTTTGCTTCAGTGTATTCTGCTTGTGCCTTGACTTTCTGTGCTGTTGTTTGGCTGATGTTTATTGCTGTCTACTTGTTCCTCCTTTTTTGAATCGTATCCAGAGTAATACGAACATTGATCCATTACTTGTGATGGTGCTTTGTGTGGCCCAGAACCTCATCACATGTTGATGCCTTCCAAGTTGTTCTCCATGGTTGTTTGCTCTCCACTAAATAGATCGTGTATGGCCTGTAAACTATTGCTCAGGGTAATCATGAATTGTCGAAGAAAGACCGTATTAAACCTTTGTGCTGTAGTCCACTCCGTTGTCCAGTGCTTCTTTGGTCTCAGTTTTCAATCGTTGTATCTACCAAGTGATGATCTGAAACCATATCATTTCCCCTCTTGTGTCTCACATCTTCCATGGTCCTTCTAAACTTCTAATTGATGGAAATGTGGTCGATTGTGTTCTGCGCAGTGTGATCAGGTGAAATCCACGCAAATTTTTGTATGCGTTTATGTGCGAATATGGTGCAGCCTATGACCAATTTGTTGAAGGCACATAGGTTTGCAAATCTGTGACCATTTTCGTTCCTTCCTCTCTGTCCATGTTGTCCATGATATCTTCATATCCGGTGTTGTCCATGCCAACCTTGATATTTAGGTCTGCGATCAGAATGGTCAAGTCTTCCGTTGCTTAGCTTTCTGGTTAGTGTATATTTAGCTACTCAGTTTTCTACGGTATGAGGTCGCTGACTCCATGCTCAACACTCCTTTTTTATTCGTGCTTTGGACCGGCCTTAGCCCTACAAGTGCTCTAGTCGGAGTTCATGTAGTCTTGTTAACTAGTTTAAACTTTTGAATGGTAATGTATCATGTGAGAGTGTTATGTCTGTATTAGGTAATTAAAAAAATTTTTATGAAATACAGAAATACTGAATTATTATTTGATTTCATTTTGAAAGTAAACATCATCCTGGAGTAATTTGATCCATGTTTATAAATGATTTTTGGTTATTTCGTAGAATTTATGTTATTGTCATAAAAAGCTGAGTTCTTAACAAATGAATATGTTGTTCCAGATACTCTTCGAAAATGGGTTTATTATTTCATGATTTAAATCTAGCGAGTGAAATAATTTTAACGCGATTATGAAGTCATATATATATATATATATATATATATATTCAATAAAGTCAGATAAGATATGCAGATACCATTATGTTATTATTAATTGCTTATAATGCACACATCAAGATTATTGAATTTTGAACAGATAAGAACGAAATGTTTATGTTAGAAATATTGACCGAATTTATCGTTTCGTGAATATGAAAAAACCTTTATTTTCATTATACTTTATCTGAATAATAATAATAATAATAATAATAATAATAATAATAATAATAAAAAACTATACGCACATGCATTTATTATTTATGAAATCTTTAAGTGTCTAAATCAATCGTCTTTGTTTCTATTTTTCGTCCGCTGGTTTCAATTTTCAATATATTCATTAGTTATTTTGCCAGCATTCCCAGATTCGTGCGTGTGTTCGCACCCTTTTTTGTATATTATTTCATCCAGTTAATATTTTTTAAATCTAAATCATCTTTTGCTGAAAAATTATTCTTTATTGTTTCAGCGGGAAAGAAAATAAACTTTTCTCCAGCCACTATTTTTTCTTCACATACTTCGTATATGCATAAGTCAATTAATTTTCATTCTAGTACATACAAGGCACACACAATTTTAAAATAGTATTTTATGACTCAGGAAATTAGTTTCAGAATAAAATATTTCTGAGCTCCTCTATTGTTCCCTCACCCTCCAATATATATATATATATATATATATATATATATATATATATATATATATGTATATATACTCAATTTTTTATTTTACAACTTCCAATATCTTTTATGCACATATTGAGTATTTACTTTTTTTCCTCCTCTGATTGAGGCTTTTTTCGAAGTTGTGTGTGTAGGTGTATGCTGTCAATGAATTTCTTGTTAAAACTATAAAATTTGCCGTCGTCGTTTGTTTTCTATAACCCATAATTGTTAATAATATTTATTTACAGTTCTTTTTTTAACAATATTCATTGTCCTGTTCTTTACTTGGCATGGAATAGGAACACATCTACACCGATATACATGTGAACTTGCAATATTATGTGTTCAATAGATTTTCTATTGTCCATCCATTTTTCTTTGTTTTTTCAACTTCATTAGTCTTAGCCTTTTCAAATATTCAATTGCAAGAAACGCTTAGTTGAATGAAATGTTAGTGTGTGTAAGTTGTGAGTACAAAGAAAAGAAAAGAGGTTGATACTTGTACTAACAAGCTTTACTGTATCATACTTTTCTCTGTCCTATTTGGATGATTTGTTTATTCATTCTAAACATGAGTTCTTCCTGGGAAATATAAGGGTGTTCTCTCTCTCTCTCTCTCTCTCTCTCTCTATATATATATATATATATATATATATATATATATATATAATAAAAATATGCGTGTCTTATTGTCTAACCTTTTTATAGGAATAGATTTTTGTTAAAGATATGATTGTTCGAATAGTTTATTCGTGAGTTTGTAAAAACTAAATCAAGTTACCATAATTTTTAGATTTAATGAATAAATAGGTTTGACAATTAAAATTCTCTGTTGTATAATCGATTGTGATTTTTGGTGGTTTATTTATCGACAATAGTCAGAAATGTAATTCACAACTGTGATTAGATAGAGATTGAGAGCTAACTTCACGATTACTACTAGCCTATTACGATAATCATAGATTTTATGAAATACAAGACAACAATATTTCAACTATTTTTCAGTACTTCAGATAATAAATAAAGATGGGTTGGTAAAAGGACTGTTCTTTGTACCTAGAGTTGATAAATATCTACGAATACCATAGAACGTAATAGGATATTAGAAAATGAACCGTGTCATTGAACTAAATAGCTTAATAAAGCCTGTTTTGTTTTAGAAGTCGATTGATTTTATATCACTTACTACAATAGACAAATGTTAATCCCGGCAAATCTTAATAGTGTGCGATTGAGCAACTCCAATAAACTTTGGAAATAACCTAACTCAAAGAGTTGTTCAACCAAGTACCTAAGAGTTACATCAAAATTGGATTCATAACATAATATTTATCCTTGCCTCTTATTTTCAGCACAAATCATAGCAGTTAGTTATGTTTGTACGAGGTCAATTCATTGTTAGCAAGTTAATCTTATTTTTATAATGTATAAAAGGTATTTGTATTTATTTTAAGGTGAAATGATAAAACTTATGACAACTTTTTGCACTTCAGATTTAATAGACAACTTTAATACGTTTCTGCATATTATAAAGCTTCTCGTTGAATATCATTGAATTTTTTCTTTACTTATTTTATCAAATTGTTTACTGATACAAAGGAATTAGATGAAATTTGTTTGAAAATTTTTTAAGTATACAAATCGACTGAAAGAAAATAAAAAAAACGATATCAGCTCGTTTTCATTGTCTGTGTACACATCACTATTGCTTATGTATTCTTCTTCATTTTATTTACCGGTGTATTAATGGAACTACGAAATTAAGAAACATTCTCTCTTGCACTTATTTTACACACATGTATCTACATATTCATATAATAAAGTAACTTTGATATAATAGAATGCAACCGTTTCAAGTGTATGTTATATATTTTTAGTAAGTGACATTTAGAAAACTTTATGTGCATAAAGAACAATTTTGTTTGTACTAACTTTTATTTCCTAAATTCTGCCTTAGTAACAAATTATGTAGAAAGAAAAAAACGAAACAACAGAAAACAGTGAATGGTTAGTATGTGGTAGGGGTGTGGAGAAATGAAAATGTGTAAGATCTCCATTTTAGTTAGTCTAATGTACGCATATACGTGGCACATAAATATGCAGTATATATTTTGTTTAATAGACATTGCTAACATTTTTATTCGTATATTCAATGACTCTATTCCTTTTGTTATCAAACATGTATGTATGTACCCATATATATATATGTAGAAACGAGTGGAAATGTTAACTAATGTGTACAAATAGCTGGTGGATATAGATACATATATGATGCAGAGAAAGAGAGAAACTGATAGTAGTAGGAAAAAATAATACTGATAACATTGTATTTTGTTCGTACGATTATCAGCTAGATTTTCACTGAGTTTTTATTTCTGCATAAATTCCATTTATTATTAATCGTTATGCGTAATTTTAACGGTAGACAAAAAGAGATAACGTCTATAGTTTCATGACTTCATCATAAATAAGTGAAAATAAGCATTTATGCATATAATTTGTTGGGAAGTTATCAGCTTTGATGTCTTCAGCGGTAGTTAAAGGTGGTGTTAGTATTGAATATATTTAACTTGGTATTTTAATATTTTATAAATTAAACATGTAGAATCTTTAAATCAATACTTTATAAAATGAAGTCGTCAGTCAGAAAGGAATTAATGTTTCTGATTAGTTTCATACCATAATAGGGTATTTGTTCCATATTTTACGATATTGTGTCAAATCACTTAACATCTTCATCCACAGGTTGTAATAGTCACGCTGACCCCAACCGTGTGGTATGTATCAACCAGTCAATAACTTCATGGACTGATACCATGTCTTGGTTTGGTCCCCTAACTTTCCTCCAACTTATCCCTGCACTAGCCATCACCGCCCTTCGAGTAAGTGGGTAAATGAATGTATGTAATTCGTATCCTAGATGTTTCAGTCGATGAAGACTCACAACCTGGTTAACTGACTCGTCATACTTACCTAGTATTCTGCCAGTAATTTTAACTTGTTGGGCCCAGTGCTTCAAAGGCATCTACAATCAAGTACTAATAATTCATGATTATCTTATTTTAAAAACCACATTTTGCAGTACATTAGCCTTCTGTGTGACAGACAGATATCTCGCCTGAATGACTGAATTTGGAGAGAGTCATCCATAATTTCATCGGACACTTAGTGAAGTGGTCTACGAGCTTAACTACTTCACTCACTGTTATTCATCGAAACAGACCATTTGTGAATCAATATTCTAGATTCACACAGAGAAATCACTTCAAAAAAGGCTGTATTACTGTTTAATGTTTAGTAGGTTAGTTAAATCCTCGTTATGCTACGTATCATTGTTTTAATTTAGTTGACAATAGTCTCGTCAATGGATCGTGTTTAATAGTTTTCATTTTTTGAATGTGGACAGTTTTTATTCATCAGTCGTGAAAACGATTTCCAGGTTCGTTATTCCTATGAATTATAAAAGTAAATTTTATTAAATTTATATAAAGGATTTATTATTGAAAGTATTGTTTGATTTTCTTTCCCTCTTTATTATCTTCTAAGAAACAATTTGAACCTCCTTTACTTATTCCTTTTGATAATTCCTGTAGTCTAATGAAGTTAGAATTCAATCAAATTGTTATGATTATTCAATTAATTAATGAAATTATTGGAATAAATACTTACTTTACGCCTGTCACTCGCAATGGAGCATAGGTCGCCGACCAGTATTTTCCAACCTACTCGGTCTCTGGGTTTCTTTTTCCCATTCTGTCCAACTTCCGTTCATTCTTCTCATGTTTTTCTCTATTTCTCGGCGTAATGTGTTTCTTGGTCTTCCTCCTTTCATTTCACCATGAGGGTTCCAAGTGATGGCTTGTATTGTGACACATTTGGGTGCTTTCCTCAATCTGTGTCTTACCCACCTCCAACACGTTTTCCTAATTTCTTCCTCCGCCGAAACATGGTTTGTTCTCTCGCACAGTAGGTTGTTGCTGATGGTGCCTGCTCAAAGGATCTGACAATTGTTAATAAACACTCGTATCTTCTGAATGATGGCTTTCGTAGTTCTCCGAGTTTCCGCTCCATACAATAGAAGCTGTCTTGATAGTTGTATTGCGAATTGTGACTTTGGTGTTGTTTGAGAGTTGTTCTGAGTTGCAGATGTTGTTCAATTGTAGAAATGATGTCGTTGCTTCATCGATCGGTGCCTTGACATCTGCATCAGATACACGTTGCTCGTTAATGTGATACTCACCATATAAGTAGAGGTTTTTACATCATCCAAGGCAACTGCATCAAGTGCGATTTGGTTGGTACATTTTGTGCTGTATTGGTGAATCTTACTTTTCCATTTGTGTATGTTGAGACCTACTGCATGAGGGGCTTGTGCTACACTGGTCGTCTTCTGTTGCACTTGTTGTTGCGTGTGTGATAGAAGAGGCAGATGATCTGCGAAGTCTAGATCATCCATCTGCATCGTAGTTGTCCAGTGTATCCCGTGCTTCCCATCAGATTTTGACGTTTTCATAGTCCAGTCGACTACCAGCAGGAAGGGAAGAGTGAGGGTAAGCAACGTTGCCTGACTCTGGCCTTCACTTTGAACGAGTCTGTCAGCTGTCCTCCATGCACGATTTCGCATTTTAATCCATCGTAAGGATTCCGTATGATGCTGACTATCTTCTCAGGCAAGCCGTAGTGTCGAAGAAGCCTCCATAATGTTGTGCAATCCACGTTATCAAATGCTTCCTCGTGGTCTGTAAAGTTGATGTAGAGTAGTGAGTTCCATACAATCGATTGTTCCACAACAATCCGTAGTGTCGCGATTTGGTCAGTTCGCGACAGATCCTACGAAATCCAGCTTGTTGATCTCGAAGTTGGGCGTCTATGAAGTCCTTCAGTCTGTTTAAAAATACCGTACAGAATACTCTGAGTGATATTTAGAGAAGAGTGATGCCTCTATTGTTCTCACACTTGCTGAAATCGCCTTTCTTTGGTATTTTGATGAGGTATCCTTGTTTCCAGTCTGTCGGTACGTGTTCTTCATTCAAAATTTTTCAGAATAGAATGTGGAATATTTTTGCAGCTGCTGTCACGTCTGCTTTCAGTGCCTCATCTCATATGTTGTCTGCTACCGCTGGTTTGCGTCTCTTGATTTGTCTGATGGCCATGCTGATCTATTCTAATGTTGGTGGGCCGTGTATTCTTCTTCGATGTTGGGTTTGTTCGGCGGGGCTGATTGATGCAAGAGTTCCTTGAAGTGCTCGATCTACTTGTTTCACTGTATTTCAATGTTGATGATTGCTGTGACTTTATTGTTTTTCTTTCACTGGTCGTTCTAGTTTACGATAATTTCCAGTGAGCTTCTTTGTTGTATCGTACAATCGTTTCAAGTTGCCTTCTGTTGTAGCCTTTTCCGCCGTGATCGCTAGATTTTTCACATATTTAGGTTTGCAGGCTGTGATGCTCCTTGTTAGTTATTTTATGACTAATTGTAGCTATGTCATAACTAACCAATCAGATTGGTTAAGCGCTCACCATGCTATATAGTCTGATCGGTCTGTTAGCTTTCTATGTTGTGAATGGCATATCGATTGAATGATCTTATCGTTTTATTTATATTCATGCGACTCATGTTTTTATTCATTTTCTACAGACAGGCTATAACGGTCGGTACGTTCGCTCATCCTGCTTGATAATTATAATTTCCTTATTTATTGTACTAATTTAATCTTTTTTTTTGTTTAGAAACAGATAAAGTTTAAAACCAAATTGTCTAATGTTAACTATAGTTTCACTCTGGATTCTGTCATCGGCGGTATTTGCGTTTACGTTTTAGAATTACATCTGTAGGACAAATTAAATCTTACATTGTTTCGGACAGTAATTCATCAGAAGTTCATATAGTGAGTATCTTCAAATGTCCACGGAGATTCTTAAAACTGATCAGATTCCTAAATTGTCTCCCTACCGCTCGGAAACTCACAGTGAAGACCAGTTTAGAAGAAATAGCTACCGAATAGATCCTTTGTTAGAGTTAGAATTAGCAAAAATACGTTTAGCTCATATAGAGAAGGAAATTGAGTTAGAACGCTTACGTCAAAAAGGAAGAGAATATCGTAAACAAGTTGTGGCCGTTTCCGAGAAGAAATCAAATTTGTTTATTGTGGAAAGTAACAGTGAACATGATAAAATGCAAATAAACCTGAATGGAACAAACCCTCCTCGCACTAAATCGACAGATCAGGATTTTTCTAGTTCTCCTTCTAATCATTATGTTTCTCACACAGAGGCTTCCGTCGCATCACTCGAAGCATCAAATGAATTAGCTAAGTCATCTGCCGTTCTATCAAGTTTTGCTATAGCTAAGAAAGACATTCCATCTGACCGTGTTCTCGGATCAAATATTTCATCAAGCGTTGTCAATGCTGATGTGTCGAAAGATGCTTCGGTTAATTTATGGACATCATCATCTACAAGTCATGATTCTGCTTCGTGTCCTTTTACTGCAGTGGCTAAAGTTGTTACAGCTTCTCAGACAGACTGTAAGGATTCGAAAAATCTAGAAGATTCTGCTAAGGAAGTAGTTGAAGATAAACGGGAAGAAACATTAACTTTAGACACAGTGAGCACGTGAACTCTCTCTTACAACACAACTCCACAATAAGACATGTTATAGTGAGGAGAGATTCCACGTGCCTCACTGTGTCTAAAAGTTAACGTTTCTTCCCGTTTATCTTCAACTACTTCCTTAGCAGAATCTTCTAGATTTTTCGAATCCTTACAGTCTGTCTGAGAAGCTGTAACAACTTTAGCCAATGCAGTAAAAGGACACGAAGCAGAATCATGACTTGTAGATGATGATGTCCATAAATTAACCGAAGCATCTTTCGACACATCAGCATTCACAACGCTTGATGAAATATTTGATCCGAGAACACAATCAGATGGAATGTCTTTCTTAGCTATAGCAAAACTTGATAGAACGGCAGGTGACTTAGCTAATTCATTTGATGCTTCGAGTGATGCAACGGAAGCCTCTGTGTGAGAAACATAATGATTAGAAGGAGAACTAGGAAAATCCTGATCTGTCGATTTAGTGCGAGGAGGGTTTGTTCCATTCAGGTTTATTTGCATTTTATCATGTTTACTGTTACTTTCCACAATAAACAAATTTGATTTCTTCTCGGAAACGGCCACAACTTGTTTACGATATTCTCTTCCTTTTTGACGTAAGCGTTCTAACTCAATTTTCTTCTCTATATGAGCTAAACGTATTTTTGCTAATTCTAACTCTAACAAAGGATCTATTCGGTAGCTATTTCTTCTAAACTGGTCTTCACTGTGAGTTTCCGAGCGGTAGGGAGACAATTTAGGAATCTGATCAGTTTTAAGAATCTCCATGGACATTTGAAAGCAATTAGTATATGAACTTCTGATGAAACACTGTCCGAAACTATGTAGGATTTAATTTGTCCTACAGATGTAATTCTAAAAACGTAAACGCAAATACCGCCGATTACAGAGTCCAGAGTGAAACTATAGTTAACAGAAGACAATTCGGTATTAAACTTTATCTGTTTCTAAACAAAAAGAAACGATTAAATTAGTACAATAAATGAGGAAATTACAATTAGCAAGCAGGATGAGCAAGCGTACCGGACAGTATAGCGTGTCTTTAGAAAATGAATAAAAAACATGAGTCACAGCAATATAAATAAAATGATAACATCCTTCAATCGATGACCATTCACAACAAGAAAGTTTATACACAGGTCAGACTAGATGACGTGGTGAGCGCTTAACCAATCTGATTGGTTAGTTATGACATAGCTACAATTAGTCATAAAATAACTAACAAGGAGCATCACAGCCGGCAAACCTAAATATGTGAAAAATCTAGCGATCACGGCGGAAAAGGCTACAACAGAAGGCAAATTGAAACGATTGTACGATACAACAAAGAAGCTCACTGGAAATTATCGTAAACTAGAACGACCAGTGAAAGAAAAACAAGAAAGTCACAGCAATCATCAACATTGAAATACAGTGAAACAAGTAGATCGAGCACTTCAAGGAACTCTTGAATCAATCAGCCCCGCCGAACAAACCCAACATCGAAGAAGAATACACGGCCCACCAACATTAGAATAGATCAGCATGGCCATCAGACAAATCAAGAGACGCAAACCAGCGGTAGCAGACAACATATGAGATGAGGCACTGAAAGCAGACGTGACAGCAGCTGCAAAAATATTCCACATTCTATTCTGAAAAACTTTGAATGAAGAACACGTACCGACAGACTGGAAACAAGGATACCTCATCAAAATACCAAAGAAAGGCGATTTCAGCAAGTGTGAGAACAATAGAGGCATCACTCTTCTCTAAATATCACTCAGAGTATTCTGTACGGTATTTTTAAACAGACTGAAGGACTTCATAGACGCCCAACTTCGAGATCAACAAGCTGGATTTCGTAGGATCCGTCGCGAACTGACCAAATCGCGACACTACGAATTGTTGTGGAACAATCGATTGTATGGAACTCACTACTCTACATCAACTTTACAGACCACGAGGAAGCATTTGATAACGTGGATTGCACAACATTATGGAGGCTTCTTCGACACTACGGCTTGCCTGAGAAGATAGTCAGCATCATACAGAATCCTTACGATGGATTAAAATGCGAAATCGTGCATGGAGGACAGCTGACAGACTCGTTCAAAGTGAAGACCAGAGTCAGGCAATGTTGCTTACCCTCACTCTTCCCTTCCTGCTGATAGTCGACTGGACTATGAAAACATCAAAATCTGATGGGAAGCACGGGATACACTGGACAACTACGATGCAGATGGATGATCTAGACTTCGCAGATCATCTGCCTCTTCTATCACACACGCAACAACAAGTGCAACAGAAGACGACCAGTGTAGCACAAGCCTCTCATGCAGTAGGTCTCAACATACACAAATGGAAAAGTAAGATTCACCAATACAGCACAAAATGTACCAACCAAATCGCACTTGATGGAGTTGCCTTGGATGATGTAAAAACCTCTACTTATATGGTGAGTATCACATTAACGAGCAACGTGTATCTGATGCAGATGTCAAGGCACCGATCGATGAAGCAACGACATCATTTCTACAATTGAACAACATCTGCAACTCAGAACAACTCTCAAACAACACCAAAGTCACAATTCGCAATACAACTATCAAGACAGCTTCTATTGTATCGAGCGGAAACTTGGAGAACTACGAAAACCATTATCCAGAAGATACGAGTGTTTATTAACAATTGTCCACGCAAAATACTTCAGATCCGTTGACCAGGCACCATTAGCAACAACCTACTGTGCGAGAGAACAAACCATGTTTCGGCGGAGGAAGAAATTAGGAAAAAGTGTTGGAGGTGGATAAGACACAGATTGAGGAAAGCACCCAAATGTGTCACAATAAAAGCCATCACTTGGAACCCTCATGGTGAAATGAAAGGAGGAAGACCAAGAAACACATTACGCCGAGAAATAGAGAAAGACATGAGAAGAATGAACGGAAGTTGGACAGAATGGGAAAAAGAAACCCAGAGACCGAGTAGGTTGGAAAATACTGGTCGGCGACCTATGCTCCATTGCGAGTGACAGGCGTAAAGTAAGTATTTATTCCAATAATTTCATTAATTAATTGAATAATCATAACAATTTGAATGAATTCTAACATCATTAGACTACAGGAATTATCAAAAGGAATAAGTAAAGGAGGTTCAAATTGTTTCTTAGAAGATAATAAAGAGGGAAAGAAAATCAAACAATCCTTTCAATAATAAATCCTTTATATAAATTTAATAAAATTTACTTTTATTATTCATAGGAATAACGAACCTGGAAATCGTTTTCACGACTGATGAATAAAAACTGTCCACATTCAAAAAATGAAAACTATTAAACACGATCCATTGACGAGACTATTGTCAACTAAATTAAAACAATGATACGTAGCATAACGAGGATTTAACTAACCTACTAAACATTAAACAGTAATACAGCCTTTTTTGAAGTGATTTCTCTGTGTAAATCTAGAATATTGATTCACAAATGGTCTGTTTCGATGAATAACAGTGAGTGAAGTGGTTAAGCTCGTAGACCACTTCACTAAGTGTCCGATGAAATTATGGATGACTCTCTCCAAATTCAGTCATTCAGGCGAGATATCTGTCTGTCACACAGAAGGATAATGTACTGCAAAATGTGGTTTTTAAAATAAGATAATCATGAATTATTAGTACTTGATTGTAGATGCCTTTGAAGCATTGGGCCCAACAAGTTAAAATTACTGGCAGAATACTAGGTAAGTATGACGAGTCAGTTAACCAGGTTGTGAGTCTTCATCGACTGAAACATCTAGGATACGAATTACATACATTCATTTACCCACTTACTCGAAGGGCGGTGATGGCTAGTGCAGGGATAAGTTGGAGGAAAGTTAGGGGACCAAACCAAGATATGGTATCAGTCCATGAAGTCATTGACTGGTTGATACATACCACATGGTTGGGGTCAGCGTGATTATTACAACCTGTGGATGAAGATGTTAAGTGATTTGACACAATATCGTAAAATATGGAACAAATACCCTATTATGGTCTGAAACTAATCAGAAACATCCATTCCTTCCTGACTGACGACTTCATTTTATAAAGTATTGATTTAAAGATTCTACATGTTTAATTTATAAAATATTAAAATACCAAGTTAAATATATTCAATACTAACACCAACTTTAACTACCGCTGAAGACATCAAAGCTGATAACTTCCCAACAAATTATATGCATAAATGCTTATTTTCACTTATTTATGATGAAGTCATGAAACTATAGACGTTATCTCTTTTTGTCTACCGTTAAAATTACGCATAACGATTAATAATAAATGGAATTTATGCAGAAATAAAAACTCAGTGAAAATCTAGCTGATAATCGTACGAACAAAATACAATGTTATCAGTATTATTTTTTCCTACTACTATCAGTTTCTCTCTTTCTCTGCATCATATATGTATCTATATCCACCAGCTATTTGTACACATTAGTTAACATTTCCACTCGTTTCTACATATATATATATATATATATATATATATATATATATATATATATATATATATATATATATATATATGGGTACATACATACATGTTTGATAACAAAAGGAATAGAGTCATTGAATATACGAATAAAAATGTTAGCAATGTCTATTAAACAAAATATATACTGCATATTTATGTGCCACGTATATGCGTACATTAGACTAACTAAAATGGAGATCTTACACATTTTCATTTCTCCACACCCCTACCACACACTAACCATTCACTGTTTTCTGTTGTTTCGTTTTTTTTCTTTCTACATAATTTGTTACTAAGGCAGAATTTAGGAAATAAAAGTTAGTACAAACAAAATTGTTCTTTATGCACATAAAGTTTTCTAAATGTCACTTACTAAAAATATATAACATTCACTTGAAACGGTTGCATTCTATTATTTCAAAGTTACTTTATTATATGAATATGTAGATACATGTGTGTAAAATAAGTGCAAGAGAGAATGTTTCTTAATTTCGTAGTTCCATTAATACACCGGTAAATAAAATGAAGAAGAATACATAAGCAATAGTGATGTGTACACAGACAATGAAAACGAGCTGATATAGTTTTTTTATTTTCTTTCAGTCGATTTGTATACTTAAAAAATTTTCAAACAAATTTTATCTAATTCCTTTGTATCAGTAAACAATTTGATAAAATAAGTAAAGAAAAAATTCAATGATATTTAACGGGAAGCCTTAAAATAAGCAGAAACGTATTAAACTAGTCTATTAAAACTGAAGTGCAAAAAGTTGTCATAAGTTTTATCATTTCAACTTAAAATAAATACAAATACCTTTTATACACTATAAAAATAAGATTAACTTGCTAACAATGAATTGACCTCGTACAAACATAACTAACTGCTATGATTTGTGCTAAAAATAAGAGGCAAGGATAAATATTATGTTATGAATCCAATTCTGATATAACTTTTGGGTACTTGGTTGAACAACTCTTTGAGTTAGGTTATTTCCAAAGTTTATTGGAGTTACTCAATCGCACACTATTAAGATTTGCCGGGATAAACATTTGTCTATTGTAGTAAGTGACATAAAATCAATCGACTTCTAAAACAAAACAGGCTTTATTAGGCTAATTAGTTCAATGACACGGTTCATTTTGTAATACCCTATTACGTTCTATGGTATTCGTGGATATTTATCAACTCTAGGTACAAAGAACAGTCCTTTTACCAATCCATCTTTTTTTCATTATCTGAAGTACTGAAAAATAGTTGAAATATTGTTGTCTTGTATTTCATAAAATCTATGATTATCGTAATAGGCTAGTAGTAATCGTGAAGTTAGCTCTCAATCTCTATCTAATCACAGTTGTGAATTACATTTCTGACTATTGTCGATAAATAAACCACCAAAAATCACAATCGATTATACAACAGAGAATTTTAATTGTCAAACCTATTTATTCATTAAATCTAAAAATTATGGTAACTTGATTTAGTTTTTACAAACTCACGAATAAACTATTCGAACAATCATATCTTTAACAAAAATCTATTCCTATAAAAAGGTTAGACAATAAGACACGCATATTTTTATTATATATATATATATATATATATATATATATATATATATATAGAGAGAGAGAGAGAGAGAGAGAGAGAGAACACCCTTATATTTCCTAGGAAGAACTCATGTTTAGAATGAATAAACAAATCATCCAAATAGGACAGAGAAAAGTATGATACAGTAAAGCTTGTTAGTACAAGTATCAACCTCTTTTCTTTTCTTTGTACTCACGACTTACACACACTAACATTTCATTCAACTAAGCGTTTCTTGCAATTGAATATTTGAAAAGGCTAAGACTAATGAAGTTGAAAAAACAAAGAAAAATGGATGGACAATAGAAAATCTATTGAACACATAATATTGCAAGTTCACATGTATATCGGTGTAGATGTGTTCCTATTCCATGCCAAGTAAAGAACAGGACAATGAATATTGTTAAAAAAGGACTGTAAATAAATATTATTAACAATTATGGGTTATAGAAAACAAACGACGACGGTAAATTTTATAGTTTTAACAAGAAATTCATTGACAGCATACACCTACACACACAACTTCGAAAAAAGCCTCAATCAGAGGAGGAAAAAAGTAAATACTCAATATGTGCATAAAAGATATTAGTTGTAAAATAAAAAATTGAGTATATATATATATATATATATATATATATATATATATATATATATATATTGGAGGGTGAGGGAACAATAGAGGAGCTCAGAAATATTTTATTCTGAAACTAATTTCCTGAGTCATAAAATACTATTTTAAAATTGTGTGTGCCTTGTATGTACTAGAATGAAAATTAATTGACTTATGCATATATACGAAGTATGTGAAGAAAAAATAGTGGCTGGAGAAAAGTTTATTTTCTTTCCCGCTGAAACAATAAAGAATAATTTTTCAGCAAAAGATGATTTAGATTTAAAAAATATTAACTGGATGAAATAATATACAAAAAAGGGTGCGAACACACGCACGAATCTGGGAATGCTGGCAAAAAAACTAATGAATATATTGAAAATTGAAACCAGCGGACGAAAAATAGAAACAAAGACGATTGATTTAGACACTTAAAGATTTCATAAATAATAAATGCATGTGCGTATAGTTTATTATTATTATTATTATTATTATTATTATTATTATTATTATTATTATTATTCAGATAAAGTATAATGAAAATAAAGGTTTTTTCATATTCACGAAACGATAAATTCGGTCAATATTTCTAACATAAACATTTCGTTCTTATCTGTTCAAAATTCAATAATCTTGATGTGTGCATTATAAACAATTAATAATAACATAATGGTATCTGCATATCTTATCTGACTTTATTGAATATATATATATATATATATATATATATATATATATATATATGACTTCATAATCGCGTTAAAATTATTTCACTCGCTAGATTTAAATCATGAAATAATAAACCCATTTTCGAAGAGTATCTGGAACAACATATTCATTTGTTAAGAACTCAGCTTTTTATGACAATAACATAAATTCTACGAAATAACCAAAAATCATTTATACACATGGATCAAATTACTCCAGGATGATGTTTACTTTCAAAATGAAATCAAATAATAATTCAGTATTTCTGTATTTCATAAAAATTTTTTTAATTACCTAATACAGACATACCACTCTCACATGATACATTACCATTCAAAAGTTTAAACTAGTTAACAAGACTACATGAACTCCGACTAGAGCACTTCTAGGGCTAAGGCCGGTCCAAAGCACGAATAAAAAAGGAGTGTTGAGCATGGAGTCAGCGGCCTCATACCGTAGAAAACTGAGTAGCTAAATATACGCTAACCAGAAAGCTAAGCAACGGAAGACTTGACCATTCTGATCGCAGACCTAAATATCAAGGTTGGCATGGACAACACCGGATATGAAGATATCATGGACAACATGGACAGAGAGAAAGGAACGAAAATGGTCACAGATTTGCAAACCTATGTGCCTTCAACAAATAGGTCATAGGCTGCACCATATTCCCACATAAACGCATACTCAAAGTTACGTGGATTTCACCTGATCACACTGCGCAGAACACAATCGACCACATTTCCATCAATTAGAAGTTTAGAAGGACCATGGAAGATGTGAGACACAAGAGAGGAAATGATATGGTTTCAGATCATCACTTGGTAGATACAACGATTGAAAACTTAGACCAAAGAAGCACTGGACAACGGAGTGGACTACATCACAAAGGTTTAATACGGTCTTTCTTCGACAATTCATGATTACCCTGAGCAATAGTTTACAGGCCATACACGATCTATTCAATGGAGAGCAAACAACCATGGAGAACAGCTTGAAAGGCATCAACATGTGATGAGGTTCTGGGCCACACAAAGCACCATCACAAGTAATGGATCAATGTTCGTATTACTCTGGATACGATTCAAAAAAGGAGGAACAAGTAGACAGCAATAAACATCAGCCAAACAACAGCACAGAAAGTCAAGGCACAAGCAGAATACACTGAAGCAAACATGCAATTGAAGAGGAGCATCAAAGCTGACAAACTTTAATATGTTTAAGATCTAGCAATTATGAATGTCGATATACCAACTATTTAATAGATCAGCATGGCCATCAGACAAATCAAGTGCGGCGGCACCAGACAACATTTTAGCTGAGTCACTGAAGGCAGATGTGGTAGAAACTGCAAAGATACTCCACACTCTCTTCAGCAAGATTTGGAACCAGGAACAAGTACCAACAGGCTGAAAGGAAGGATACCTCATTAAGATACAAATGAAAAGAGGAAGACCAAAAGAACACATTACGTTGAGAAAGGAAGACAGATATGAGGAAAATGAAAAATTAGTCAGAACTGGAACGCAAGGTCCAGGATAGATTAGGTTCGAGCATACTGGTTGGAGGCCTATTCTTCAATGGGGGTAACTGGTTTAAGTATGTAAGTAAGTACTCGGATGAACTCTCCGAAAATTTAAGGTGTGTTGAGACCTTTAGTTAAATGATAGTCTTTAGAGTTCAGAAAAAAACAACAACAACTCCAACCAATCAGAGTAATATGGAAACTATAGATTGTAATGTCATTAATTAAATGATTGAATAATTACTGATTTTGTTACAAATTTTAGGATGTTCTTCAGAAGCATTCAAATGTTCAAAGTCACATAAAACACTATAAATGCCCTCACTCTCTTTTCAACATTCCCTTTTCCAGACTTTTGCTTTTATATTCGGGGTTCAGGAATAGAGGGACTACGTTAGAAAGCATTTGCTTGCTAAATAGTTACAAAACGCCAATTTTATCATTAAAATTATTTACCCTTTATGTTGAAATGTAAAAAGTTCGCCGTTCTTATTCATTAACCACGAAAAAAGAGTTACCTCTTTAGTCAATTTAAATATCGAATGGAGAAAAAAAAATACAAGTTTACAGAGGTAATGGTCTTTCAGAATTTAATATTTCAATTCCTTGTTTTCGACAGAAATCTTTGGAAAATTGAGATGACCTATATAACTTTTAAGTTCAGTATCCCACCTAGTAACAAGCCTTCTGATGTCAAAAGTCCTTAACCTTCAATTCCAAGTTTAGTAAAATACAACGATCTCAATCTACATATAATGTAGTAAGCTTTAGTGTTCGTAAAAGGATATTTCTTCATTCACTGAAAAAACACTCCTGAATATGAATAAATATATTTATATAACCAATCGTGTAAATCTACATATATATCCATTATCGGCCAAGTAAATCTCCCACTTCATTGCTATATCATTTTTTTCGCCTAAAATAACAATAAATCGTGAATTTAAAATACTGTTGGTGAAAAAAACCTTATTTTAATTAAATGAGCAACACTACAATCTATGAGTTAAGAACTACGATGCTAGACAGGTGACGAATGTAACAGCTAGGAATTTGTTGTTATATCTTAATTAAAAGTTTTATCTCAAATATATAAAGGATAATTCTAAGGAGAAGACGAAAGAGTGAGGAAACAGAAAGAGGGAGAGGATAGTAAAGTGAGAGAGAATGAAAGCAAATATAAAGTGAAATTTAATTTCACTGATTTGAATAAAAGTAACGACAAAATAAAAATGTTTAAAATTTTAAATTAAATATTATGCTTGAGTGAATTTCTCTGATTTTTGTTACAATGGTCAATCACAGTTACAACCTTCCAAAACAATATTTTACAACAATGTATATATACATAAAAAATAATAGTTCATAGAAAAACGCATGCACACACGTACAGTCACACACACTCAATGTCCATAAATAAGTGAAAAAGTTGAACAAGCTGGTAAGAGAGTTAGTTATCAAGCTGTTTTCGTAATTAACGTTTTGTGTTACTCAAGAGTATAAAGGAGTGAAAAGAAATAATGAACATTAAAAAAAATAATAATAGTAACGAAACTAACAACAGTGGTAACAACTTCAACTCGCACGTTCGATATAGGGAAAAATATATACACAATTATTTATCAATAATAATGTCTACTGATATAGATTTTGTGAAGAATGTTGCAGTTTTTATCAACTGTAAGATTGCTATCAACCATGGTTAGAACTGTATTAGACAACTGTTTAGTAGTAGTTTGGAATTTATTAGTAATATCTTAACTGTTTCATAATGCTTCTATACCTATTGTCAAGTATACTGCATAAAACTATGTTAGTGAACAATAATTATGTGCTTACTAACTTTGAAATGAAGGAAATCCATCAGGTTGGAAGTGAATTATTAATAACTTGACCATATTGTCTAATAATAGATCAAATTTCGTCTTGTAATACATATAGTAAGGGCGAAATTCGACAGTCAGTATTATATTTTAAGTAAATGATTTATCTGGACAAGGTTACAACTTACATATCTCTGTCTAGTCCAATAAAGGTGTATATATATACCCTTGAGTTATGTATACTTTGATTTGGGTGAGGAATTAAAAATGTAGAAGGATTCTTAGCTTTCTTCTCAAGCGTCAAGTATGTGCTCGTAACCGACAGATCATAACAACTATACAGCTATGACATCGTAGTAGACTTATCAACGATATATCTAAATTACTTAATAACAGAAGCTTAAAGTCTCCTTCTAGTGACTATGATTTCATCTAGCTTCTAAATGAGTGCTAAGGCTCTAAATTATGTGTAGTACCGAATAAACAGCTGTTCTTAATATGATTGGTTTCCTAGTTGAACAAATCTCTATAAATCATATTCAAATGATAATAAATTTGTCGAAATCCTCTCTTTTTGTCGGATCACTTTTCTTAAAAAAGAAAAAAATCATAATAAAAATAGTTCAAGTGAAATCAATCTCATGAATGAAAATACAAAACACACAACTACATTGGAATGTAAAAATCTGAAATTTATAAGTTTAATTGGCAATAATAATACTTAAACAGATACTTTCAGTGTATACCTTTCGATTTAAAAAAGAAACAAAGACACAAATCTACTGTCTAATTTTATATGATTTGATTTTGTTATAATAAATAAAATTTAAGTTAAATAAAGCGTAATTGTTCATCGTATCAACAAAAATAACCGTAAAACTAACATAATGGTCAATAAGTGATGAAACAATTTTCACATTTAATTAATTAATGATTAGTTAAATATCATAAGGCTAATAGATAAAAACCAGTCAGTCCCTTTGAACCAATTAAACAAAGATAAAACTATAGCTACTAAGATGACCATTGAATTACTCAATTTTTGATGATAGTGGTAGACTCTCGCTAGACACTATCAATTTATCAAATTTAACAATAACAAACATATTCTCTAAAAAAATAATGTGATTTATATTCAAATTGCTTCGTTATCTTAGTGTACACTGTGTTATTTTTCGAATAAAAAAGTATACTGTTTAGTCGATGAAATCCTTTAATATAGATCATTAATGAATACTTCAGATTATTGTAATTTGCGAACCTTCATACAGTCTTCAATTTACATGATTTGTTTATATAACGGTTAGAATATTTTTATAAAACTCATTAATCATGAATAGATTAGATTTTTTATGAAAGGTTGATGATACAGAATGCATGCTCAAACTGAAATAAACAAGATGAAACTAAAATCTTCAACTGTGACTTTATCATTACGCAACCTACTAGTAGTAAGATCTATTCCAGTTCCTACGGTGTTGAGATATAGCAGGAAAACGAAAATATGGAACCTCAGTAGGTATTCATTAGTAAGGATAGAAATTCATGCAAATGGTTTACTAAAGCTATATGATCAAAATAACCATATTCAAGTACTGAAAAGTTAAAAGCAACAGCATTTAGGTAATCTGAGGATAAAAACTATTTTCACTATACGGTTGTGGAAATCGTTCAATTGCATTGGAATCATAAACTGATTATTGCTCAATGAAATTCAACAATCTACATAACCTACACTGACAATTATCATTTGCTCACTAGTTATTAGCTTCGTGAGGAAATGATCAGAGTTCTAGTGAGAAGCCGTTACCAGCGAAGTTCAGCAGTGTCAAGTGTGAGAAGATGGAGGGTGATGGTTGCACAATATCGTCAACTGATTCTAGTTAGGCGTTAACACCATTGGATATCGGCTCGTGGTCAAGTATCTGAGCGTTCGCACTCGAGACCGAAGGCCTTAAGTTCGAGTGACGCCCAAGTAGGCATGGATACTCTAGGACAAAACGGCCGAGCAGTGCTTCCAAGTTTCTAATAGTGATTCTTGATCGTGAAAATACTATATTAGTAAAATAACATAATACGTCGTTAACTACGGTTATTATGAACAATTAATTCGTTTATTCAGTACTTTAGAAAAATTACATTGAAAAAAATGCATACCCAACAATACGTTTCGGTTTGCGATGAATTTTATAGACGCATTTATTGATTATTACGGTTCTTGTTATTACTCCTTATTTATGTGTCGATAGAATGTAACCTGTGAACAGTTAATTACAAACCAATGTGATAAATAATTGCGTTCAATAAATAAAAAGTAGGATCTAGCAACAAATTCACACTGATCTGTGTTATCAATCAAACATAATATGTGATGATGTACGACTGTACATCACGTTACCTCAGAGTAAATCAAATGAGTGAAGATTTTAACTATACTTGGAAATTAAAGATCAACAATTAGCTTGTACTCAAAATTGTTGTATATACTACTGATTACTGACCATCATATAAACATCAGCCAATTACTTAAGTTTTAAGCAATAAACTTTTCCAAAACTGATGATCCCATTTTTAAATACAACTAAGCAATCAATAAAATGTTTAAGCATTTGTCCAATAGGTCGTATGTGAAACTAAGATCAGACCACCCAGGTGTAGTTCATATAAATTAATTATAAGAGAAAGTTCAAGCAGTCTTTATTGATGATAATCATTCTTACAGTTTTCATTGCTGTGCCTAAAACTAAGTAAAGGATAAAATAGTTAGTGATATAAAAATGTAGATTAATCTTAATTTTCATCAAAATATTTGTACAAACTATTCAATTCTAAAAAAAAGGAAACAAAACAAACTTCATTTAAATAGATAATAAACTGTGAAACCGATTGTAAAAATTTTTAGTATTCCATATGTACATCACAACAATCATGTTCCAAAGAGGATACCACAATAGCAACAATAACCATAAGCACAAAATCAATAAGCCACTGATTGGAAAAAAACAAACTAAGAGTTGTCACCAAACTCGTTTCTCACATGAACACACCCTACCACCCCATGACTTTTCGCTTAATTTCCGTGTACGCACGCAATTCACATCCTTACATTGTTATGATTATTACTACTACTATTATTGTAACTATTGTTCAAAAACAAATGACGAGTAATGTGAACAAACGAAGCAAGTAGAAAAAAATAAAACGGAAAGATAGAAATGTCACAGTAAAGTGTTGTGGTGAGGAAATTCGTGTTGACATAAAACAAAGGATAAGAGTAGGGATTTTTCTCTCTTGAATAAAAAACAAACTATAATACATCGGAAAAAATTGAACTCCTTTGTTCAATAGTAGAAAAAGAATAGAATCAAATGTGAATGGTGACAACGTTCAGATGTGACTCTGTATATCTTTATTCATTAAAATGTATGACTATTCAAAATGCATGGAATGATCAAATAAAATAAATCTAACATAACTATTTACTATCCGACAAAAATGCTACGATAATACAATGAAAATGATTTGATTATAAATGATGAATTGAATATTGAAGTACATCACATGCATATATATTTTTTATAAAGTAAGCATACTCAGTTATTGAAAAGTAACTATTATATATATCTTTTTAGTTGTTGAATAGCAAGTTTCAAGACTAATTGCTTTATTGCTATGTGTTTTTGCAGATCTGTGACATCAACACTGTTCTTGTTAATTTCGTACACATTTTATCTACAACAAATTTGACCTTTCAAAATCATTACAAGTGACTAATAAGCAAAAAACCGAAAACTTATTACGTTGTACCGAAGTCAAAGTTTAAATGGAATTTATGTATTTCAAGAGATACTATTATCAGTCTTACACTGCATTAGTGAACTCAGTTTCTAATACTTGATTGTGTACCAAACTTGATTTTATTGTTGGCGACCATAATTTTATTCTGCTTATCCTTTTCCATATCTCAACTAAGAGCTTCATCTACTTTAATTTTATTATCAATCTGTTTTCTCAGTTGTCATTGTGTAACGTCTGATACAAATTATTTGTTGATAACCTGTAAACTTCCTTTTAGAATGTTCATGCTATTTCACATCTAAATAAATTATCCTATTATTAAGATAACTTTTCTAATATAAAGTCTGTGGATTATTTTGCTGTTAAAAATACTATCATTCCTAGGTTGTAAGTCACTGCCGAGGAACCACGAAGTAAATGGATTCATATTATTCTGTGCTGTTCACCATTGTTTGCTTTATCCAAAATTTATAATTTGACTGGTTTTCATCTACTCATGTTATTTCATAAAATTGTAACGTGAAATTATACAATCTATACAGTTCTTCAGATTTCAGTTATTTGTATGTGATTGAAAGCCAAAAAGCAAGAAACATCGGGAATAAAGTAACGATCTAAAAGATTTGGAATTGTTATGCTCTTTGAGCTAGATGTTTTAATTGCACAAATACGTCTAATTAGATTATTGAAATATGTACTTCAGAAAGCTGACTATAGCATAAGATTCAATGTTAGCTTTACAGAGATTTGAAAATAAACATTGTTACATACTGAAAACTTACAGTTATTAAGTCTTTATAAGGTGATATATTCTGTTTTATGTCAAGAACAAAATAGCAAATAATCTGTACTTAAATTATTTGCAATGTAAATCGACCTAATCATATTTGACGTAAAGATATGTTGATTGATTACCATGTTATTCCGGGAAATAAATGATAATGGGAACTATAATCTTACGGATAAACTGCTGTCTACTTTAGTCATTGAAAACTAAGAAACAATAATCTAGTCATTCGTTTAGTCCAATACTCCTCGATGTGCACCAACAACTTTACTTAAGATATTTTACATCATTGTATCAAAGTCTACTGGTCCGAATTTTCAACTTGAACTGATTTTTTGGTTAGAAGGACCCACAACTATCAGACCAATGAATGCTTATTACTTCTAGTGCTCTTCGGTTTACAACAGACCCTCAACTGACCTAACTTATGTCAGTTAATAATGAAAACCGAACACTTAATTATTGTCTAAATGCATAGGTACAAATACATGTGATTGAAACCCAATAATACATATTATTACTATTTACTTAGTTAAACATACAAATAATGGTACAAAAAGGCACCACGATATTTGTAAGCCACAAAAATCACCGAATTTAAGTGTGGGTTTGGATACATCTTGGGTGCCCGAACCGAAGTAAGTGGTTCACTAAGAAAGCGAACCCAAGCATTTGACCTACAAGGTTTAATCCACAATCCAGTGGAGCCACTTCAGGAGATGCGGGTCCCATGGTAACCGGGGACCGAAAACGGGTTCATACGCCATCTCTTCCTTCAGAATCCTTGACCTCATGCTCACCATTAGTTTCAAATCACGGTCTTTCAACTCCCCTAAGTGTAACCTCTGTACCCACCAATCTGGCTTTAGCCACGGCCGGACATTCATTTTTCGTCCTCTCAATTTCATAAACAACACACCTACTGAGAAAAGGCATTTGACACTGTCAATCATTTAGGATGCTTTTCATTCCCTAACTAATTCAATGAATGATATAAATATAATAATTAGAAATACCACATGGAGACAGCATTGTATAAACAAGAACACACCACTGTATAGTACGTCGTTTCTTGAAAAATTTTCAAAAAATAACCCACATACGCACAATAAAATGTCTCAAAAAAATGACATGTTTGGCTGCCAGATGTGATTACTAACTGTTCTCTGTCATGATCAAAAGTTGGGATTTTAAAGGTTTCGTACCTTAGAAAAGGAAAAAGCACCAAGCTACACACAACATATTTCACTTTCCCATCCTAGTAAAACGGGGGGGGGGGGGGGGGGGGGGAACGATGAGGAAGAATACTGATGACAAATAATACTTAACTAATCTTTACAATCTCACCTCTCCCTAAACATACACATTTCTACAATTCTCATGTCTAAAACATTACGTTAAATAAAACAGTCTTAGTCTATCCAAAAGTAAAGAATGATGACCATGTAAATATCGATTAATTTACTCTTTTCATTGATGGTGTTCCAGTCGCTACGGTGTCCGTAGTGGTGCTCTTTATTAACTATAATATTATTACTATTACTATAATCGAAAAAACAGATTGTTGAAAAAAAAACGAAATATTACATTCTCATTCTTTTTTACATAAATTGATAGAACTGACGTTTTTGACCAGCTTGCCTACTAAAAAGACGATGGTATGTTATGAGTTGCACATAATTTTGGGTTTTTACTTAGTCGATAGTATGAACATTCATTGGAGATTTCTAGGTTTGTTGAGATTGTACAACGTCAGATTAGTTTGCATCATAAACTGACATCGACTGGAAAACCACTGGAAACCAGAGAGTATTGACTACAGTTGCCTCTCTCGAATTAGAGAATCTTGCTTTTCTTTTTATGCATGTTGAGACCTAATGCAGCTAAGGTTGCTGATACACTGGTCATCTTCTCTTGCATTTGTTGCTGCAGGTGGGATAAAATAGCCAGATGATCTGCGAAGACTGGACCGTTCAGCAGCACCGTAGTTATCCATTGTATCCCGTGCTTCCCACCAGATGTTGATGTCTTCATAGTCCATTCGACCACCAGAAGGAAGAGAAAGTGTGAGATAGCAACCTGTTGGTACTTGTTTCTGGATCGAAATCTTTCAGGAGAAAGTGTGGAGTATCTTTGCAGTTGCTGCCACATCTACCTTCAGTGCTTCAGCTGGAATGTTACCAGTTCCTGTAAAGAAACTAACCAACTTCAACATCTTTCTTTACCGGAGTACTCTTGATTTGAAATTCAAAAAGTTGAATACGAAACCTCATACGATACTAAAAATAATACCAGCACAGTCATAATTCAATTAGCTAAGGTTTAAATGTTTATGCTTGATTTCTATTTGTTGCAATTGTCTTAAAATTGATCGAGTATGAAGTGGAGAAAGTTAATTGTTCAATTCCAGATGATTATCTGAATAATCACAATAAAATAAAAGAAATGGAACGCGTCTCCCTTATAATTTCAAGGGTCATTTTAAAGATATTAATGTCACCATAAAGTCTAGCTGTAATTTAATAAGTCAGCTGCAGCAATAACAATGTAAACTCCTGCAGTTTAGAACCTTCGGGGCTACTGCCGGTCCAAACAGGGTAAAGGAGGCAGGGTGAGACTTAGTGTGGGTGGCACCGGCCATCCCGTCAAACTAACTAGCGTTGCAAATCAGAAAAGGCTTACCAGAAAAATAATTCAAACCATTTTAACTCTGCCCTGGGAGTTGGAGGAAGAATTATGACGTCGCGTGATGAAAGCCGAGTTCCCTCGGAAGTCACGGGGCTGATGCCTCTTCTGACAACCAGAGCAACCATTTTTTAGGTACATGGAACGTTCGTACATTGTGGGAGACTGGAAGACTATTTCAAGTTGCGGCAGAAATGAAAAGATACAACCTCGAGGTGCTTGGAATCAGTGAAACACATTGGACACAAGTAGGACAACTGAGAATAGCTTCAGGGGAACTGCTGTTATACTCTGGTCATGAAGAGGAAAATGCTTCACATACATAAGGAGTTGCATTGATGCTGTCCAAACATGCACAAAAGGCACTAATAGGATGGGAATCTCATGGACCCAGGATCATTAAGTAATAAACAATGTCAGTCATAATCAAGGTAGATGCTGGGGATTGATCGAGGATAATATACCACATTAGCACAACGAAATGAAAATG